>JAHLJT010000631.1:248495817-248912552 GCA_031308135.1 Acheta domesticus
AGGGAAGTTTCCCCACTACACCTAATTTCCATTGAGAGGGAGGAGATTCCTCAATTAAAAGCACTAAATCCTTTGCACCTAGTGGTGGTGACTCCCTTTTCCACTTCACCCTTTGTTGTAAGGTGTGAAGGTAGTTTCGCGACCAATACTTCCAAATTACTGCTAATTTGTTATTTAAATTGAGGAACTGTTGCGCAGGAGCTATCTGCACAAGAGGAGAGTTATAGTATCTATAGGAAAATTATTAAGTGGGTGCCCGTAGACTAAGTGATTCGGGGTCAAAATTAAGTTGTCACCCAACTCTGTAGAGGTGACTTCAAGCGGTCTTGAGTTCAAGCAAGCTTCGATTTTTGCTAAAAGAGTGTACAAGTTAAGCAAGGGTACAACTTGTTGTCCCAAAGCGCGACGCAAATGGAATTTAAAACTTTTTACATAAGCCTCTGCCAACGAGTTTCGGTGCGGAGAGTATGTGGGACAGAAGTGACAGGAGGTACCCTTGCACTGATAAAAATTTGGTGATAACCTCTAAATCCTGAGAGGGAAGAACAAAGTGATTAGCTTCTGCGATGATACGACTAGCCCTTTTGAATGTACTAGCATTATCACTATACATTTGCACAGGGTAACCTCTTCTCAACCCAGAAACGTTCAAAGGCCGCAATAAATTGAGAGGCAGATGGGTTTTCCACAATTTCTAAATGCGAGGCTTTCGTGAAATGGTATATAAACACTGCGATCCAAGTCTTCTGAGACACTTTGGATCTCGTAAGAGACGGCCTTGTCAATACTGGCACACAATAATCTAAGGATGTGAGAGCCCATGGTCGAGAAGGGTTAATACGGCTAGGAGGGAGTGAACCCATAACTTGCCCAACAGGGGTAGCTTGCCAGCGCTTGCAAGTCAGGCAAGCATTGATTACCTTCTTTGTTACCCGTCGTAGGGAGGGAATCTAAAAGTGCTGGCGCACACATCCCATCATCAGGGCTAAACCCGCATGTAGAAATGCGAGGTGTATCATTTCTAAGAAAAGGACAGTAAATTTTTGGTTAGGCGGAACTATAACAGGATGCTTGTATAACATTTCCACCTGAGAATGCATTAAACGGCCACCCTCCCGCAATAGCCCATCAGGTTCTAGATAAGGATTCAAGCTAAGGAGAGATGACTTGGGAGGTAATGCCTTCATTGCTGAGAGTGCCTTATATTCAAGGGGTACATGTTTTACTGAATGAGCCTTATGATTACCACTGAGGCTTCTCTCAATTCAAGAGGGGACAACCAACCCCGTCTCCTCGTCTGAGCAGATGCAGGATCAATGCGAGCAACAATTCCGGCTCGTATGTTGTTAATAAACCTTAAAATAGTACTAACACCCTTATCAAATTGTTATATTTTGAGTGTCTGCTAAGCAGCACTTGAACAAAGGAATTTTGCGTTTTAACACCATCTGAAGAAGACACACTTATTTGGTAAGCAGTGAACATACCACAGGGAGAGTCTACCTTACCATTTTTGCTACCTTAGCATCTACAAAAGGCTTGGCCCACTTAGACACTGGCTCCTTCAACCACTGCGGTCCTAAAAACCAGAGTGTACTGTGTTGCAGTGCCAGGGGGAGACACCACGGGTTAGCAGATCGGCGGGATTCTGCTTTGAGCTTACATGGCGCCAACAAGATAATGGATAGGATGTCACTATCTTTGAGACTCTATGGGCAGTAAAAGCATCCAACTTATGATTGCTTTTCACCAACCAGTGCAAAACACAAGAACTATCTGAAAAAGATACACTTGATTAATTGAACACACAATTTCCAATGCTCTCACTAACGTCTTAGTCAATTCTACCAACAACAATGCACTACACAACTCCAAGCGAGGAATAGTAGAGCCTGCTTGGGGAGCAAGTCTTGATTTAGAGCACAACAAGTGGCTGTGCCTAACGGATGCAGAATCATGATTAACAAGATACAATGCAGTCCCGTAAGCCTTATGAGAGGCATTACAAAATCCTACCAGACAAGACGGAAGGTGACCCTGGGGTAACACCTTGCGTGGGATTATGATCGATGGCAGTAAAACAATCTCATTGACTAAAGACTGCCAACAACAAACGAGATCAGAATCAAGAGGAGTATCCCAATGCAACTGCAAAGACCACAATTTTTGCAGAAAAATCTTCAACTTTACAAGGAAAGGATTCACAAAACCTAATGGGTCATAGATAGAGGTTATCAAATGCAACACAACACTTTTTGTGATGCACGGGAAGTTGAAAGTGTTTGGATTGGAGTGTGTTGCTGTGAGTAATGCAAAGTGTGTCTTTATCGGTGTTCCAAGTCAAACCCAATATTCTGTGAGTAGCGTCCGAGGCCAGGGGCGTGGAAGAGTATTGTGCGGGAGTGCTGTTTAGAGTGGCCAGAAACAATAAAGAATTGCTATTGACCTTTCTCAAATTAAAATGAGCCCCTTTGAGAACTACTGCAATCCTTTGAAACAAGGATGCCGCCTTCTCAGCACAGTCGCTCCCAAAGAGTAAGTAATCTACATAAAATCCATGCCTGATAGCTGAAGCCACTTCAGGATCAATTTCATTTATCTCCTCAGCCAACTTAAGACACCTTGTACTAAGGAATGCGGATGGGGCCATGCCATATGTGACAGTTTGCAACGTAAAAATTTTAATAGGGTCGTGAGGGTTCTCTCTCTACAAAATTCTCTGAAATTTAGTATCAGTGTCATGCACCTTAACCATTCTATACATTTTCTCAATGCTGTGAAACAAACATTAACCAATCGAAATCAAAGCATGATGTCAATGAGCTCTGATTGCACGTTTGGGCCAACATAAAATAGGTCGTTCTAACTTAATCCAGAAGATGATTTGGCACTACAATTGAAGACCACACGTAGCAGTGTATTATGTGAATGTGGATTCAACACACAAAAATGAGGTATAAAATAAAAGGGGCGCGCTACCTTACTGACGCATTCAACTGCATGCCTCAATTCAATATATTCTCGCATGAACTTGACATAATTATGTTTTAGTTCCCCATACTTAGCAAATCTGCTTTCTAAAGCAAGCAAAAACTGTTTGGCTACAAAATGTGAATTCCCCAATAAATGTGGAGGAAGTTTAAAAGGCAAAGAGACGCAAAATTGCCCATTCTCCTACCTGAAGGTGTCATCATTAAACTTTTGTTCACAAGGATGATCCAAGGGTGAGAAGTTTTCATCACGAGAAGGAAAAATCTTCTCAGAATTCCAAACATTCTCATAATCATCAACTAAGGAGGGAGAGTGTACAGTGACTCGGTGATCAAGGAGACTTCACTGCCAGAATCAAGTAACGCCCTAGCTGGGAGGGTTTGGCCCAATTCATTTGTTACCTTTACGATGGCTGTGGGAAGGAAAGAACCAATATTAGATGTCTGGCTAAGAACCAAGTGTGACAATGTGGAATCCTTGTTATATACCGTGTACTTGTTTTGCAGTATTCTGGGTGGTAGATGCTGGTCCTGCAGAGGTGTTGGGGACACTAGAACAATGAGGTGATGTCAGATTATGGACATGTTGTGTTGTTCTTTGTGAAGAAAATTTATGAAGCATTGAATGGTGGTTCTTACTACATGTTTTACAACTTCGCTGTGAGCAATGATGAGAAGGACCTTTCCTTCGAAGACAGTTGTGGCAAAGTTGATGAAAAGACACGAAATCCCATCTCTGGTGGACAGCCAAGGTACGAAAACGGGGGCAGGCGAAAAGTGGGTGCTCTACAGAACTGTAAGCAATGCAGGATTGAAGACTGGGAACTGGTGACCCATCTTCCAACTGAAACACCTGTTTGGCAGGTGAAGATTGTGTAGGGCGCTTAGATTTGTAGACTGTAACAGAATTCACATCATCATTAGAACGAGGGGCAATGTCTAGGGCTCTTGCCCGGAATGAAAGAAAATCTAAAACATTTTGCAATGGAACAAATATTTTGCGAAAAACTTTGCTCATGAGTCGTGGCAAAAAACTTTTCTGAGCTGATCGCTACAAGTTTAAGAGCTTCAATTTCCTTCCATACCTCAGAGATTCTGTCTCGCAAGCACGCGAGACTTGCCACCGCAGCTGGTTGCAAAGCTTTCAAATTATTTTCAATTTGCGAAATTTCCCATATCGCAAGACTCCATCTTTGTGACAATCTTAATTCAATTGTACCAGGATTCTTAACCGTACTTTGGACTGTGACATGGTTAAATAAGTTTGCTTACTAATGAAAAAATGAAATATTTCACAATAGCATTTAAAGTGTATCAAAGTTTCAGACGCGAAACACCGCCTAAAATTAAGTACAGACGTGTATTAGTTAATTGGATGTCAACACCACTTTCATAAGTCAAATGCGCAATGTAAATATCGTCACAAAGTATTTATTTCCCTACTAACAGACAGCCCCAAGATCGAGGTTACGTGAAGATATGAGATTAGGAATTCTGCATAAGATTTGCAGGAATTGGAAAGGCCTAAACCAAAGAACATGCTTTTAATATGCACCATACAAACCGCATAAAAAACGCACACAACACAAGGAAATGTTAACAACAGCACTGCTAATGATTCTACTGTAATTCTGTTTTTATTAAGTCAGGCACGCGTTGCACGTGCGAGCCATGTAACAAGAACTCAGCCATCCAGTAGTACCAACGGAACCTTCGTTCCCGGGTTTCAAAGCACCATTAAATGTCAAAGAATAGAAAAACTTTAACAATTTCTCAAAACTCTTGCAATCCTGCGATAACACTAAATGAAAAGTACACTAACTAGGCGAGGCTGCATGACTGATACAGTAAAGAAAATGTAATTAGGATAAACATTGCAGAATGTATTGAAGCCCACAGGCACAAATGAATAATTATTATAAACACATGTCTAGACTTTTCAATCCAGACCAGCCCACACTCATAGTAAAACTGCTCCTCCTTTTTACACAACTGTCTAGTAGGGGGTCTAAATGCACACACAACAATGCCCTTCGCTGAAGGCAAATGTCCACGGGCTGGATTAGCTCTGTGTTCAGTGATTGCTGCTTGTCACTCCCTCTGCCGCCTTGTAGCCCACGCTCTCCCCGCCGGCCCCGCCTCTGTCCACGACGCCCCGAGATCTCTCCGGGCGAGTGGAAGGGGGGGCCAGCCGGGCGGGCGGGCGGTGGGGAGAGAGGGGCGGCAACGTGAGGTGGCCTGTCTTCAGCCGCGCGCCTTCCGACGGACGAGGGTGCTCCTTGCGTAGAGGCGCAGGGGAACAATGATTAATTAATTCTTTAATTAATTTTTTTTAAAGTGGGACGCGCGAAATTTATGTTTGCGCCCCATAACACACTGGGGCAGCCTGGAACTCCCATAATTTGGCGGGAGGACCACAAAGAGCGCCCAGCTGGGCGAAAGTCACTGCAACTTAATACGCGCCGAGAAAATGTGCTAACAACAACTAACCAGCCTACTTCCCTCAATCTGCCCACATCTTCATCTGCAATTATGATAATATTAAATGTTGTAAATTAAGAATACATATTTGTATATATTATAGTTAGTTACTGTTCAGAAATTTGTATGACTGACGATTATTCATTTGTTGTAATTTATAATTACATATATTTTTGCAATAAAAAAGATATACAAATTTATTGGTTGTATTTTTAATATTTCAAATAATTTAAATAAGTATATATTTAGCAAATCAAAACCTAATGCATTTTAATATGTATTTAAATACCTATTTACAAAGTATTTTGGCTCTGGTATTTTGGATCCTTCTCAACGGGGCTCATTGCCTCAGAAATGTTCTTACCACTGTTAAAAAGATTCATTTTCTAAGGCAGGAAGACTAACAATAACCTAATGACATCGACCACTATAGAAAGATCGAAGTGTAGGATAGCTCCCGCGGAAGGATATTGAAATACCACCACCTCCGGAAGATTATTCAGAGTGTATGCACGAGAATCACGCAGATAATTTTTGATCATTCTACTTTTTGTATAGTAGTTTATTCTTTTTAGCGTTTGTTTCCTGTTTCTGATAGTTTGTGCTTTGCTGTAAACTTATTTACCGATGGAGTAGTAGTAAGCTGTTTAAATTGTAATGTTGCGTGAAGTAATTAGGTATGATTCACCCTCTCTATCTTCACAGACTTGTTTGCAAGAGTAAGGGATATTTTGTACATATTACTGGGAAAATAGTTAGGATAGTTTACAAATAAAATTTGGTATGCTTTCTTATAAAATTTGTGAGCTTCATCATCGGTGCCATGAGCTAATTACTACTCTGTTAAAATACACAAGTTTCATTTCCCTAATTGTCTAGGGTCTCAATGGTCACCAAATTGCCTGTATTATTTCTGTAGCGTATGTGCGTTGTGCGGCTCTCGCAACCAATCAGTCATAACGAAGTGTCAACAGAAGGCAATATCCACAGCGAGTTATATACGCACACTTTCACTATAAATACTGAAAATTTAAAAAAGTGATTTTTTAAAAAAAAGTGTAAATCAGGCGCAAATGCATTACCGCAACAAACACGCTTAATCGTGTTTCTCGTCATCGATCGTGCACAACGTGTAAAGGTTTTAGGGTTGTCAAACATAGTTGTCCTCGACTTCCTCGTATTCTTTACAACAATCTACAGAAGACACTTCGGGACCTTCCTTTCTTCTGGGTATTTTCTCTCCTTGAAGCTGGAGCGTGCATTATCTCGAATTCACAAACGTGCGATATCTTGAATTTCACATTTCGCTAACATATTTTTTCTTTTTATATGGAAGGGGGAGGTCACACGTATGCTAGTTTTACATTACTTCTAATATTTACAAAGAAAGTTAATTATGAATATTAATAATCTGTTCATCAATATTATTAATCTGTTCAATGGTTTCGCTTTCGTGGCTTTTACACCCGTGCATGTTGTAAGAAGTGTTTAACTCGTAAGTCCTTGCTATTGTAGTTTTGCTATTGCAATTGCAATTGCAATTGCAATTTTCACATTCCATTTTCACAGCAAGTTATTTCTGATTTTATTATTTGCAACTTCGCTTCTTTACACACCACTTTCGTAAAATAGGAAGTATCTTCAGTACATTACGTAGTAAACAATACGAAGAACTCCAAAACAACTATGGTTTATGGTTATAAATCTTTTTGATTTGTACACGATCGGTGTCGAAAAACACACTGCTAAGCGGGACGTGCCTCGCGTTGATGTACTTGCTCCTGCATTGACGCATTTTCTGAACAAATATTTATATTTGTAAAGTGAAAGTGAGCTTATTTATCTTGCCGTGGAAATCATTTTCTGTTGAGACTTTATTTGTTATGACTGATTGGTTGTGAGGACCGCAAAACGTACATATGCTTCAGTATTGGAGGACGTGTGCGAATGTAAATCATAAGTTTTAGTCTTTTCATTCAGATTTCGGAAACACCATGCGTTTTTAGCATGCCTACAAATAAGGTATAAATAATAGGGAATGCCATTGAATGAAAAGGCGCGGACATGTTCTCTTACACGGAGAACTGTTAGAATCCATGTATTATTGTACATTTCGGTATTTCATATTGTTTTAAATATATACTACGTTGTATTCATGTTTTGAATGGTACGTATTCCTTTATGAAATATTCATAACTATTTCCATTTTACTTTGAAACTTCTTTTTCTAGAAAAAGTTTATTTTTCTTTGTTACAATATTTCATAAATATAGGTCGGCAATTTCCAGTCAGCACCAATTCATGCACAATATTTACTGAAAAAATTGCAAACAAGACGTTTCCATGATGTTGACTTTGCATTTTTGTTCCTTTCCTGGTTTCGCATCTGCCGCAGTGAAACACTCTCAACCCGGAAGTTGATAACTTTTTAACCCTTCTGTTTAATAAAATTTGGGATGGATTTAGATATGTTTGAAAACAGCAAGAACATTTCATTCTCGTTCGATAATATTTTTTGTTTTTAATTATAAATTCAATTTGAGTAATCAAGAGAATACTTTGTACTCTAAATTTTATCATAATATAGAAATACATTACTTATACTGGTCAACATGATTTTTGTCTCATGAGTACCAATAGTCGTACTTAATGCAGGTTTTTATTCTGTTTTCAAATATGTATTCGGAATTTATGCACTCCCATAGTTTTTTTAATTTCAAGTTTTTCATTTCAATTAATGCTTTTAATTTTTTTAATAAACGGCCATTTTTCCATTGTAAAATAAAAACTCTTCAAGCATTGTAAATGTGATGGAACCAAATCTGCTAACTCAAATTGTACCATTGATACTGTTGTGCAGGTTCAAACCTGCACAGACAGGCGCAAACATGATCAAACACTTAATTGTGAGTGCTTTGTGTCTGGATTTTACTTTGTTGTAACTTACGAAGTGCCTAGAGTTTGTTTAAATCATCATAACAATTTTGTTGTTATGTGGTGAAGTGATGCTGAAGTCCCAAAGGCGAAACCTTACTCCATTAGCAAAAAGTGTTATGAACTTTATTTTGGGTGTAAAGTGGGGACTAAACAAGAACCTGGGCCCCACGTATCTGTTGTTTATCATGTAGTAGGCTTCTAACTGCATGGAAGAATGGCGCACACCACATGCCATTTGCTATCCCTATGATTTGGAGGGAACCCAAAGATCACTACTCTGATTGTTATTTCTGCTTAACAAACATTAAAGGGATTACGTCAAAATTAAAACATACAGTGGTGTACCCTGACTTTCAATCTGCAATGAGACCCGTTCCACACAGCGAAGAATTGCCTATACCCAAGCCTCCAGAACATGTGACATTAGATGAAGAGAGATCAGATTCCCATGGAAGTAAGGAAGAAGAAGAAGAAGAAGAAACAGATTTTGATGATACAATTTTTAAACAAACCTGTTCATCTGAGCCTCATTTGTTGACTCAAGAAGATCTTAACGATCTCACACGAGACTTAGTTATCCAAAATCCAGTCTGAAATGCTTGGATCCCGCCTAAAAGGATGGAATCTTCGTCAAAAGAATACAAAGATTTGTACTTATCGTAGTCGTCATTCTCTATTTAAAGACAATTTTTGTGAAGAAAATGGCTTAGTGTTTTGCAATGACATTTCTTCTCTTATGGAGACATTTGGTATTGAACGTAACCTAACAGAATGGCGCTTGTTCATTGATTCCTCCAAAGCAAGTTTAAAAGCAGTGCTTCAGCATAATCGAAATAAATTTCCATCAATACCTCTGGCTCACTCTACTAGTATGAAAGAAACATGAAAACTTTCAATTGACAAACATATGAAAACTTTCAATTGACAAAGCTTCAATATGCAGTGTATAAATGGAAAATTTGTGATTTGAAGGTAATTGCACTTATTCTTAGTGTGCAGCTTTGTTACAGAAAGTACTGTTGTTTTTATATCTTTGGGATTGTAGGGACAGAAAAAACCATTACACCAGAAAAGAATGGCCTAAACGCGAATCATTCATTTCTGGACAGAAAAATGTGAAACATGATTCATTGTATAATCCTTAAAAATGTGTATCTACCTCCGTTACATATCAAACTAGGATTAATGAAGAATTTCGTGAAAGCCATGAGCAATACTCCTGGTTTCATGTAACTAAAATAGAAGTTTCCAAAAATTAATGAAGCTAAAATTATAGAAGGGATATTTGTGGGTCCAGAAATACGATCACTAATGCATGACGAGGAGTTTGAGGAACTATTGAATCCTCTGGAGGAAGCAGCTTGGCAAGCATTCAAGAAAGCAACTCACAGGTTTTTGTGAAATCGACGGGCAGAAAATTATCGTGATATTGTCAATGATCTTATAACATCTTATTAAAATTTGGACTGTAATATGTCCTTAAAACAACACTTCCTGCACTCGCACCTAGATTTCTTCCCGGAACATCTTGTCGCAGTGAGCGATGAGCACGGGGAACGCTTTCATCATGACATTTCAGCTATAGAAAAGAGATATCAAGGCAAATGGAATCCTAATATGCTGGCAGACTATTGTTAGACCATCAAGAGGGAGCAAGCAAAACACAGCAGAAAATCGTAATTTCTGACATTTCAGGTGAGTCCGAATGTTGAAATGTAGTGTACTCAAGAATGTAGAAAATATTAAAGTGTTTGAAATCATAAATGCCTGTCTCTCGGAAACCTTGCGTGATGGAGAAAAAACGATCATATTTTAATTCAGGAGAAAAAATGCTACCAGAATCACATATTTTTCTTTCTGAGACAATTGTTTTTTCTTTTTTGTCGACCAGTGTTATTTGTCAAACCATACTCCGCTGGCTGCCAACGATACTTGAAATTAGATTCTATCGACCACGTTATTTAGTTTGGGGATGTCTGAATAAAACGTTAGAAGTAATGTAATTTTAAACGTGTAGGAATGATGTCAGTGCAATTACTAACCGTCCCGATTAATCCAAGTCTACTATTAATCAAGAAACATGGTATATTCCCTGACCCTACACTGGATATCTATTTTGAACAAGAATAAAAATAAGAGAACCTTTGAAACGTTAAATCATATTTAGGATAATAATTTGAACGTATCTAAATTAAAATATTATTCTATCAATACCAAATCTAAAAATATTTAGTAATATGATTACCGACCTCGAAGATAAAGGAGATTTTGTAAGTATGTACCACAATTCTTCATCGGAGACAGATTTTAGTTGAAAATATTTCAATAATGAACTAAATTTTCAATCAAATAAAACATGGTGAGTGTCAAAGAATACAAAAAAAACTTTAATAATTTCACAAAACTTTAACAATTTCACAAAACTCTTGCAGTGTTGCGAAACACAAAATTAAAGGCACACACTGACCAAGCAATGCTACCTGACTAACACAGCAAGCAAAAACCAAATGAATGTAACATTGAAAGGTTACGAGGCACACATGGCCGGGTTGTCGAACCACACCACTGTCACAGCACCACCGCTCCTACAAATCACACCGCTGTCACGTAGAGGGTCTCAAATGCAGAAATCGTGAAAAATGCCCTTCACCGCCGTGGATGCTTCATGCTCCCGGTCCACCATAGCTCCATCCGCTTGGCCCACACTCCACCAGCTGTGTCGCCCGCTGTCCGCACATGCTCTGGCGGTGCCCCGGGTTCGACCCCGGGCAGGGCGCAGAGGGGCGGGCAGCCGGCTAGCTGGCGGCGGGGGGCGGACGTAGGCGGGGGGAGAGATACGGGCGCGACGGCGCGATGGTGTTGGTGGCGGCGGTGACGGTGGTGATGTAGTGACGTCACCGGTGTCGGCGGCGAGGGTAGCTGATTGCAACCTGGCAGGGCGGCGGAAGAGCTGTTACATGCATCAAGGCGCGGGGAAACAATGATTTAATTAATGTCTTCATTCCATTTCATTGATTGATTGATTGATTGATGATGGATTTTTTTTTAAGTGGGACGCGCGAATTTTGGAATTGGCGCCCCCATGACACCCTGGTCTAGCATGGAACTCCCATAATTTAGCGGGAAGCACTCCAAAGAGTGCCCAGGTGGGCGGAAGTCGCAGGAACTTGTCCGCGCCGAGCAAAATGTGCTAACAGTGAGGCAACATATATACCAACCTGAATAAAATTATGCCAATTTTTTTGAGCTTCTGTGATCATCCGATTTCCCTCCGAAAGCGTTTTCCTCGGGAAAACGTGGCACATTATCGCCCGCACGAAGAGCTTCATTACTCATAGCGCGCGCCGCACAGACAAGAGAGAGAGCTGCTAATAAGTTCTTATAAATATCACCAGAGTTCACTAGAATCGCTTGGCTATGGTAGCAGCAATGCAGAAGGCATTTCCCATTCTTTTTCGTAACGAGTCCTCTAGCTGTGAGGTTGTACGGACGTAACTTATCAACGTGGACGCCATCAATCCGGACGAAGCAAAGGCATCAGAGCTCTTCAAAGACAAAAGGAAGAGGTAATTAATTCTTTCAACTAGTAAGAAAGAATTACTATTTAATAATTAATTAACAGGAGGTTTAAGACCAGTGGGAAGAGGAGAAGGAGCCTTGTTTATAATTGATCAGAATCTAACACGTGGTTTTTATATCCTTTTCCAGCTCAAATTTTCCTTTTAGTCCTGATTCTTATTATATGCTCTGGAATTCTACTGGACATAATTGGAGAACACTAGCGGCATATGGTTAAAACATTTACGTCGGCAAAAGACGAGTATTTTGACCACACCGTTGGCCCAGAGGGAGATCTACTGCAGAGGGAGCTTTGGTAACGGGACTGGATCAGCGGAGCGAGCAGCGAAGGGGAGGCGCACCGCAGCAAGGTCACCGTTGTCGCCACTGCTCAAGGTTTTCAGAAGACAGCGTGTTGAAAAAGGATTCAAAGTAAGAGAGTTCCTTTTACAAACATTTTAGTGCCCAGAACTTGTTTAGTGGAGCAGATAAAGTAATTCTGTGCAAATCGAGGAGAGGATGTAATATTCAGTCAGTGTGAGAGGAGAGAATTTTTTAGAACTCATAGAATCAATCTTTCTTTGTCTTTATTCTCTGTAAAAAAAAATTAGAAACAGTAAAACTTGATTTTTATGTCACTTAAAAGAGAACAAAATTGGTACAAAAAAATGGGTAAAGACCTAGTAAACTTTCTTTTGATTTGATGATCTCTAAATTTGTAAAGTAGCAAAGAGAAGGACGTATAGATATAAGAAGTTTTTTTGTGTATTCTATTTACAGCAAGTGACAGTGTATTTTTTATGTTTTCTATGCATTTATAAGTGTTAAGTGTATGAGATTTATATGCCACAGATTTCATCTCAAGATTATAGTAAGGTTTTTTAAGAAAACTGTTTTAATCTGAATGATTTGCGAGACCGTAGTGTAGAGAATCCACGTCCCTGATCCCATCATTCTCTTTTTTTATGTGGCCCATCGTCATCCCGACTGAGCTACCCAACCATCCTAGGGAGATTACTAAAAATCCCTCTCCCTTATCCAAAGACGGTGGAGGTCGCACTTCTGCGAAATTCAAAATTCGAACGTAGACATCAAATTTAACATAAATATAACTTCACTTTCTCAAAAGTTTCTCGCACTTGGCATTTTTCAAGAATATTGTGACCGAAAGAACATAAGCAATGAAAAAATAAAGAAAAAGTTTCTTCTGTGAATTTTAGGATTTCATTAAAATTTTGTCTTAATGCTATAAAACTGGTGAATATTAGCAAGCGTCAGAACAGTTATATGTGACATATACTTCTAACCATCCATTCTCCAGAGAGACTGATAAGATATCCCGATTTTCGAATAAACTAGAGGAGCTAAAACAGCACTTTTTTTACGCAAAATCACACAAAAAGTACTCAAGTTTTAGAAAAATTGTACATGACCTCATTTCAAAATCTATCTTTAAAGAACAAATTTCATAAGGCAAAATCTTCACAACTGTAGTTGTAGGACTGTTGTAATCTTCATAACTGTAGTTGTAGGAAGAAGTAGTAGTTGAATTTTGCCCATTTTCGGAAAATGAGTTTTCAACGAGAATGATACTACCCCATTCTCTTAAACGTCCTTCACACTATACAGCAACAAAATTTAAGCAAAAACAATGAATCTTTTTTTTGAAAACTTTGAAAATGTCCCAGGGTCCTGTCCTAGAGGCTTCAGGTAATATACCCCCAAAATTAAAATATCGGTTTCAAATTCAAGGGACCACATCATAGGCAGATCGATTTGTGCACATAATTTTGGATGAAATTGAACGGTTTAGCCGCTAGGGTTGTTCATAGACAGATGGACAGACAAACTCTCAGACGGACAGACGAACGGACAGAGGGACGGACGGATGGACGGACAGACAGATTTTGCTGTCTTTCGATTTTTCGGTATCACGGACCCACAAAACATGGATTCGGGTACACCACGTAATAGAGATTTTTTTCTAAATTTAGTAACTGGATTTATCCACTTTCTCGTTTTCAGAGCTCTGTAAAAAGAATTTTCCTACCAAAAATTCGCTGCTTTTTTCTCGCAGCATTGCATAACTTTCTACTGCGTAAGCGGCAGAGTGAAAATAAAAATTGCATGTATCTCCACGCCAACTGCACCAATGTTATTCATTTTTGAACCAGGACCTTAGATCTGTCCTGTGTGCAAATTTACAGCTCAAAAGCCCTTTAAACACGGATTTTAAGACTGATAATTCGAAAATGAATTGTTGAGGTGATTCCAATATTTTTGTTCCCTGTACCACAATATAGGAAGGAAAAGTAAAAAAAATATATTTAACAATTTCAATTTATGTGAAAAGAACGTTATGGGAAAAATATCAACGTAAGCTCTTCGCTAATCTCTCACACAAAGAACTTGCGTTCCAACATTCGTTTCATTCTATATACATAACAAAAGCTATCCACGGATATATCGAACCTTCTGTGTTTTAGCAACAACTCACTTACAAAGCTTCATATGGAGACTATATCAAATTTCAGAGAAAAACGTTGCCTCCAGTACACTGTCCTATCTCCACCTACGTTTCTCTGGGATCAATGTACGTGGAAGATAGAGAGCGAGGAAGAGGTTATTTTAAGTCTAACAAAGAGCCCTTTGTGTGCAATGTCAGTGACATACGAGAGGGAGTGGTGCCTTGCTATATGACACTTGCTCCTTCCTTGTCCACAAAGTAATTAGTAAATTACTTTGCTGTATTTAATAATTTTTATAAAGTAATTAGTAACGAATCTTCGGTAGTGTTGCTCTTTTAAAAAATCCATTATTGATGAATTAAATAAAAATATATAATTGATGAAAGAGATTGTCCGTTTTACAATCGGATAACTTTTCTTGATTTATGTACGGATCTCGCGACAGTAAAACGCTGCAGAAAAGATAAAGGCCGTGTTATTTTTTTATCGTAGGCGAGGCGTGAGGGCTACACCCTTGCTCTCAACTTTCTCGAACAGATGATCACAAAAGTGGTTTGGTTTGCCGTCCACTGTTTGAATAGAATGGAGATCACGATGGATGAACGATGTTGTATATGTTTGGTGACGTGGAGGATATTGGTTCAGTCGAAATAATGATAAATACCCCATAAATACTTAGACTAAATAATTTCGTCTTGTAGTTACCTTAGTGGACTCTTAAAAATGAACTAGTGGGGCTAAATTAGTACATACTTTCTGGCCATATTTTCACGCAAAATTGCGCGAAAAGTACTAAAATTTTCGAAAAATTGTGCAATACTTTATTTCAAAATCTTTCTTTAAGGAACAGATTTCATTAAAGAAAAAAATCACTAACTTTAATACTTTAGTTGTAGGAAGACGCCGAAAACAATTTTGAACTTTTGCAATTTTCGCGCAACATTATATAACTTTATCTTTGCTCTGTAGCGAAAACGTCAAAAGATCAGAAAAAAATTACGCATTTACAAAACGTATTTGTTAACATTTTGAAGTATTTCATACTGTTTATTAAAAATATTTAGAAGTGAATATTAAAAGAATGATCAAAATTAAAATCATAGAAAATATTGTATCACCAGACAATGCTTTTATAAGCACAAATTTATCTTTCTATATAACTTACATGGCGTATATTTTATGCCCATGACAGAATCAGCAAATGTGTCAGTTATCGAAATGATTCAAGCAATGATTCAAGCACGATAAATGTGGTTTCATGATTATCACGAAAATGTTGTAGATAATTATCATGATTCATTACGCTTTATTTGTAATTAATAGTGGTAATTATCTAATGGTGCCAATATTTTTATTTAGATAAAGAAGATAATTCATTTACGAATAGCACAAGATTCATTAATAATTTCAAGTCTATGAATCAAAAGACAAAAATTGACACTTGCATAAAAATCCTAGGTCTTCTGGTGCAAGAACCTCTTTGTGCCAACACCTTGGTTCAAAGAGTCAGGATTTGCTTGCAATAATGGATACCCATGCAATTATGAAGAGAAACAAAAAAGAAGAAATGCCTCGAACACATCGAGCCATGAGGCTGCCCTCCATTGGAATCATAGTTTATTTATTTATTTGTCAAAAAAAACAGTAAAAACTGTATATGACGTGTGGGAAAGAGATTTACCTGCGCACATTTTCTTGAGGGCCAGAATAAAAAAATTTAAAAAAAGAAAATAGAAAACAAAAAATGAATTTGGAAAATAATTGTTTTAAAACAATAAAAATATTTGAAAAATGTTTGTTCCCAAAAATGTTAGCGTCCAGACGACGACAGGAGCAAAAATGGGAAACTAACCGCGCGGACAGAAGAACCAAATGTCCCTCTGCCTGCTGGCTCACTACCCACCAGGGGGGCTGCCAGCAGGAGAGAAGATGCTGGGCGTAAGAGATGGACGCGCGAGATGAATATTGAAGTAATGAGAGCGTTCTATTACATTAACCAGTGTCAACATGATCGACTCCCAGGATGGAGGCAAGCTCTTCACGCCAAATTTATGAAACGGTACCCAGAACTTCATCTGACAGAACAAACTGTAGCTGACAGAAAACATGTCATAGTCTGAAGTGGAACTAGAGCAAATACGACGGGGAGTCGAAAACTCGTTGCGACTGACTGTCAGAATAAGTGAACAAATAGAAAGAAATGAATCAGTGCTGAGGCCTGAAGCCGAAAACTAATGACGACTAACTGTCAATTCAGAGGAAAAATAGAAAGCAATAAAAAATTACTGAATACTGGAGGTGATGTAGAACCAGAGGAGGAGACAAAGTGAAAGAAAAATTCAGCAGTCTTCTTGCGTACTACAGTGAAGTTGATCGTTTAAACAGACCAGCAATACCAGTTTTATGTAAAGTAAATAAAGCCAAACTAGTTCTTTTCCAAATCAATGACGCTTTGAAAGAGTACCTGAGTATATAGAGAAATATGTCTGAAGGTCAACTCGCTTAATACAGTGCTGCAGTAACAGCAATTGAACGGTCAGAGAACTTATCCCAGACAAACATGACGAAGTCAAAACAAGAGAAAACCTGCCTAGGAAAAACGACTCGAAAATAATATTGATGAATTCAGAAGTGAAGTTAATGTTCTCTCTCAGTATTTAGAAGGTGGCCAATTAAAAAAGTTCTCCGAAAATTAAATTGATATTGCAGCTAAAAACAAATTAATATACACCACCATAATAGCAGACAAGAAGTTGTTGACCTGAAAGATAACATCAGACAAAAGATGAAAGTGAAATGTGCTCAGCTTTGAAAATATAATGAAATCACAAAAAGGAAGTCACAAAACGCACAATTCAAGTTTTGAAAAAAGAATTTCTGAGAAAGGTGAACTCTGACTTAGTAAGGTTGAGTTTTGTTAATTTAATTTGGATGTTTGAAAAATAAATGGAATGCAGACACTCAAAGATAAATTCACTTCATAGATTATTAAAATCTGGATGCTGACTTATGATACATTTTTGTTCTGTGTTTGCGTTACAAACCGAGATGTATCCATCATACTTATTAATTTTAGTAATTATTAAAAATAAATGATTTCTATTCCTTTTTTTCAACTAAGGAAAGTGAACAAACTGTTCTTTTATTATCGACTACGTTTACACAACATGCCACAAAATCAGTGTAACCTGTTTGCGTACGTGTATGGAAAAAAATGGTATTCTACTGCGAGCCTGGTCAAAGTATATTTCAATCAGAGCTATTCGAGGAATGAAAAAACTATTACTTGACAAATCGGTAACAAACCTATTGAGTTGTTTTCACAACGATTAAAAGAAATGAGTATATTATTACTTCCTCGCCCTTACGCACTTAAATAGTGAATAGAAACTGTTGTAATGTAAAGAGGCCATTTTTTGTCAGGAAACTAGTATTGTGTGGCCCTGATATGGCAAATTGGATAAATCTTGTTATTATATGTGGTAATTACTTTCTATAACACGCTGTCTGTAACATCGTTGTTTTGTGAGTCCTTGATACCGAAAATTGGGTTTATGGAAAAACATCGGTATGAGTCTGGGTGGCCGACGGTGATGGCAACGCCGCCGCCTAAACCGTTCATACGATTTTCTTCAAAATCGTTTTTCCCCAAAATTTTTCTTCCCCGAAAGACCTGGCCGAACACAAGGGTTTGCGAATTTGAAACGCATATTTTGATTTTGGGGGTACTTAACACTTTCAAACTTTTCTCAAAAATAGTACCAAAATTTGGATTACATTTTTCTGGTAAAGAGCAAATAATGCCTACAGCAATGTCACCGCACCAATGAATTTTCGAATATTCGTAAAATTACAAATTTTTATCGACATCCTCCTACATCTGCAATGAAAGATAGGAATTATTCCCTAATGGAATCATATCTCCAAAGGCGTCTTTGAAATGGGGAGAGATTCCATTTTTCAAATATATGGAATTTTTTTGGCATAATTTAATGTAAAATACAGCAACTTTTAAAAATTTTCAAAGCTGGCTCCAATTGTGTGATGTATTAGCATCATATATTTAATACTGTCTTGCAAATGAAATAGTTTCGTTCTATTTGAATCTGAACGAAATTAATTTGATTTAGGGTTATTTTCAAGCAAAAATCAAGGTTATATTCGTACTGTAATATTTGCTTTAAACAAAACAAAGCGAAGTATTTATGTTTTCATTAATAACGACTAAAATATGGTATTCAGTAGTTTAACAACCCTAACTGTAACCCAAACATATTGGCACTGCCCCTAACCCCCTAGATTATTATTGTTCATCTTGGTTCATAAAGGATAAGTTATTGCTGAAGCTGGACTTAGCACTCTATAATCTGTTTCTAATCTGTCGTTACCACTACACCATTAATCTTCTCCAATTTACGTTTAATGTTAGCTCCAGGAATTGAGATCTAATGTTGTTGACATTATTTCACGGTAAGCTATGCTACTCTAAAATGCCTCAGTAGCAACAGTTGGATTATTTTATGCAATCATTATTCCCTCTTCATGGCTCATCAATGTTTGCCGAATCATGATGGTGGTTTGTACCTCAGCTGTGCAGAGCTCTTTTGCAAAATCCTGGCAATCAGAACGTGAAAAGGGACATACCCCCCTGCAAATTCAGTAGATTTGGCCTCTCGAAAATTCATCAAACCACTTGTGAACTTACATCCGAAGCAGAGACAGTTTTTTCAAGAATGCTTTCGACTCAAGTTTTAGATTAAAAACGAGAAGTAGGTGAAATGTAAAGGCATTACGTAGCACATTTATAAGTCATCAGGAAACTATTGTACAACCTATTTTTCGTTCTCTTTACAATGAAATGTGAAGTTTGAATTATTTACATGTCTCATCGTGTCCAACCTGATTGGAACATGTTTGTTCCATTCAATATATAAATTCTGTAACAAGGTAATTTAAAAATTGCAATAGCCATTGTTATGTCATGAACAAAATCACCCCATCTGTCGTTACAAATGTTTTCTTTTATTTAAGGTCGAATCAATATTAAGGTTATTAGCGACCACTATTGTGTTTAACGCTATGTAACTGAAAATGACATGATATGGTGATGATAGGGGGTGAAAGGATGAACAAAAATGCAACCGTGCCCAAGGCGGGACTCGAACCCGCGATCCTTGGGTCCGAGATCGCTGCGCCACTACTAACTTAGCGATCTCGGCCACAGTGGATCGACATTACGAATGTTTAGTCTTAACATTTTTTATATTTAAATGAAAGAAAACTCACCTTTCCTTCGACTCCAATGTAGTGTAATAGGCAGCTTTCCCACGTCACAGTTGCTTTTGATGTAAGTGAAGATGGACACTGGAGACTGTTGGTGCCTACCTACATCCAAATCCACACGACCTGTCGCGCTAAGAGGTAACCCTCAGTTAATTTCCAGCTGGCCATCCCTTACTCTATGCGATGGTCGTTTTACTGTTGCTACGCAGGCACCGTTGCCATCCCTTGGTCATTCCGTCCAGTTTCAACATTATCATTAGCACCTCCACCGAAGGAAATGACTACCGCTACTATCGTTGCAACAGATCAACTGCTTCAGTCCAATGAGGACAGTTCTATTTGGACCAGACACTGCTTAGTATCTAGAGGATATGTGACCCACAGGAACATTTGTAATCCTTAAAAACACCTACGCTGAAACAATGCTGCGTAATTTGCTTGCTCACTGATAGATCGAAAAGTAACACGTGGGTGAAATGTTCGCAGTACCCGTTCTGTACTACCCGTTCGGCTCCTTCTTGGATTGAAATGGAAATTAGGTCGATTTCATTGCAGGTGATTTTTCTCACGGCAGATATCGCCTAGAACTAAGAAAGCCGCTGCTAAGATATCTTTTTATAACCTATGAGCATGAAAGTGCGTAGTTTTTTGATAGGATAACTTCGTATGGTCTCGTATCGGTATTACAATGAGCTAAAGCCCGTTTGCCAAGGGGAGACAAGCCATGCATTGGACAATACACCGTACGAAATTTCGTTCCAACCCAATAGCAGAGTCCCTCCGACGACACAAGACTCAAATTTTCTCATCGTATCCACCCATCTGCAAATGAGTTGCCCCACTGCCTTCTTATCCTTGCCCCGGACGCAGCTCTGCCCTCGCCCCCTTTGCCACCCGCCCCCTTGCAATTTCCCGAAATTTCGACCCGTACTCGGCCTTCACCCGTTCTCCGCCCCTCCCCACCCCTCCCCTCCTTGCCCCGTCTCGTCTCGTACTACCTCGTTCCACCCCGTCCAGCCCCGTCCAGCCCCGTCCAGCCCCGTCCAGCCCCGTCCAGCCCCGTCCAGCCCCGTCCAGCCCCGTCCAGCCCCGTCCAGCCCCGTCCAGCCCCGTCCAGCCCCGTCCAGCCCCGTCCAGCCCCGTCCAGCCCCGTCCAGCCCCGTCCAGCCCCGTCCAGCCCCGTCCAGCCCCGTCCAGCCCCGTCCAGCCCCGTCCAGCCCCGTCCAGCCCCGTCCAGCCCCGTCCAGCCCCGTCCAGCCCCGTCCAGCCCCGTCCAGCCCCGTCCAGCCCCGTCCAGCCCCGTCCAGCCCCGTCCAGCCCCGTCCAGCCCCGTCCAGCCCCGTCCAGCCCCGTCCAGCCCCGTCCAGCCCCGTCCAGCCCCGTCCAGCCCCGTCCAGCCCCGTCCAGCCCCGTCCAGCCCCGTCCAGCCCCGTCCAGCCCCGTCCAGCCCCGTCCAGCCCCGTCCAGCCCCGTCCAGCCCCGTCCAGCCCCGTCCAGCCCCCGTCCAGCCCCGTCCAGCCCCGTCCAGCCCCGTCCAGCCCCGTCCAGCCCCGTCCAGCCCCGTCCAGCCCCGTCCAGCCCCGTCCAGCCCCGTCCAGCCCCGTCCATGCCCCGTCCAGCCCGTCCCTCCTTTCCGTGCTAGTCTCGCTCTGTTCGTCCTTCTCTTTTCGTCCTGCTCTGCTCGCCCCGCTCTGCTCGTCCCGCTCTGCTCGTCCCGCTCTGCTCGTCCCGCCCAGCCCCGCCCCGTTTTGTCCTGTCCAACCCCGCCTCATCCCTCCCCTCTCCACTCCTGCCGCGCCGCGGTGTGCCGCTACCCTCCTTGCTCCTGGCTGCTACGAGCCCCGCCGCGTCGGGCTGTCCGCTTTCGTATGCATGGCCTCTTCTTCGCAGGCGCCGCCCCGAGGTTGCAGAACTCGCTGAATCGACTCCGGCGCGCGAGCCACCCGGTAGCACTGGCGGTTACCATAGAAACCGCGCTGGATTGCGTTGCGCATGTTGATCGTCGAGACTGGCGCCCTCATAGTAAACATAAGTACGATATTATTTGGTTCGCTTGTAGATTTTTTTTTCGTTTCTTGTTAGCGCTGAAACTTTGTCTCTTTGGACACAATAAGTTAAAGAAAAGCATAACACGAAAGAAAGAAAAAGAACGTAAGAAAGAAAAAACACGAAAGAAGGTAATAACAACAATATTTAAAATACCTCGTTGATGAATATTGGTATAATTATAGTACTACGTTTCTTTTGAAACTGAAAAATTCATTGAGCGAAAATAATATTGAAATATTAGGTTAAAACACGGATAAGATAAAAGAAGATATGACTTGCTAAATTTTTGTTTAGAAAGAAAGTCATGCGCTTGTTTCTTGGCAACCAAATTCAATTCGAATGATCAATTCCAAGAGCATAATAAGAACTCACATGCAAAGCATTTTTTTCTGTAGTGATCCTGGAAGAGTTTTCTTGGGCTTAGGGAATATTTGAAAACATAAGGGAAGAAAATGTATTATTTTTGTCATGTAATGATTAATATTTTTTGGCGAGTTTGGTTGCTTCAATAAAAAGATGCATTAAGTTACTATTTCTAAATTATGTAATAAGGTTCTAATAAGACAAGTTTTATTTCAAACACATTATTTCTGGATGCATACAAAGCAACTTTATTAGTAGAATAGTTGTTAAATTTATCCTGTCTTGATAATTTTTATTTTACACATATTTCATGAAATGATTGTATGCTTGGCTCCAAAAATGATCGAATCAAAATATTCCCGCACATCCAATGACTATTTATAAAACGTTCTTTGAAACTGAAAACTTTTACATCTACCTCTACGTTAAAACTCGCACCTGAATCTTCTGACAAGGTGCATCTTATGTGAGTTTACATATAATGAATGAATGACAATGTTTGAGTTTATCAATACTTCTTCTAATGCAATATAGCCTGCGTGCAAACTTTACAATACCCATCATTTTGTAATTTTCATCTCTTGATTCATGAAGAAAAATAATAGACTAATGTTTTTGAAATGTCTGCACATACTCAATTTGAAATTTGTATTCATTCTGTTGCTTTCTTGGAAAACAGAGGGATTGGTACTACAAGAGGTCCATAAGCGGGCTTTCACCATCCCCTTGTATCAGTAACGAAGCCTTCAAACAATGTCCGGCTTTAATATTTCATGAGCCTTCTGATACCACATAAGAGATAAAGGCTGTCTCCCTGTGTGAAGGCGCGGAATTTACGCCTCCATAATCTTCCCGGTAATTACAGAATTAATTTACAGAGAGGGTCCTTTCGGCTCTCGGCATTCGTCGTAATTGCGGCTTTAATACTTCCGTAAAGTGTTCAGCCAATTGCAACTGAGCTATGTGGATGCGCCACTAAAAGAGGCTTAATGCACGGAAATTACTCTTTAGTCTACCGTTGGAGCTGAGTGATGGCCTTTCTCTGAACCCCATCAGCAGAGTGGTCTACAAATGTTTTACAACTCTTTGTGTTATTGAATGTTGTGGATCGGTTGGAGTGGTTTGGGAGAATTTACTATTGATTTCTGCGGCATCAATCACAAGAGAAGAGTAAATGTACTGAATAAAACCGTGCTTGCTTAGACATGAGCGCGAAATGGCGCATTTGAGACCGACCGTATTTTGGAGAGCTCGAGTGGCGAGGAATGTCGAGGAAGCATGTGAGTGAGGTGGGAAGTTACAAGAGTAGAAACCGCACTCACTGAACTGTTACGAGCTGACATTGCATCAGAACTTTTCAAGCGGTGTTTATTTTATTGTAAATGCAGTAATGGAGCAGTAATGTAGTAATGGTACGTGCTGAAACTGCGACGTTTCACCGACTTGTGAACTCTATTTATTGACTTTAAACTGACTTGAATGATGGTTGCATTGTTAGAATAAAATACATCCTCTTTTCATGTGTAAAGTGTTTCGTACATCAATGGATGACAATTTCAACAAATACTACATTCATAAATATTTGAAGTAACTTCATTTCTTGCTCCTTCGAAACGGACACCAAGACAGTTAAAAATCTTATGATCATGACCTCTCACAGCTGAAAAACTTTAATTAAATTTATTCCACTGATAGATAAATTACCTTAATATTAACCATAAATAAATTTTCTTCTGAAAGTCTGTGATCATGACTTTTTAAATGAATTTATTTTTCGTCGCGTCGACATCTATGGTGATTTGCCACTATAAAGAACGATTACGTAATATTTACGTCGGTTATAAAAACAGCGTTTAAAGAAAATAGTATACAAAAATCGTACCTAATAGAATACAAGCATATAACATTGTTAAACTCAAAATTGCAATTGTACAGTGTTGAAATAGATTTTATTGCATTATATTTCATTTAACCGTTAACTGGTGACGTGCGGTCTCGGTGACCGGCGAGGAAAAATAAAGTCACTGTCCTCTCGACCGGTACAACGCAGGAAATTTTGGTTTACAGTACCTTCTTATCTCTTTCTAGACAATGTTTGGGCGTGGGTTAGCTTACCTGGTTGCAGCCGTTCGCTTCTGAGAATCAGTTGAAGTTACGGATCGGTCTCGATGACCACACCTCACCAGTAGTAGAAGTTTATACTCGGTAATGCACGTATATACTTTGTAAATAATTTTCATTTAACAGCGTAGTTTCTTATTAAAATAAAGGTTCTTTTGTGTAGTCAATATCGTTTTAAAGCCCTTCTACGCGTACTTCAATCGTCAACTATAAAGAAAAAATATGGAGCAATATACGACTTGAAATTCCCTCAGTGAGTAATTAAAAATTATATTATTTTTAGATTATTTTATATAGTACAAACTCTTCGATTTTTCTGTTTATTATGCTCTGTTAACGTGAAAAAAAATAGTTAATTCGACGCGAAATGAAATAACGAATATAATCAGTCTAAAACTTTCCCGGTCACAGTGACCTCCCGTCACCGCTAACAGAAGTTCGAAGGCACACCACCAGTTGACGGTTAAGATTTTACTTAATTTAGACTTTTAGTACTCTTTTGATAATCCTTAGATGTTAGGATTAGTTTTCGCTATTACTCATGTATTTTATACTTACGTCTGTTGTGCTGAAAGGAAGTACAGAGATATAACAAATGGACGATGTTGAGAAAGGTATTGCAGAGCATACATGTCGGAGGGGTATCTCTGGTTAGAAGATGCTTGTGTTATCAATATTGTTCAATCAAAACTATCATTAATTCGTACCCAAAATATTACAACTACTTCCTTCTTCTTTGACCAAAACTAAGTTTTAACTACTTTTCCGTTCAATGTTTCAGGTCAAACATAACATTTGAAGAAACCTAAGTCCCAGTAATGTAGAGCAGAGCAATAATGTATAAGCACTTGCAACTTTTGCGAGACTAACCTAGTGTGATAGTCTCTACTCACTTTAGAGCTGCGTGATTCCTCTTTGAGATTCATCAAATATTTGGTGTTTTAGTCGGGATATATTACTGTTAACCAATAGTTTTCGTTCTTACATACTTTAAACATTTTTGCATCATTTCTGTGTATTAAGTGATGAACACCGGTTACGACCAAATGATGAGCGCCGAATTCGCTTGGCATCCTCTGCGAAGTGCTCTGCAGGGAAGCTTCGGGCTGGCCAAATTAATAGGGGGTCATATGCACCCGTACCGCCATCAGCAACTCAAGTACGGGCAGCCCTGGAGTTATGGAGAGGGGGGAAGTCTCAATAATGCACACCCACATACATACACACCCACACACACGTATAAATATACAATACTTACGCATATACACATGGATTATTAGAATGGCGTTGCCAGAAAGGCAAATTCTCTGTTTATTGAGAAGTCTTTTAAGAGACAAAATTACTAGATTAATCTAAGGCAAGCTTACCGTTGGTTCTTGGATTTCAGTCTCTGTTCTTTTTGTTGATCTATCACTCATTGAATGTTGTTATGTTTTATGAAAAATTCTGTTCACATTTGATTGAGAATAAAGAAGAGTTTTTACTTCAACAGCAACGACAATTCAGATATTTTTGAAAGCACAATATATTGACCATTGGTTTTGTGACGTATCTTTACGAAAGCAGAGTGCGCACGCAACTGATCGGTAAGTGAAGATCGTCCCGTCCGTCTGTCGATCGCCTAGGCACAGCCGGGCTGGATTATGCGGCCTTACTCCATCGTCCCCGAATGCTGGAAGTCGGTGGAGTGGAACCCACGCGGAAAGCGTAGCAAGCGAAACGCATATTTCACACACAACTTTGTTTGTCGTGCGCCACCGAAGCTTGACTCGTTATGTTGCTTATTATAGCAGCGACACAATCGAGATATACGAGTTGTCAGTTAAGATTGGGTGGGTTTCTGTCACGACTTTCACACTGAAACATCAATGCGCTTAGAGTATGTTGAGCAACTATCCCAGTTCTATCTAACTCACTCACGAGGCCTGTTGCAACGTTTTAGGTAAATCACCGCTTCTGCCCTCTTCATTCTGATTCTGTGAGTTCCCCCCCTACGCACTTCCACAGTCTGATGCTTTTAGAACTTTCTAGCGTTCACAATCTCTGATTCGTCGGAATTTTAGCGGTTCGAGAAAATTCTGCAATTCTGCAGCATCGTCTCTTGATTTGTTGAGGATTAATCTTTCCAGGACCTTCAGTTTGTTTCTTTCGATGATAGATTTCGATGTTTCTTTGCTATGATAAGGGGGCTGTATCCATCTCGCTTGCGTGACTTTGTAATAACGTTATTAATATGGTCTACGCGATCTCCTTTCTCCGGATTCTGGGAGGTCGTCTCTTTGAAAAATCCGCGGTTAGCTAATTTTTTTTGAGCTATCGTCTTGTGAGGGAAATACTGTACTGCGCCGGTATTCACACGTTGTGACCAAATTAATGTTCCTTTCGAGAAATTGGACACCTCTTCCAAAACTTGGATCAGCGAGCATTAAGATGACTAATAGGTTTATGACTAGAGGACGGACTTTGATGACCGAAAAAAGCGCTAGAAATGAGCAATAAAATGCTCTTAAAATGCTTTTAAAATACCCTAAAACTAAATAAGAATGACGTGAAAATTCATCGAAACCAGTTCGGATGAACAACTCAAGCTGTTGGATACGTTACGTTCGAGACTTCTTCTATTCGTTGAAGTGAATTCAGGTAGCAAACTTTTTGTTCGGACTGGTCTGTACCGGGAAATCTTTGTCTTCAATTATCTCGGAATCTGCGAATTAAAAATTAACGGAAAAGTAAAAAATGACTTATTGGCCGAAATCGACGAAAAATGCAAAACAATAACGTACACAAATGGGTCATTCCCTTTTGTTATAACAGACAACGAATTTCTATACTAAACGGCATTATTCTAAAGTGAAAAGACAAAAATATTTCATTAAAATCCACCCTTAAACCTTTCAGCGGGCGCGCGTAAAATGTTCACACCAGCAGGCGCGTGTCGTAAATTTTACAACATTCAATGACTCTTGAAAAAATCAAAGAAATTGTAGAATAATGGAATTTTATGTCGCATTATAATGTCTAAGAATGATATTTACTGCCAAAAAACATATCCGTTGATAAACGTTCGTATTTAGTATCAAAAGATCTTGTTCCGATCCAGTATCGTTCTGATGCTCGTCTATATTTTCAACATTCGTTTACTGTCACTGTCACAATCCAATGCATGATCTTCCGCCGCTTAGACAGGTCTTGAAGAATATTCTGATTTTCGTTCACATGAATTCTTTATCTGGACATTTTACAGAAAATTTCGATTAGGCCAAATTATTATACAATATTTTAGCACAACTGCCGGCGCGCAGCGTTAAGTACGTCACTATGCACTTATCCGGAATAGAGCGTTACAAAAACTAAATATAGCGTGTAAACTAAACAGTGGCTACAGGAATGCATCACTAAAGATACCTACAAGGAATACCAAGAACGTAGAAGTCTTTGACAACAATGAGTTGACAGCAAAACAAAAAAATCTGCTATTGTCGTAAAATTTACGACAGCGCGCCCGCTGGAAGGTTGATGACCCTTTGTAAGGCAGGGGAACAGAGACGTGAGTCTTAGCTCACAGCGCGACAAATACGGGACGTGCCCCAGAAGTGCGGCCGACGCAACGGACACGTGGACGACGGGGAAATATTGAGAAAGAATGACAACTTCAATATCCAGCGATTAACTTCCTTTCATGGACATTTATATCGAAATTGTAAAAGCGAGCAAATTTCACCAACCTTCTGTAAAGATTTTCAGAGTTAATTTTCAAATTATCACGCGAAGCGGATAGAAATTCAGTGTTTTAGGAACTCCTTTAAGGCCAACACAGTCCATTGTTCTGTGAAGTGCACTTTTCTGCCTCGTGGCACTTCTGTCGGTTGGACGCTAGAGTCCCTAGATACTGAGAGTAGCGCAACCGCCGCCATTTAACATCCTCTCACCCATTAGGCCCTTTGGGCAATATTTAGGAGCTAAAGGTAAATTGTAACAATTGGTCACATTAAGGAGATTTTCATGAATATTAATATTGGATTGGGATATATTCATGGTGCTCAGCTAACAGAATACCACACAGTTCCAGTTCTCCGGAGAACTGGATATAAAATGGCAGGGTCGGTGAAACAATAGATAGCTCAGTGCATCAAGTGATGTCACTGCAGTGCCTCTGATCGGGAGGCCCTAGGTTCGACTCCGGACACTAGCTTGTTGTTGTATACCAAATGAAAACAACCCTCTTCTGTCTGTAACAACAATTTATTATTAACCAAAATCCCAAATGAATATTCCAATAAACGCTGCCAGGAGTCACAATATCAAGGAGATGTTTCGTAGCCGGGTCGTTATACAAATTACAGAAAGCCGTTAACCAAGAATCACAAGTGAGTATGCCAGGTACAATGTTTAAGTCCAGTTGATGCTCTACAAAATGCGGTCGGTGACGGAATGGCGGGGCCCTGGCCCCGCGGCTGCCTCGTCGGCTTTTCCACCCCTTCGCAGGGGAAGGGAGTCGGCTGCGTGCCCCCTCTTCTACAGAAGGAGGGAGGGGGGGCGCCTTCCACGCCTTGGCCGCTCTCCTGGGGCGGTGAGGCGTATCGCTTCTGCAGGCGCTCTCTGCGGCGCCTGTGCTGGCCTCTGGCGTTGCTGGCGGACTTTTGTAGTGCCGGCACAGGCGGACACTACACCCTCCCCACTTAATTGTGGGAGTATGGGGAGAGGTGCTTCTGCAGGCGCGCTCTACGGCGCCTGTGCTGGCCTGTGGCGCTGCTGGCGGACTTTTGTAGTTCCGGCACAGGCGGACACTACACCCTCCCCACCTAATTGTGGGAGTAGGGGGTGATGCGCTTCTGCAAGCGCGGGCTGCAGCGGCTGGGTGCTGCCTTCTGCTTCTTCTGCTGCTGCTACCGATTAGGCAACTGCACCGGTCGCGCCTCTTTCTCAGAGGCTGCGTTCTGCATTGCAGCGTCGCTGCATGCAGGCGGGCCCGCCCGATCAGCCGCGGCCCCGTTTGCCGCTGTTCAACTGCTGGTTGGCCACCCGGTGCTGCTGTTGCGACTGGTGTTGACTGCTCGTCGGGCTGCTCGTTCTGCGGCGGCAATTCAACTTCGAGTCCACCGTTCTGAAAACTAAACAGCCTGTCTGAGTTTTCGTCCTGTTCACTTTGCCTTACCGATTGCGGTTTATCAATGCCGGGTATGTAATACGTCCGGTGCCTAACATATTCCTGATACCGCCCTGGCGGGGGCTGCTGTAGCTGCTGCTGATTGATGCTGATGAAACCACGGCTCCGGTTGTCGCCGCTGCGCATCCGTCCCTGATGTGGCTTCGTGCCTCCCCACCTAACTGTGGGAGTGGGGGGCGATGCGCTTCCGTAGGCGCGCTCTGCGGCGCCTGGGGCGCCGTCTTCTGCTACTTCTCCTGCCGCCCACGCAGGGGCTGCTGCATCTGCTGCCGATGATGGTGCCAACCGCTCCGGTTGCCGCTATGGCGCCTCCGTCCCTGCGGCTGTGTCCTGTCTCTCGGCCTCACTGCTGTGCGGTTGCCGCTGCTGCGGCGGCTGCTCCGGGTACAGATTCTGCCCCTCTTCCCCGGGGACCATCTTCTGCGTCTCGGCGTCGGTTTCGCTTGGCTGCTGCCGTTGCTGCGACTGCTGCTCCTGCGGGTGTTATCTCTAAACAATTTCAAAACTGAAAATACAACCAAAATTGTGCTTCTTGAGAACAACCCTGTCATGTCTCTTAGTTGTTGCCCCGACTAGTTTCCACAAAAAACATCCTAACCGCTACTTTCTTCAGTTTTTTCTTTCTCTTAACAGCCCGCCTGTCAGTACAATAATTACTAATGTTCGTCACTTGAACTATCACATTGCGCTTCAAAGATACTGCTTTGCTGCCTAGGCTTCCTAAGTTCACCCGTGGGCTTACACTCGCCCATCGCTTACACTCGTACCCGTTTGGTAGCTTGCACTCTAACTTGCCGCCCGTGACCCTGGCGCCATCGCCTTGAGCCAGGCGTCTACTTCTACGGTGCACTACGCGGCATCTAACCTTGCATTGCTTACCACCATTATGTGTGAACTTCATACCTCTACTTCGGGCTTTGGCCAACTCTTTCATACCAAACTTTATTCGAATTGCTTTTCTTTCGTGTTGCTGACACCTCTACTTCTAACTCCAAATGCATTGGCGCTTTACCGTTCTGGTCACTGTCTATACTTTCGGAAACGAGCTCTGTCTTATCATCACAACTGCCACCGTCTAACTCTTTGCTACTAACCGCGGCAGTCCTGTTGTCGCTATCCAGCCTGTATTGCCCCGTCTTCTGCTCTTTACAGCACTGTCCGTTGCGCTCTGCCTACAACTTACAATATGATCGTTGTGTGATTCTATTTCCCTACTCTCAGCGCTTACGCTTTCATCTGCACCACTATTATACTCTACCATTACTACCAGTTTTACCCATATTAACAATTACTTTACCATTACTTTCAGTTTTATACATATTACAATTTACTTTACTATTACTTTCAATTTCATACATATTTACATTTCTAATCAATAGCTTCTCACTAGCAACTACGTTATCTGTTACCGAGCCTTCACTAGTCTTCCTTTCGTGTAAACTTCGCTTTAACGTTGTAAGCTCGCTCACCGACACGCTCAAAATTTCCCTCATGTTACTATGACCGTTCATTGGTCTACGCTCACTCTCCGATCTGTTCACTTTCTTACTTTTGCTCTGAGCTTTCTCAACATTTTGCCTATTTCTACTACTGTCAGTTTCAAAGTCACAATACATTTTTCTACATAATTCTTCCTTATCTACAACTGTATATTCCATTCATTGCTAATGAATATTTCACGAAATTTCTGCATTCCTATCTGCATCTTGCTACAATTCACTTCACATCTAAGGCTTCTGCTGCTCTATCTTGCTCCTGATTACTACTACTCTTTTGAAGTCTGTTTCTCTTCACAGACCAGTTGCCGTTACAAAGATTCCTACCTGGCTTACTTGTGCGCACTTGATCCTCGCCGAGCGTGTTCACCTTCGCTGAGGGGTCACCGTTGTGGTAGCTCACTGCAGCCTCGTCTCCTACCGGGAACGTGGCGACCTTTCCTCGTCTGCCACGCGTCACTCTAGCGCCGAGTCTAGCGACTACCTTGCTGCTTGGCGTCGCTTGGTCCACGACCTCTCTGGAGGTGGCAATGTCCCCTCTCGCCAGCCTCGCTAGAAGCCGGGAACGTGGCGACCTTTCCTCGTCTGCCACGTCTCACTCTGGCGCCGAGTCCAGCGACCGCCTTACTGCTTGGCGTCGCCTGGCTCGCGACCTCTCTGGAGGCGGCAATGTCCCTCACGCCAACCTCGCTAGAAGCCGCCGCTACCACTCCCTTGGCCTCGTCCACGCTCCGTGATGGCGCCGGCTGCGGCGCATCCTTCAAAAAAGCTTGATTAAGCTGCACTCTACTCTGGAACTCACGTTGCCGTTCTTTTCTGCCCGACCACTCGCTGCTCCCTGTGCTCCTTGTGCAAGGCCAGCTGCTGTTGACATTGATTCTCCTTAAATTTTAAACTTTCTACTGGTTCGTGCGGGCTGCGCTGCTGCAATAACTCGTCAGGCTCGCTACTAGGAATGCTTAGAAAAAATGCGCGCTTGCTGTCTTCGTCCGTTACCTTATGGAAAGCGAGGTGTTGCTGCAACCTCGCCGCGTACGAACACCATTTCTCCTTGCGCGCGTCGAAGCAGGGAAAGGACGGTACTACCTGCCGCTGAGCCGCTGGCGTGGCCATGGCCGTGATCGCTTGCAGTAAGGCCGCGTGCCGCTGTAGCTGGCGCTCCTCCCGTCTTTCCTGCCATTCTTCGTGTCGTTGTAACTGCTGTTAGTAGCCCGATGAGTTGTGCCGTCTGGTCGCCTGTTGCCATCTTCTTTTACCTCGTCGCCAAATAAATTGTTGTATACCAAATGAAAACAACCCTCTTCTGTCTGTAACAAACAATTTATTATTAACCAAAATCCCAAATGAATATTCCAATAAACGCTGCCAGGAGTCGCAATATCAAGGAGATGTTTTCGTAGCCGGGTCGTTATACAAATTACAGAAAGCCGTTAACCAAGAATCACAAGTGAGTATGCCAGGTACAATGTTTAAGTCCAGTTGATGCTCTACAAAATGCGGTCGGTGACGGAATGGCGGGGCCCTGGCCCCGCGGCTGCCTCGTCGGCTTTTCCACCCCTTCGCAGGGGAAGGGAGTCGGCTGCGTGCCCCCTCTTCTACAGGAGGAGGGAGGGGGGGCGCCTTCCACGCCTTGGCCGCTCTCCTGGGGCGGTGAGGCGTATCGCTTCTGCAGGCGCTCTCTGCGGCGCCTGTGCTGGCCTCTGGCGTTGCTGGCGGACTTTTGTAGTGCCGGCACAGGCGGACACTACACTTGTCAGGTAGATCGAAATCAGTTTATCTGCAGGAGAATTCGAGCACCTGCTAGCTATGATCAGTAGTTTTCCAACTCAACCAGATCAACACCAGGCGAATGCCCGAGAAATACCCTAACAAGCGGACCATGGACAAGCGGTCCCTTGTCCCTTACACACACTTCCATTACCACACATGCCGAGAGACCGGTCGGGAGCTTAGAGCTTGTCCCGGCTGGGACGGTGCCCTACTGATTGGAGATACCTGGTTAAGGAAAACCCCGCTAGTCGATGGTAGGTTGGCGCCAGATCTCGCCATCTAAATGGGGAAGATCACAGCTATATACCGATGAAACGAATGCACTACACTAACGGGACTAATGACCTCGATAGTTGACGCTTCCGGAATCACTATTAATCAATCAATCAATGATATCAGAGAGCGAATCGACACCAGTGAGGCGCGAATGCACTGAAAGGGAAGTTGGCCCAACCAGCTCTCGTGGGTGTCGCGGCGCGATACAGCACTATGCGGTGTGATCAGCGTGGAGAACGGCGGCGCAGAGCGATCGTTTGATGTTTGTCAATTTTTTCCTTGTCTTGCCTTCTTTAGTAAATCTTATACTGTTTCAACTTACGATTTGTTTTACGTCTGGTGCGAGGAATTTTGGCAAAGAAAGTACAGTTTCAATTACCAGTGCAGCGCGAATGGTGTTTGTCAACTATTTTACTGCCTACCTTCTTTCATAAATCTCAAATTGTTTCGATATATTACGATATATTACAGTCGACTCCGGTTATAGTGAACTTTTGGGGACTAACATGTTTGGTTCACTATATCAGAGGTTCACTATATCCAATGATTAAATGGAATTTCCGAAATTAATTTATTATTTAATTTCCGAATGAAATTTATTATCCGAAATTAAATGGAATTTCTCCACAATTATTGATTTCATTTATATAGAAATGCATCAAAATGCATTAACAGCATGAACTAAAAATTTCATATCTCTATTTGTACTTAAAAAATCAATTATTGTCAATTGTTTGCTTCGCACTTGTAAGAAGGGAGGCTGAGCAAGTGGACCGTATTGAATTTTCCTCTCTTCTAACAATACCTGCAATAGTTCGTGAAGGACCACTTTCCGATTTAGAATTCTCAAGGCAGGAAAGGTGCCTGGTTTTGTGAGATGTCACCAAATGCTTCAGTGAAACACAACACCTATATTTAACAAAGATATAATTAAACTGAATGATTTACAGGCGTGCTATATGAAAGCACGGAGAAGTATGCGTTAGTTGCAAGTACACTGAACACATTGAATGTATGAACTGAAAGAGAAACATAGATACAAAATCATATTGTCTTGAGAGAAGGTGCCGTCAGCTGGACTGCGTTGGATGACGTCACAAGCATCTGATGACGTAAGGCAGAGCACACTGGACACTGTGGCAAGTAAAATTAACAGGAACAGTTGTTGAGCGAGACGACACTGAACGAACTCGCATGATGCATTGTGGCCAACAGAGCAGCAACCAATTGTTCACACCGACACGCACTGTCACAGCATTGAAGCAAACACACTATGAATATGAGCATGGCTCATAGTTTTACAGGTTAAATGTTAAGTCAATGTTAATTGATGTTGCCAGAACATTACAGTGTTCGCACTGACACGAGTACATTTTCTAGAATGTTGAAATGATAACACATATGCACCGTAGCTGCTGTGAGTACACCTTATAATTACTTGGCACAGCAAGAACCGGTGTCATAAGCATGGCTTATAGTTCGCCAAGGCACGAATTGAATAATGTTATTGTTCGCACTGACACGAGTACATTTTCTAGAATGTTGAAATGATAACACATAGGCAGCGTAGCTGCTGTGAGCACACCTTGTAATTACTTGGCACAGCAAGAACCGGTGTCATAAGCATGGCTTATAGTTCGCTAAGGCATGAATTACCTTGCAAGAGAGAAAAACACACGTGCGTGGGCAACGTGATTGTACATGAGAAAAACTGAGAGCACATACACATCGGTATCACTAGCTCAAAGACATGGTTGCCTCACAAAAGAAAGAACACGTGCCTGGGCAACGTGGAGTGTGTCGCGTGGAGCTCACATCACAACTCGAACACATCTGACGACCGCCTCGACCGCTCGCAGAGAAGTGCGAGCCGTGTGCGGCGTTTTCGCGCGCATACAGGGCGCTGTCCAATCAGAATTAACGTAACAAAAATGATGTATCTACGTTTATTCTGAAAAGGAAAAGGAATTCAAGATAAAATATATGAAACAGGCATAATTTTTAATTGTAAGAATTATGCCATCAAATGTGACTAACAGGGGAATCTTAAATGTTTTATATATTATAATCTGGATATAACGGCTAACATGTGGCAGTTTGACGTGCAGTTTGAAGGAAAACGGATCCCGAGAACTGAGCGTTGCAGCTGGGTTGCGCTGAGGAAACGTGTTGTGACAATTTCTTCCGTTAAACAGGAATTGCAACACAGGCATTGGAAAGAGCTTGCGTGATTGCAAAATGCTTCAATACAAATGTAATAAAAAGAATAAAATAAAGTATGCATATGGTAACTTGTTCGAACAGCACTTTTTCTTTAGTAATATCGTTAGATCCTCCTCCAGAGTTCGTCCTCTCTCCTTATTTGAGTCTGCATTGTCCTCTGCCTCTAAGTATCGTAAAGCAGTCTTGACATTCAGTGCCTCTTGCATTGTTGGAACACCGTCCCACTCACCGAAGGCTCTTTAAACTCGCCTAATAACATGCGAGATCCAATTAATTACCAGGATTTACGTCCTACGTTCAATATAGCCGAGGTTCAGTACACTGTACCGAATCTTCTTATGCTTACTTTTAATCTAAGTGAAACGTGACCAGTGACTTAAGTTCACTATAACCGAGGATTCACTACATCTGAGTTCACTATAATCGGTGTCGACTATATTTCTTCTACATCTGGTATGAGGAATATTCTCAACGAAAGTATGACAGTTTCGATTACTTGCGTTTTACAAACTGTCATGATTTTTACGCGGCAAAATTTTAACAACCGTGAAATTTAATTTTTAAAATATTACTCGCAACGTACACAATTCAATGTTTTGAGAACGTTTAACGCCAATTGTTCTGTGAAGCGCACCTTTCCGCCTTCGGGTGTTCCTGCCAATTGAAATCCGTTCTCCGGAGAGCCAATTGACACCGGGGGCGCTGAAGGGAGATCTCCGAAAGCGGCCCTCGGGCGCCGCTCAGTGCGGCGGGGCGCGAAGAGCGTGGAGAGCGCGGGCGGCGCCCCGTGGGAGGCTCTCGGACGCCCAGCAGCGCCGCGGGAATTCGTGGGCGGCGGCGCCGGCGGGCGCGCTGGGAGAACGGGTGCACGGGCGGGGGAGCGAGGGGGTGGGCGCGCTGGCGGGCGGGCACGCCGACGAACGTGGGGACGAGCGGGGGGTGGTCCCGCTGGTGGGCGGGGGCGATGGCGGGCGGGGGCGATGGCGGGCGTGGGCGAGGGTGGGCGGGGCGAGGGCGGGGCGGGAGCGAGGGCGGGCGGGAGCGAGGGCGGGCGGGGGCGAGGGCGGGCGGGGGCGATGGCGGGCGGGAGCGATGGCGGGCGGGGGCGATGGCGGGCGGGGGCGATGGCGGGCGGGGGCGAGGGCGGGCGGGGGCGAGGGCGGGCGGGGGCGAGGGCGGGCGGGGGCGAGGGCGGGCGGGGGCGAGGGCGGGCGGGGGCGAGGGCGGGCGGGGGCGAGGGCGGGCGGGGGCGAGGGCGGGCGGGGGGCGAGGCGGGCGGGGGCGAGGGCGGGCGGGGGCGAGGGCGGGCGGGGGCGAGGGCGGGGCGGGGGCGATGGCGGGCGGGGGCGATGGCGGGCGGGGGCGAGGGCAGGTGGGGCCGTTGGCGGGCGGGTGGGCGGGCGGGCGGGCGGACGTGCGGATGAGCGGGGATGGTCCCGTTGTGGGCGGGGGCGATGGCGAGCGGGCGGATGGGCACGCGGAAGAGCAAGCGGGCGGCCCCCATGGAAGGCTCTCGGGCGCCAAGCCCACGCAGGGGCGAGGCGGGCGCGCGTGGGCGGCGGCGCGGGCGGGCGCGGGCGGGCGCGGGCGGGGCGCGGGCGGGCGCGGGCGGGCGCGGGCCGCGCAGTGTCAAGTGTCGCGCGCAGAGCCCGAAGGGCGCGTGACGCAGGAGCGAGGGCGTGGGCGTGGGCGTGGGCGTTGATTGCGATTTGGGGGATTGCTCTGTCGATTGCGGCTCTCTCCGGGAGGTTATTCGCTACGCGGAAATATTTCGACTACTGGAAACGGTGCGTTTGGCAGTGAACAGGAGACATGCGCGTGGTCATATCCTTGAGCGTGTAATCAATCGAGAGGATATTTTTTTAGCACTGTTAGCAAATGAAGTAATTTTGGTCAAAAGATGGAAACTACGGTGAGTAGAGCGGAAACTGGAAGAGAGCGCAACAACAACTTACTACTTAGTATTAGATCAACAATCTGATTCCAAATTACTTCTTACTTTACATTAACACTTGCATAAATTCTTGTGACTTTTATGAAAGGGAAATAAGGCTTGTGTTTTAAGAGATAATATTTAGCATATCTCATCTTCTTCTAAGAAAGAGCTCCACATTCTAGCTCAAGAAATGCTTCTTTCTATGCCTTTCAAAATGAAAGCATTGTTAATCACAACTGATGACTATTTAGGGATATTGTGAGGCATTAGGATAATTAAGAAAATGAAAGAAAAATGTTAACAGATATTTATTGCAAAATGTTTGCACGCTGTTTTTAGCTATCTTTAATTTAAAAAAATCCGCGTAAATTTTAATTGGGCTTAACTATACTTCATTATACGATACGAAGTCAATTGGCGATCGTCTGCACACTGCCTTGCGTGGGCCAGCCAGCCATCTTCCTATCATTTAATGTAACTTTTCCCATGCTGCATTGAATTTATATTAATATCGTGAATATTGTGAAATTATAGCTGTGTACAAAGTGAAGATTGTAGCGACTGCAAAAAAGGAACTTCTCTACAGAGTTTACTGACAATGCCATTCGAGGGTATGTATGGCAGTGAGTGCTGGCAATTTCAAAGCATAATGCGGATTTTATTGCTTCATGCGGATTGTATTCCCACTGGCCGTTCGATGGCAGTTGTTTCTCAGCCCTTGTGCTGCATGTGCATTGTTTTTGATGTTGATAATGGTAATGCTCGATTATGATATTCTACCTCAAACTGCTGCGGAAAAGTTTCACTTATCCATTAAGTATTTACAATTTTCACTGAGAAATATGACGAAATAAAGTGAGTGCAACAGTATGCGTGAGCTATCAGTGCGGACTCTTCGTACAAATGATATGTGTGTTGGGTTCTGTCTCACGTTTTATTACACTCCTTCTTGTGATGCAGAATAGTGTTGTATACAAGTTATTCGAAAATTATTTATTAGCGAGATGTTCGCTTTCCAAATATTTAAATAAGTAGCAATGTCAATACATTTTTTTATTCCTGAGCAGCTTTCACAATACCAATTATTCGAATTATCCATGATGAATACCATTCTGCAAAAAGAAATTTGGAAAACGCCGTCCTTTTTAAATTAACAAATACAGATTATATTGGCTGTAAGAAGAATCAGAGGGTTATAAAACAAAGTCTAACGATTGAATGTATTTTCCACGTTAACATGCTGACATTTTGTTTCCATCGATACATGCTTTATGTGCACTGCAACATTTTAGACGATACGCTCCCGATTAATACCGATGGAATTATGAATCGATGAATATTGTTCATAAAACAGGGACTTAAACACAGCGTATATTTGACCAACTGACAGTAATTTCGAGCATGTGCGCATGCACGGTTGTTGTTGCGCATGCGCAAATGCTTACAAGTGGCATAGAGTAGTCGACATATTGCGCAAGTGTTTTTTTCGCTGATGGGAATACCCTTACGATTTTGCAGGAAGAGAATCACATACGACTTACAATATCTTGTAGCACTTGATTTTCAGAGTTTCCAAGGTAGTTTTGAAATAGTCGATATTGAAACGGTTCCCTGATTTTAATAACAATGATAATAATAATAACAATAATAATAATAATCACAAAATACTGATATTTGTATTGCCATTTTTTGCTACACATAGGGCAGTCAATTGCTACGGTTCTCTATTCCTCTAATATAATTTAATTCGTGAGTAGTAATAACCCACAAATGGAATTATTTCTGCCTCTCTGTACCTTGCCATTTTTTATCATAAAACATTTCATAGGGAATTTTATTAACCGTTCAATACTGTTTCTTTAACCGTTCAATTTGAGTTTTGAGTACGCGACTTAAATTGTAAAACGTATAATTTCTTTCATAACTCTGGGAAAACCTAACGTATTTATTTTTGGTCAGCCTAAAATTTATCTTTATTATTTCATTACTCCAGTCTGATTGTAATTAAACAGTTCTTCGCCCTTGGCGTGAGAAATCAATATCACTACGCTCCCGCACCAGTCACTTGTTTTGGCAAACATGTCACATTCGTCCTGCCTTAAAACTAATTTAATTACTATCTTTCACAAGTCCGTGTGGAACGTCATAAAACATCAAAATATTTATGCCAATTTCTTATTGTTTCTAACTGGTTAATGTGATCAACTATATCGTTCAAACTGCCTTTTCCATTCTCCACCTGATCTCCATTTCTTCTGCAACGCTTCAGTACAAACTTACAGCAAGTCCGTAGAAGCAATTTCATATGCAGGGGTTGATTTCTGGCAGAACGACGTTCCGGCACCTCAGGAATAATTATTAAATGATAAATATATACCTACAACTATTAAATTAAGAATTAATTTGGGGTGCGTTCCAAGACCGAACATTTTATAAATTAACTACAGATCTGTACTGTAATTAAAAGGTATTGTAATTTTACTTATACATAGGTCTAGTAAGTTCTGTCCTTAGCGTAATGACCATACAGTATCCATTCATTAACGAGCATTAAGTAATGTCTCAGAATCAGCTACCTGCAATTGTAAAAAATACAGTGAAATCTAGCATTTATAAAAACCTACCTAGCACTTTGAATCTTCTGCAAACCAGTATTTTTATCATATTCTAACTAACATTCACGTTTCAATGTTTCACATCGGGATATGTGGTCAAAATCGTGTTCCTTTCTCAACTTTCAGAACTTTTCTTCTCAAATATTAAAATTAAATTTAATCATTAAAAAAATACAATTCGTACTGTAGTTAAAATTTATTGTTTAATTTTGATACACATTTACTTTCACTCTTTCAGAAGCCGACATGACACTTTAACGTCGTAATTCTAAAGGAAGGCAGTGCATATATGCATGAAAAAAATTAAATGCCCAACGAAAATATTACAGTATTTTATTCAAAATTCAAGAACATATCACACGCAATAAACTTTATTTCCAATAAAATTAAATACATTTTCACAATATAATATGTGAATATTCGTTTCAGTTGACTACACTCGTTCTAAGTAAAAATATTTTCAATTTATTGTTTAAGTAAAATTGTTTCGTTTCTTGATTTTCTAAAAGAATTAAGTAATAATAGAAACTAAGGCTCAGGTGGAAACCACTACACATTGTGATATAAATATATATAACGTTCATTGGAAACTTTTCAATTATATGATGCAAGGTTTAGGTATACACGACATAAAATATGTGTGGATGGATTGAAAAGTGAAGCACAAATCAAACACAGATTCAAGATGTACACTACATAGAACATACGAATATATATTTGGTAAATTATAGATCCTGTGAAAGATAGTTCCTTCAGTGATGCGAGAAATCTTCTCACAATATCGGTGGTCTTACTACGTTGCATTTAAAATAAATTGTATTGTAATTTTTAATATTTGTAGCATGTTTATCTTTCTTGAGTAGAAATATGTATTTTTAATTTCTATGTATGTATCTGGAAAACTAGCTAGCATATTACTGCTAAACTACAGTAAGAACAGTCGAATAGAGATAATTATTGTTTTGATTCGTACGTGTTGAGAAAATAAGTCCTCACGTACCTACTACTTAAGTAAGCAAGTGATGTGTGTGACATCCATACACCTGCAGTTCTATTACCACATTAAGTGCACGATCGCATTGCAAAGGCACCGAAAGTTGAGTGTAATCTCGTCGATCGGTTGTGCGTAATTTAACAAATTTGCCGTCAGGATACTCAGTACTCTTAAAAGTTTGGTGATTTGTTTTCATGTTTATCGACATGAAAATTACTGCAGAATCTAAATAAAAACACTAATAAACCATATAATTTTAATTATAATTTTTTCTCGAAAATTAATACTTTTTAAACCAAGGTAATAAAAAAGGAAAGAATTCATTAATTTTGATTTTCCGTAAAATATTTTCAGCTATTTTATATAGTGTTTTGAGTGATAAACAGTAATATATTTCAGGCATATGTTCATAGGCAATTATACAGCAATGTTGAAAATGAAAAAACGAGCTAGTAAATATTACAGGACGGTCAGTCAAATATTTCAATATTAGGATCACATGTGCCTTTACACTTTCAGTTGCAAATGTATTAATTTGGACATTGTAGAGCGATTAATATTTTGCTAACATATGCTAAAATGTTCGCTTTTTAATTGCCGATTTCGTGATAATTAAGTAAACTACAAGGATGCTTAATAAACGATGCGGTAGAGAAACTTTTGCACTTTTCCTCACGCATCACAAATACTGGTGGTACAAATGTTGACTGTGCAACCAGTAGCCAGTACCTAGTATCGTATATTAGTAGTCAATAATGTTTCATACAAAAATGTTGCTTATGATATAACAAATATATATATTTTCTTTACCGAGAAACAGCACATCTACACAAAATATCATATTTTATCTACAAAGAGAAGAGGCGTTTTCAGCAAACACTCTTACTCTGTGATACATGTTTATGAGCACAGAATTACGTTGGCACGTTTTTAGTTCAATATTTGATTAAGAAACATTTTTCACTGTACAGTGTAACCATTTGGTGTACACTTGTAACTCACACTGGATGGTAGGGAGATGATGTTTACTACGAACTTTCTATTTTATGAAAGACACGGGTTACACGGATTCAGATGTTTCTTTCAGCTTTTGTGCGAAACAGAGCTTTCTTTGACAATTAACACAAAAACAATATTCAACACATACTTTACACATTTGATACTTCGTACATTAACGTATACACGTTTGACAATTCGTACGTAACTAAAACATTTTAAAGGATATCAATGTTTGTCCACAAATCCAGATCGTGTATACATTAGCTAGTGGTATGTGGCTAGTGTATCTAGACCTGCAGAGCCAATAAAACGTGAAACATTGGTTTGCCAGTAACAGTATTATACTATTCTACTGGATCATCGAAAAACAGTTATTGACAGGATGTTACAAGTCAACACTCTACACACATCAGTGCATTAAACTACCCAAACCAATTTATCAGTTGTGACAAACAGTGGCACACTAGTAGATATACAGAGTTACAGATAACAGCAAACAATCAACACATCTTTTAACAAACTTACTAGACAATAAACAAATATGCATTCTAACTTCGTATTGTGTCCACCAAATTTAATAAAAACATGTATTAATATCAGTAGGTACCGCGTCAAATGAGAGTAGTGTCTGTTTATCATTTCATTTTGAATTTCATCTAAGATCAATCTTATTTTTACACATACAGTATTTCTGAAGTATATATCAGTACTATCTGAAGTATATCTTTATAGAAGAAGTATATCTGCTTTGCAGTTCGTGACAAATTAGTGCATTCACTCCACACTTTCACATTTAGAATCTTGTCTACAAACATACTATAAAATACTCCAACACTTAAGACACTTAAAACTTCCTGTCCAACACTCTAGACATAGAGCATACATTTGAAATGCAAGTTTATGATATTGATTCAATGTTCACAATATTACTCTGAACAATAATATAGTATACACCTGCTAGCTAGCTATAACACTACATTAGCTACATTGGTTCTCTTTCAGTTTTAAGAGGCCTCTTAAACCAACACACGTATACAGCACACCCCAAACAGAGAAAGAGAGACCAGCCGTGTAGGAGACTCCACCGCTCCGAAAGTGCCACCGCGTGACGCGTCCGTCACAGCAGCCGCTCCAGGGGAACTAGCGCGTTGAACAGCATGCCGTGTTTACTACAGGGAGTCGCAGCTACCAGGTCAGGAATACGCCAGGCTGGGCGGGAAAAAGGGCGTGTCGCGGGCGATGTCCGGGACGCCGCCCACGCCCGTGATTTCGGAGACGCCCGCTGCGGCGGCGCCCGCCGGCCCCGCTCCGCCGCGGGCGCCGTCCCCGTCGCCGCCGCCCCCGCCCCCGCCTCCGCCCCCGCCGCCGCTGACGCCGGCGGGCACCCCGGCGTAGGCGCCGTTGCTGTGGCCCTTGTAGAGGCGCGCCGGGGACAGCTGGTGCTGCTGGTGGCGCCCCACCGCCGCCTCGCAGCTGCGCCGCAGGGAGCGGTTGCTGAAGTGGAAGTAGCCGCGCAGCCGCTCCTTCGCCAGCCTGCGCAACACGCGGGAACCAGCGTGAGAACGCGGAAGCAAGAGCGACCACAGGGCGGGGCAGCTCAGGCAACTTTATACAAAATATATTTCCTTCAATACATTTTTTTAAAAAATTAACTGTAATTGAAATATGATGCACTTCGACATAAAATCTCGATTTTTGTGAAAATGTGGTCTCAAATTCATAAAGAGTTTGGAGGTTCTTTGTAACAAAATGGTAATCGCTTCGACTTTAATCGAGATATTAACACTTAGGAATAATGAAAGTCTTGCTGATCTCTGGAAGCAATCATGCGGACGTTTCATATAAGTAATGTGACATAAAGACAGAACATACGGAAGTATGCGAATAGTAAGCAAAAGAATAAAAAACAATACTAAAGTATTGTAATATTAGCGGAAAATGTTAATGTGGAGAGTAGGATTTTTTATTTGTGAGAGCAAGTTGTTAGTGAATAGATTCAAGGTAGAAAAAAGAAGTTAATATAATATTATTAAGTTGGCTGTCCGGGTGACGCCGCGTCCATGGCAAAGGTGCCGACGTTTCGGTCGCCATTCTGCGACCTTCCTCAGGGCGTAATGCCCTGAGGAAGCATTACGCCCTGAGGAAGGTCGCAGAATGGCGACCGAAACGTCGGCACCTTTGCCATGGACGCGGCGTCACCCGGACAGCCAACTTAATATTGACTCCGGCCGCGGAAGCCTACGCTCTCAAGTTAATATAATATCTTTAATTACGTAAATTGATTTCAAGTACACTGATTCGAAGGCTAGTAATACACGAAAACAAGTGCTTTTCTAAACACTTGAACACCAATATGTATACTACGGTTCAATTCAAACATTTTACGTTTTGACATCATTTTAATTAAAAAATTCAAGTAGAAATAAAACTAATATAGATTGGTAAACATTATTCAATCTCGCGAACAATCACGAGGAAATTCGCTGGCAGGGAGCAGCCTCAAATTGTCTTTCCCCCGCGCGGCCAACATTCTTCGGCTGCCCCACCTTCAAACTTTCTCACGGCACTAGCAAGTCTATACAAAAATATAAGAAATGAAACACAGATGTTCAGGCAACAAAACAATTCTCGTCGAGCCCTCTTCGCCGCGAGCGCCGAACCGCCGCGAACCCTTCGAACTGTAAGCCGGGGGAGGGGCGACAATCCCCTGAAATCCGTTCTGAGCATATATGTAGTTGCATTCGCAGCATGGACCTCACCGCGCTACATCCACTACAAACATAAATTATTTTGGGAAAGAAAGTGAGAAAATATGACATTTTCATAATTTTAAAGTAAATATTCTTGCGTAACTAACATTGCAAATAAGGTAAAAGCCTCAATGCTAATAATTTATACCACATTTGCATGAATATTCTAAGAAAATTTTGGTATGCTCTCTTAAAAAAATAAAACTATCTATGTATGAGCCTTATGAGACTAATTCGCAGTGTCAGTTAACGTGAAATGCCGGGAACATTTTTTGACACGTTTTGCAATTACAGATATTTTTAATAAAGGTATTCCACTTTATAATCAATTGTGAAAAAAGAAATAGATTATATTCCTTAGATGCGTAAGTAACTCTTTTGTGAAATTTTTAACACTAAAAAAGAACTTTTTGAACATTCCTTTACCGTATTTGCTGTCTTCATCGCAATGTAAGAGGAAACAAAGTAAAAGAAAAACGGAATAAGGATTAAAGGTTCTGCATCACTGTCACTATTTATTCACCTATTTCTATTTTCTTTAAGAAAATATATTATGCCTTTTTAAATGTCCACGTCTGAATGAGGAAGGAAACAGAATGCAACTGAATCATAGGAAATAAGTCAGGAAATAGTAAATTTTTGTTGGATTTGACCTCTCCTATACGATCTCTCTTAGTGCCAAAACGTTTTATTTCATTGTATCTTTCGTGTTTACATAAATATTTCATGTCTTCATTAAGTGAAATTCCAGTGTTCTTTCAGTAATGTTATTTTACTATTACCATTAGTAAAATGTTTTTCAATTGAGTTTTATGAATAAAACTTTCTTATATACCCAGATCCTCCACATATCCAAGTCGCAGGGATGGAAGTAAATGTTGAAAATTATATGTCTCAAGAAAACTATTCCTGAAATAGTTTTAATTTCTGAAAATTACCAACTAGTCCGGTAAAATATTAAAAACCAAAAATATTTCATTTTCACAACACCAACTCCAATTTCTCCCTTCTCTACGTTTTTCACATGACACAATTTCGTGTGACGTGTAGAAACTTGCGATGTGTCACCGGCACACCCTTTTTGTGGCACCATCACGGTCGTTGGGGCGCGCGAGTCTGGTAGACGGCTCCCGGGTTCGATATAAACCGCGTCTGATCTGGCGCGAGTCCGGTCGGGCGCATGCCTAATAATTTGTTTTCCCTCGGGCGGTCCTATAACTGTGGGGGGGTGGGGTAGGGGGCGTGTGTTTGGCAGCACCAGGCTGCGCATTTGCGGAGAGCGCAGCGGGATGGCTCTCGCAAACGCGCTATTGAAAGCGAGCGAGCGGGCGGGCGGTTGACTGTGTGGGTGGCTCCCCAACGGCGCTTAGCAGCCGAATCCCACGCGTCGCAGCGGCACAATGCTATGGATTTAATAAAATAATAGCTCGTTTTGCAGCTCTACTGTTTCCCTGCTGCGTCTCTTTCACTTAACGGCCATCGGCAGAACAGATACCGTGAAATACGTCAATGAAACGCTTCCGCCTGTTAAGTAAAAAATAATTCACCTCTCCGGCCTGATTGTATTTAAGCCTTAGCGTTGTCTGAAAGAGTTTGTACAGGATGATAAAAAAGGATTTAAATATTCGGATATTATGAGAGAAGAGAAATGAAATGTTTTACGAAATTATTGTTTCTGTTTTATGGTTATTTTGTTTGATCTAAAAGTTCAAAAAGATCCAACAAAAATATTTCGGGCAGTCAAATTTATAAAAACAGTTTACATTAAATACATTAATTAATTAATTAAAATACATTTTACATTAATACGTTTGTGGCTACGTTTCGAAGGCTGATTCACCTTCATCTTCAGGACAATACACATATATTTGAATAAACTAGAAAAAATTTTACTATACTTTTTGGACTGTATTGTAAAGAAGTAGGCCGATAAGATGAGTATCAAACAAAATTATTGATATAGAAATATAATCTCAGAATCTCAGACCTTAAATAACTTGATTTTCAAATTTATTACGAACGTTGTTACACGTTCATATGAAAAGGATGAAACCTTTTGTTGGATCTTTTTGAACTTTTAGATTAAATCTATGTGACAGCCTTATAAAAGAATTTCAACATTATTTTGTTTGATTTGTAGAAATTTTGTGCCAAATATTTCTTCATCGTTTTTTATACGCAAAGGAATAGTTTTACTGAACAGTAATGGAAATGTGAAGGCAAAATTTCTGAAAATAAATATCTGGTATTTTGCATTTCCTTAGGTCGCTTACTTCTATATCTTGAACCGATTTCTGAACGAAAAACGTTTTTCAGATTTTTTGGAAAATATATATAATTTGACCGAGAGAAAGCTGCTAAAATAGCAAAAACGATAAACTTAACAGTGTAAGAGGAGGCTATTGTATATGTATGTGTGTAAAATTTTCGTATATCTACTGATCTCCGAGTGAGGTGTTAAAGAGTTACGCTTCTCCAAATTAAATGAAGTAGCATTTTCAAATGCAGTAATGATATATATAAAACTGTATGCAATTATATCAAATTTCAATTAGTTTTTTACTTTGCTTATCGTCTAGTAAAAGATCAAATAGTGTTTCAGAGAGCTTCTCATCGACGGAAAATCATTTGTAAAGCAACTCCATTGAATTCATAGAACTCCGCGTTAGATCCGAAACACTACGAGTGCCCTCTATTTACCACATTTATAAAAGACAGAAGAGGACAATATTAGCTTTTTATTTCTCCAGTACATGTAGGGGTAATTGAAGGACAAGATTTTCAGTTTTCCTCAATGACACTGATGGACTGACACTGAGACACTGAGGGATCCAGTGTCAATTTCTTTCAGTAATAAATCACTAATAACATCTCTAAATAAAAAATGTATCGTTACACACTGCTTGTAATTCGATTATAATAAACTTTTTAATACTTTATCATTTCTGGTGTAACCAATCCAATTTCTTTTATTAGTAACAATGAATATAATTATTACTGACTGCTAATTTTACGTTGATACGAGTAATTAACGAACGAATTAATTCGTTAACATTTATGAAACATTATTAGGAATTGAGAGCATTACTATAATAAACAATAAGTAAAATATATTAGGCCATCTCTTTCGAACAAAAAAATTAATTTAATGTTGGATGAAAAGTAGTATGATTTAAATATGATAAATTCCATATAAGTTATCATTCTTTATTACTTGTAAAATTCGCTGAAATAGATAGTTGGAGAGCAGGTAAATGTTCAAAATCAGTACCAAAGACAACTTAAGAAACTACAGTTTTACAACTTCAACAAAATCAAAGATAAAAATAGAAAAACTAATTAAGGATTAATCTAGTTGGTCTCCACATTTCCATTTTTTCTCTAAAACATCTTAGCAAAAACATTATCGAATTTTGTGAAAATAAATTCTGCAAACTATACTTAAAAATTGAAATGATACGTACCAGTTAATCACAATATTATAATTTATAAATGAACAACTTTATCTACTATACCGCGATTTTAAATTTGTTTAATCAATGTTCAGAGACCTCAGTGTGCTCTCATGATGATTTTAACTGTAGTTTTTCTATACTTTGAATAGGTTGGTTTTCATTTACTACTCTGAAAACGTGCGTAACGATTCTTACTTACGAAGTTTAATTTCGTAAGGTATTTCATTCTGCACTTGTGTCTTTAAAGTCTTAGAGACTCCAACCTCCAACCTGCGGACCGCTCGAATCCGCGGCAGAACATCAGGTGCTTTGAGGCGCAAGTAGTTGAACGCAAGCAGCAGCAGCAGCGGCACGGAAGTAATCGGACAAGGCCCCCTCCCCGCCTCGCGCCCCGCTCCTCCCGCCCCGCCCCTCCCGCGTGTGCGGCTTCTCTGGAATTGGGTGGAGATAAGCCCCGGTGCTTCACGACCGCACGGCCGCAGCTACCGCCGCCATTGCCTCCGCCACTAAAACCATCTCTCCCACCACCCCAGCCCCACCCGCTCCTCCGCACCCCCCGCCTTCGGCACTCACTCGTTTCCACGACCCCGTCTCTTCCTCTCCGCCTCCTTCCCCTCCTTCCTCACCACCGTGTCCGCCATCGCAACCACTCTGCGACCACTTTGCCACCACTCTGACATCCCCTGCCCCTACCTCCTCCTCTGCACCGACCGCACTTGGCTCTCTCCCACTCCGTCTCTGCCATCTTCACCTCCGCCTCCACTACTGCATGCACCTCCGTCAACACCCCCGCCCCCACCCCGTCCTGTGCATCCCCATCGTCGCTCGTCCCCACCCATACCTCCGTCTCCTCCACCGTTGCCACCGACTCCACTCCCTTCTTCCTCCCCACCAACCCTGCCACCACCCCTTCCTTCGTACCCCCGCCCCTCGCTCACGCCTCCATCTTCGCCACCGTTGCCTCCAACTCCACTCCCTCCATCTTCCCAACCGCGTCCGCCACTGCCTCTACTCCTGCCTCCACCTCATCCCCAACCCTTGCCCTCTTTCACTTCTTCACGTCTGACTCCGCCTTCGCCATTCCCATCATCTCTGCCCGCCGCCGCGCCCGCCGCCACCACTGCTGTCATCCCGCCTCCTCTGTTGCTGCAGCCCCCGTCCTCACCATCTTTGGCAGCGGCGGCGCCACCCTCCCAACGTTTCAACGCCCCTATCACTTCAGCTACCCCTTTGCCTCCTCCAAGAGGACATGAAGCGAACAAACAGAACGCCCGCACCAATACCACTGGGAGTGAAATACGGCCCTCGGGTTCGGCAGGTAAACGTTCTGACGCAGTCAGACATTGCGTGTATTTGTCCAACGTCGTTAAATGAGATTTCCCAACATATGTTTTTTGGGAAAAAATAATAATTTCGGACCTACTACATGCTCTAGAGATTAACATCGTGAACTGTTCGTGGAAAAGATTCTTTATGATGTGGGTGCCCAAGCTTTATGTCCATAACATGAAAAGGGTGAATGAGTGAGTAGTTAACTGTGATATATGAATGGTGATGGAGCAATTGTGGAATAAGAGGTAGGGAAAATCCCGAGAAAACCTGTTGAAGAATTACAAACACCATGAATCCACTTCGTTCACCACGAATTCCACATGGATCGAACGCGGTTTGTTCCTCGTTGTCAGCGGTGGAAGGTGTGCTGACGTTTCGTTTCACCACAGGCAGCCCTGCCAAATGGCATAATTGGATGTGTGGTTATACATCACCACTTTAGACGATCGTAATTATTTCCCTCGGCTCTTTTTCCAGCTTGATCTTCGTGTAATGCATACGACCCCATGTTACGTTATCTCTAGTGCAGACTTGAGATGACTGAATTAAAATAAATTTAAAATGTGTCATAGAACATACGTGACATTTCTGACTAGTTCTATTATCTGCAATTACATTTGTATTAGATGGAAGTTTACAGTTCTGAATTTCGAAGGCAGCTCGACTGTAATTATGTTTGAAAGAAATGTATTTTTAAATAAATATGATTTATATGGTCTTAATATACGGACAAATCTCAAAATACGTAGTGTTTTATGAAGCTCCTAAACTTCCTACTGATGTTCAGGGAACTTTCAAGCTTAAGAAGCTGGGACAAGCTTTACATGCTTTTCTCCTAGAACCTGACACCAGCGGGGACATTTGGTACGGACTGTTAAGCCCCCTTGGCTTCTAGGGAGACATTTGAAGCCTCATTTAAAATCTCAGGGAGTGTGTCAACCTTTAAATTAGTTTCTAGCCCCCCTTGCGACCTGTAGAAATAAGGCTCCTTTGAGAAGTGGTAAGGATTGAGAAGCTTCCAGACAAATTACAGAGGAATTCGAGTGATCATTTGAGTGCTTGGGGAGCTTTTTTGCTTCATTACAGAATATTCGCATTGAAGGGGATTTTTACAAAACTAAGAGCAAACAATTTAGGGTTGAGGTTATTAACAACTTTGAATGTGATTAAGTAGTAATTTTTACGCTGTCTTCATTTTAAAATCAGTTGGAATGTTGGTTTTCGTACTAACTTGCTCTCTGCAAGTCATTCCGCAAGCAGTGTCTAAACTACTCGTATAAACGTCATTAGAAGGAACCGGGCGATTGACGATTGTTGTGATAGTTATTCAGCCATGGAGGAGTGTCAACGAATGACTGAGTGACGGTATGACGACCTGTCGTGAGCATATTTACACATTTCTTTTTTATCGACGAATATCTACAGTCTACTTCTAATGTGAAATAATGAGTAAATACTTTTAACAGTATCAAATGAAATGAAATGTATAAAGTCGTTGATACTTTTCTTGGGTTTCTTCTCAAATTTATAATAAAAATATCATTAAAACATTATTACAACATTGTTGATAAGGGTTATGAGTATTAAGAATATATGAACATGTTAGAGAAAAATAAAAGAACATGTTTGCATAAATATTAGTTATTGAAATGGAGGGAGAGATGAAGAGTGGAAATTCTCTTGAGTCGAGATTTGCTTAGCTATTATCAAGAAGGTTTAGAGCGAGATGATTAGGATGCATTTCCAGACGTGGGTGATATATTAAACTTATTTCGTGAACTGTAGGTATATTGAGGTCTCGGTGTAGTGCAGTGTTTGTTATTAACCACAATGAAGATGAAGCTATTCTTAATAGTTAGGACTGAAATCTTTGTAAAGTCGACAAAAATTAGTTTTGCTGGCAGAGCCTGAGATTTAGATTCCGTAAGTCCATACAGAAACTAGAATGGTTTTAATTTACACATTTTTGACTGTAGCATTGTGATAGAGTATTTATTTTCTGATGTACATGTATGTGCGTAAATACTAAGACATCAAATTGAGTGGTTTCCCAATCTTGATACAGATGTTAGTGGAAGCTGGAGAGGTGAGTTAGGGAGGGATCACGATGTTCATAAGCCATCCCCACATAATCTTGGTGAAAAGAGAGATATTATATTGCAAACAAAAAAGTCGAATATACACTAGAATTAAGTGATTCTAAGAATAGTTATACAATAGTGTGCTAGTTAGCCCTTTGGCGAAGTAATTTACACATCAAAAACGTAATTTTTATATCTCAATAAACTGCTGATTAATTTTTCAGTGCCGATACTTTCTAAAAAAATACTGCAATTATATCACTAAGTGTAACAACACCACGACCGTCTGGATTCGATCCTCTAGATTCGTGTCAATCGAGCAAGTTTAAAAATAGTATTAATTATTAATATAATAATAATAATTAATATTATTATTATTCTTGCCAACAAAAATGCCGTTCATTGGTTGGCGTTATTTTTCAGTTGTTTCACATTATTATTAGATACAGATAATTGCAGATCTGTCTTGCTTTTCTCTCTCTCCACTGCTAACACCAAATTCGCTTGGCACTTCTAAACAGTCGAATTAACCGACATGTAGTAGTTTTGTGGTAAGTTTCTATCACATTTTTTGTTACTCTTGACCAAGTGTCCTCGAGATGTTGAAGGTTTACGGAAAGAAGGTTCCATCTTTTACGTTTCATGGTTGAGCCAGCTCATCTTGAAATCACACACAGTTGTGGTGTAACATCATCCCAGTGAATCCATTCCTGAGACGTGTCATCATAATTTTATTTTAATCTCCATGCATGAGTTGTTGCATCTAAAATACCTGCACTCTTTTTATATTTCCTAATATTTGAATTTCGTATTCTGCCTCATCAGCTGATCCGAAGAAATATTCGCCCCTTCTTTGACATGTCAGGAATTTGTGCTTCCGGGACGTTGCGTGGTGCATATGAAGAACTAAACTGCTTGAATCTATTACTGACACTTTATTATGGATACCGAGCGAAGTGGCTCACCGCGTTGCGCGCTGACTTCGCATTCGGGAGGTCGGTGTTCGATCCCCGGGCCGGCCAACCTGACCGGGGTTTTCGTGGTTTCCCTCGGTCACAAGGCGAATGCCGGGATGGTTCAAAAACTCCACGATCACCTTTGACCTTCCATCATCATCCCTAATCCTCTCCTAATTCATTAATAATAATAATAATAATAATAATAATAATAATAATAATAATAATAATAATAATAATAAACATTGAAGTTGATAGACACACTGTGATTCAAGATCTTGAGCCAGGTAAAACTTACAAATATCTGGGCATTGAAGAATGTGAGACCATCTCGAACGACACAATGAAAGAGAGAATTCGCAGGGAGTATTATAGACGAGTGAGACTTGTCCTGCAGTCCGCTCTGAACTCAAGGAATAAAATATCAGCAATAGGTAGTTTGGCGGTGCCTGTAGCCGAATACAGTTTCGGACTAGTAGACTGGACTGAACAGGAAATTCGCATCATGGATCGAAAAACCAGAAAACTGCTTACAATGCATCATGTCGCCCACCCGCGAGCTGATGTACATAGACTTTATGTTTCACGTAAGGAAGGAGGAAGAGGACTGAGACAAATTGAAGCCTCCTGGCACAATGCAATAACCGGGATGGGAAAGTATGTAGTCAGCCATCAAGATGACCCACTAATGAGGCAGGTCATGAAATCTGACCGAAGAATGGGAAACAGAGGCATTGTAAGTGTAGCAAGAAGCATTGCGAACAAGACTATGCAAGACACCCAGAATGACAGAGACACTGAACTTCTGATGCTACTTAACATGAAATTTGAGACACAGAAAATGTTAAAGAAATCGTGGAGAGACAAACCACTCCAGGGACAATATCTAAAAAGAATGGACAAGGTGCAGATCAATAAAGATCAATCATTTATGTGGCTTAAAAGGGGAAGGATGAAGCCAGAATCGGAAGCACTTGTAATAGCTGCCCAAGATCAGGCCTTGAGAACACGACATTATGATAAAGCGGTTCTCAAAATTTCCCAAGATGATAAATGCCGCATTTGTCAGGAACACGTAGAAACCATTGATCATATTGTCTCAGCTTGTCCAATCCTAGCAAAGACCGAATACCTGAAAAGACACGACAGGGTGTGTAGCTTCCTCCACTGGTGGATCTGTACCGCCCTCGAAGTTCCGAACACATGCCCCAAGTGGTACGAACACTCACCGAATCCGGTGACGTCTGTTGGATTGTGTACGATATTGTACGACCAACAAATTCAAACTGATCGCACGATAGTGGCAAACAAACCGGATATAGTCATCCGGGATTTGGAGAACAAATCGTGTTTAATCATCGATGTTGCAGTACCTTGCGATCAAAACGTCGTTACAAAGGAGGCAGAGAAACGTCTTAAATACAAGAGTTTGGAAATCGAGATCAGCCGAATGTGAGGCGTAAAAGCACAGGTCGTCCCGATAGTTATCGGAGCTCTGGGATTTGTTCCGCAAAATTTGAGTAAGAACTTGTCTAAACTCCCCGGTAATTCAAAAGACTGGGAAGTGCAAGAAATTGCTTTATTTGGAACAGCCCACATTTTGGGTGAAGTATTGTAGAGGCACTGACAGTCACCGGATCTGCTCCTTAGGTAGCTGGTTGCAACCTGGAGTAGATTTTATATTGAGCCGACTCATAAGATCTTTAGTCGTGATATAATGGAAAAATAATAATAATAATAATAATAATAATAATAATAATAATAATAATAATAATACGTGTCCCCTGGGTAACGCTAAATGAGCAACAGTGATTCGCCATCTACTCGCGTGACCATTGTGGGTCACATCTCAGCGCGTCACCAAATGGCTAATATCCCAAGGGTGGGCGTTGGCTAACAAACAAACAAACAAACAACAAACTTTATTATGGATATTTTTCCTTGTACAACAGATTGATGACAGAACTCTAAATAATAGTTATTGCAACTAGCGTGCAATAAGCTTTATTCCATGAGTACATCGAGATCGAGCAACATTAGGAGCGAGATTTCAAATTTGTACGAAAGCAATAAAGCAACATTATAAACGAGTAGAGTACGCAATATTCTTTAATTACACTACTGTAAAAATGTTAGAGAATCAACGATAATTTTGAGAAATAAGTTCATTGTGACGTCACGGGTATTTAACATCTGTAAGACAAAACGGTGGTCGGCTGTTGCGTTTACCGTTAGCTCCCAACGATTCTGTCGCTGCGATTGGCTGAATGTGTGATGACGCAATCATTCGTCCGCAAATTCTAATACATAATCTGTGTAATCGTAAGATAACCTTTTATGCACGATTTGTTGCAACGAAAAAGATGGTTTATAATGCTGGAATACAAAAAATAGATACATTATTCTTTACCTTATTTACTTTGTAAGGGTACAAGATGTACTCAGTGTTTATAGTGTATCCTATTACTGCTTGAACTTTCCCCAAAAGTTAAGAGCAGGTAATTCCGAAGAAGTTGCGTTGTCGTCTTGGATGACGAACTATATCCTTTGTTCTAAGAGGGGGGGGGGCCGCGGCGTCTGGTGCGCCAACCCATTTGGGCGGTCGCTCGGGCGTTGCCCGTCGCGTCGCGGACGTCGCTCGTGAAACCCGAGTTGACCGCTGTCTTCCTCCTCCGCCGCCGCCGCCGCCGCCGCCGCCGCCGCCGATGCTCCGCTGTTTTCTGCGTGCGTGGCGCAAACGGCGCGCTCCCACCGCGAGTAAACAATCCCCATCGCAAACTCCGAGGCCCTCCGTACGGCTTTCGACCGGAGAGGAACTTCTTAACCCGCCGGGGAAGGTAGTTGCGAAGACCGAGCTGAGCACGACGGCAGTGCAGAATCTACGAAAACAAACACGTGACGGGCGTTGACGGCTTTGCAATGCCTCGATGCGGTGCGTTGACTTGTGAAGTTTGCATGAACAAGTTGGTTTCAGCTTCGTTTCGACGTAAAAGTATTGCTTCTCATGCTGGAATATCAAGCTTAATTACTATTCCGATGAAAACTCGTTTACGTAAGTAAATAGGAAGCCGATAAATGTCTCTTAGGGTATACTGTAACGTAATGAATTAACATTTTGCCAACTTATGAACTTCAAAGGTACATGCAATATTTATAACGGTGTGGTGTGTACTAGAATACAAATTAAATAATGAAATTCAATTTATTCATATCAAAGACATAACTCAATAATGATATTTAATTCAACATAAAACGGGGTTATGAACTTAAACATTTACATCTATGTTACATTTAGCTTAATACCCAACGTTGCCTATGAACTTTTGTTGATCACAATCATCTACACAGGATAATTTTATCTACAGTGTAAAACTGAAGTATCATATATATTTAACTTGTAAAGAGAACTATTTTGATGTCCCTGCTATTCGGCTCCCGGCGAATGTTTTCATACAAGTAAAGTACTAAACAAATTAGGAAACTTCTGATTACTTTTGGAAATTGTATGTAATATATTTGATTACATTAAGGTAAGGTTGATGGCAGGATTTGCTCTTTAAGGCAAACATATATCCATGTATTTATGTGTAAAGATCTTGGTAAATATAAATCACAATGTATGTTCATGGATAGCCTATGCAGTATTTTCTATCCTAACTTTTCTTCCTTCTGTGTGATGTAATCGCACGGGTTCAGCTAGTTTTTACTTACATGCCCTTCTCGCCATCTCCCGCTCTTCTTGATCCATCTCCCTGTCCCAGATTTTACCCGCTCTACCCCGTTTTATATAGCTCTGCACGGTTCTGTACCAACGCTTCTCTACCGCTCGCCTCTGCTGTTTCGCCCGTCCAACATGTCCCGCCCAACGCGTCCCGTCTGTCCGGCCCTGCCGAGCGCCAACCGGCTCGTCATGTTTTGCACAGCAAATGTCGTTTTGGAGCATTAAATATCTACATCTTTTTTATAAATGTAATATATATTTTCTGTGGTTACTCGAAGAGAAAAAAATTGTAAAAGTTATGAAAGTTTATCCCGGAAGTAGTTCCATTTACAAATCTTATTACTTAGCAACTTTTTGTATTGAACTTAAGAGCCAAATTTAAATTACTATTGTTATCGAAGCACGTTGAACTCTAGTGAAACAGTTCACGATAGGTTGAGCAAATTTATGTTAGGTGTAAATGGGTTTCATTAGAGGAGGAAAGTTTTAAAAGACTTAAAAGCAATCTGTTCGGGCCCTCATCAAAGCAGAATTATGCATAATTTATTTATATTCTTTGCAAGGCAGAATTCGCTGATTAGCGAGTATTACAGCTACAGACATGAGGCCTCGGTCGACTCTCAGAATCAGAATTGCCAACCGTCCTGATTGTTTTGAATTTGTCCCGCGTCCTAGCAGTAACCTAGTCGGACGGAAACTGTCCCGATATTTTAAACTTTTCGTTTAAAAGGTCAATTTTTGTTTGTTAAATTGATTTTTATAATAATTTTATTTTTTTTTATTCGAAGCTTAAGGCAAAGAAAATGCCTAAAATTGCATTGCTTGAAATTGGTTGGACCTGAGTCCCGATTTCATTTAGACAAAAGTTGGTAACCCTGCTCAGTATGCTCGTGCCACGCCGATGGAAGTGCGTGGGCGACCCCTTGCGCGCATCGCACGCGGCCCACGCGCCGGCAACCGATCGCCGCACGACACTTGGCGAAAAACCATTGCACGTTTGTACACGCAACGGATCTCAACTGCCATAACGAGCCCTTTGTTCTATAGTGCGATTTTTCTCACTCTACCCCTCAAGCCCCTTTGGTCACGGTGGAATATCACATGGCATTTCCCGTCTTTCTCGCTCGTGCTGCTAGATGTCGCATGGTCGCAAGCACTAATTGATACGGTCGCGATCATGCGATACCTGATGGCACGACTGAGAAGATGTAAGATGAGAAGTGTAAGAGCTTTGAACGTAAATGTTTAGAAGTCTCGTAACGAGCAACAATTAATTGCGCCTCATAAGTATTAGTTCATTCATAGCAAGGCTGAGTTGAGTTTTCTGACATTTCTGTATAGTCGCCACAGTAATGTACGAAGCATCAGCTTCACTTAATTTTCAATGTTCCGTAACCAACATCACGCTATCAAGTGTAACTGAACTGTTAATTATGTACAAGGTGTAACCAAACTGTGTATTTGTGTATCAGTGCCAGTGACTTGTGTGAATAAAACCTGGTTGTGCAATCACGTGTTCTTGTTTGGAGCCGGAAGCAGTTTTGGAACCTCAAATCCACGTTGCTGTCCAACCTGAGTTATCAAAAGGGTTATAGATTGTCTAGCACAGTCGATTAAATTAGTCCACTAACTATCCTGAGTGCAAGGCGGCATGTACACAATCAATAAAATTATTATCATGTAGGAGATGAGAGATGAGTGAAATCTGTGCGGGAGCTGGGCGAGAGCTGGGCGAGAGCTGGGCGAGAGCTGGGCGAGAGCTGAGCGAGAGCGAGGCGAGCGGAGCACGGTAGTCGAAGGGTGTGCGAGAGGAGTGAGAGGTGGGCGAGAGGGGGCGAGAGGGGGCCGAGAGTTGGGCGAGAGCTTGGCGAGAGCTGGGCGAGAGCGAGGCGAGCGGAGCACGGTAGTCGAAGGGTGTGCGAGAGGAGTGAGAGGTGGGTGAGAGGGGGCGAGAGATGGGTGAGAGAGGGCGAGACGTGGGCGAGAGGTGGGCGAGAGGTGGGCGAGAGGTGGGCGAGAGCTGGGCGAGAGCTGGGCGAGAGCTGGGCGAGAGCTGGGCGAGAGCGAGGCGAGCGGAGCAAGGTAGTCGAAGGGTGTGCGAGAGGAGTGAGAGGTTGGTGAGAGGTTGGTGAGAGGGGGCCGAGAGCTGGGCGAGAGCTTGGCGAGAGCTGGGCGAGAGCGAGGCGAGCGGAGCACGGTAGTCGAAGGGTGTGCGAGAGGAGTGAGAGGTGGGTGAGAGGGGGCGAGAGATGGGTGAGAGAGGGCGAGACGTGGGCGAGAGGTGGGCGAGAGGTGGGCGAGAGGTGGGCGAGAGGTGGGCGAGAGGTGGGCGAGAGGTGGGCGAGAGCTGGGCGAGAGCTGGGCGAGAGCTGGGCGAGAGCTGGGCGAGAGCGAGGCGAGCGGAGCAAGGTAGTCGAAGGGTGTGCGAGAGGAGTGAGAGGTGGGTGAGAGGGGGCGAGAGATGGGTGAGAGAGGGCGAGACGTGGGCGAGACGTGGGCGAGAGGTGGGCGAGAGCTGGGCGAGAGCTGGGCGAGAGCTGGGCGAGAGCTGGGCGAGAGCTGGGCGAGAGCTGGGCGAGAGCTGGGCGAGAGCTGGGCGAGAGCGAGGCGAGCGGAGCACGGTAGTCGAAGGGTGTGCGAGAGGAGTGAGAGGTGGGTGAGAGGGGGCGAGAGATGGGTGAGAGAGGGCGAGACGTGGGCGAGAGGTGGGCGAGAGGTGGGCGAGAGCTGGGCGAGAGCTGGGCGAGAGCGAGGCGAGCGGAGCACGGTAGTCGAAGGGTGTGCGAGAGGAGTGAGAGGTGGGCGAGAGGGGGCGAGAGATGGGTGAGAGAGGGCGAGACGTGGACGAGAGGTGGGCGAGAGGGTGCGAGAGGTAGGCGAGAGCTGGGCGAGAGCTGGGCGAGAGCTGGGCGAGAGCGAGGCGAGCGGAGCACGGTAGTCGAAGGGTGTGCGAGAGGAGTGAGAGGTGGGTGAGAGGGGGCGAGAGATGGGTGAGAGAGGGCGAGACGTGGACGAGAGGTGGGCGAGAGGGTGCGAGAGGTAGGCGAGAGCTGGGCGAGAGCTGGGCGAGAGCTGGGCGAGAGCGAGGCGAGCGGAGCACGGTAGTCGAAGGGTGTGCGAGAGGAGTGAGAGGTGGGTGAGAGGGGGCGAGAGATGGGTGAGAGAGGGCGAGACGTGGGCGAGAGGTGGGCGAGAGGTGGGCGAGAGGTGGGCGAGAGCTGGGCGAGAGCTGGGCGAGAGCTGGGCGAGAGCTGGGCGAGAGCGAGGCGAGCGGAGCAAGGTAGTCGAAGGGTGTGCGAGAGGAGTGAGAGGTGGGTGAGAGGGGGCGAGAGATGGGTGAGAGAGGGCGAGACGTGGGCGAGAGGTGGGCGAGAGCTGGGCGAGAGCTGGGCGAGGGCGAGGCGAGCGGAGCACGGTAGTCGAAGGGTGTGCGAGAGGAGTGAGAGGTGGGCGAGAGGGGGCGAGAGATGGGTGAGAGAGGGCGAGACGTGGACGAGAGGTGGGCGAGAGGGTGCGAGAGGTAGGCGAGAGGAGGACGAGAGCAAAGTGAAATGTGGGCGAGAGTGGGACGAGAGCTGACCGATTGCTGGGCGAGGAAGGCGAGAGGCGGTCGTGTCGCTCGACACGACGTCCGACCCACGCAGTCGCCGCAGCCCGCACAGGAGGAATAGGCTCCGCTAATGACTCCCCGCGTCGGCCGCGCCGCGCCGCGCCGCGCCGCGCCGCGCCGCGCCGCGCCGCGCCGCGCCGCTCGGATTTCCTTCGGCCGCCCCGCGCCCTCAGCGCACGCTGTGGAGCGGGTGGCGTTCGCAGGCGCAAGGGGAAGATGAACCTCTGTGGAAAGAGTACCCGCAACCACCTCGTATGGGTTAGCTTTGAACGATTATTTAAAGAGTGGTGGGAATTGGATTTTGTATTTATAATTCTTTGTGCTGTTAAATATTGTTTCCAACTGAATATTTGTTGCTAAATCGCTTTTATACTATTTGGAATCTAATTAATGACTTTTTTTGTCTCTTGTGCAGCAGAGTTCTTCATATAGGCCAACAGTCTAGCTAATGAGATCCCCATACCTTACGTCCCGAAATAATTCTGAAAGTGGAATTCAATTAAATCCTTTCTAAATATTAGAGAAAATAGAAGTTTATAAGAAGGGCAAAGAGATGGCAAATATATAAAGTACAAAAAAGTTATAATTTTGTAAAATATGTGATAAAAGAGAGTGACGGTGACCTGATGAAAAAAGAAGAAATGCGACCAATAAAGAGGCTGGGGACGCAAGTTCATTTAGGAAACGTTTCACATTACAATACTTTTTACGTATAACTTTTGAAAATGAAATTACAATAATATGAGGAAAGGTAGAGAATCGAAATGAGAAACATGAAGCAGATGGCAGCAGTGGAAAGGAATGCAGTGAAAAAATACATGACGAGTAAAATGAATAATGATTGAACACGATATTAAAACATGATAAATAACACGATGAAAGAAATGACTTATATAGCCGTTTGATGTAAAATACTGTAAAGCCGTTTAATGGACAACAACGATTTACATAATGTAAATGGATTTATGTGTATGTGATGAAACATGATGTAGGAGAATGGAAGAGTCAAGTCTGTTGGGAAAGCAGGAAGGAAGGTACAAGAGAAATTGGGATACAGATTTAAGTAATTAGAGCTAAGTAGAGTAACAACCACAAAAGTTACAATAGCGAAGGATCGAGGTGATCTCGTATTACCGCAGGCGTTTAAGCACGGCGTAAGTCTCTGCGATGAAGAAGCAGCCCTAATAAAGACGGCGGGGTGCGCGGGAGAAGCACAGGCTGAGTTAATTGCCCAGTGAATAACTCGAGGGCGAGGGCGAAGGCGAAGGCGAAGGCGAGGGCGCAGGAGAGGGTGAGGGCGAGGGTGTGGCCGGGGGCGAGGGCAAGGGTGGGGCCTTGGGCGGAGGGGCAGGCGGGGGCGGGGGCAGGATCGGAGGCGGGGGCGCAGGTGGGGGCGGGGGAGGATCAGATGCCGAGGGCGGGGGCGGGGCGGGGCGGAGCCGGGGCGCGGCGGGGGCGGGGCGAGGGCGGGGCGGGGCGGGGGTGGGGCGGGACGGGGCGGGCGAGGATGGCGGTGACGGTGGCGGAGGAGGATCCGAGGACGAGGGTGGGGGCGGGGGCGGGGACGGGGGAGGGGAACAGTCTGCGACGCGTCGCCGTCCGTCGCGCGCTGATGGATGGCCTCGCCTTCTGAGCCTTGCTCAGTCTCAGCCACTGCCACTGCAGCGCTCGTCGATAATCTGGAAGGCGGCGCGCTCTAGCGCCTTTCCGCTGGACCTTTGCTGGCTGCACACCAGTCACGCCCAGTATATTACGCAGATTTCGCTCCTATTGCACAGATTTCGAAACAAACAAATGTGAATGAAACAATGATAATTTTCTTTTTAACGTTTAATTGGTATCGGCGGTCTGTGATACCGCTCACGCTTAATTCCTATAATTCAACGTATTATTTGACAAAATTGATCTTACCTGGTAATCTAAAAATTAAGATTTATTTTATAAAGATTTAAGATGATGTAAAACGTCGAGTTCGAGTCACTATCAAGGAAGTATTTTTCACAAATTCACGACACACACATTGAGGAACCGGGGTAAGTCTCGTCGAAAGCGAATGTGAGTCAATGGGCAGAGTGAGAAAGAGTGTAGTGGAATATCACAGGGTGCGTGAGTCAATATCAGGAAGCGACCGGCTGAGGTGGAACAGGGCTTTAATTCATGTTACTGCAGTGCCTCTGAAGAGGGTTCTACGGTTCGAGTCCTGACGGTGACAGAATTTTCGACACTAGCTAGATAGCTAGGACGAATTCAGCCACTTTCTGGGAGAGAATTCTTGCGATCAGCTGTCCTAATGGGTAATTTTCCGTGGTTTCTCCGATGAATGCCAGGCTAATGCCTGTGCAGTATCCTAACAAGCGGGCCATGGACAGCGCGCCATCTTTCCTTCCTCTTCCTTGTCCTATCTTCACCCCTTACTTACACACACACTTAAATGAACCACATTACAGAAAATGACGGGAAACCAGTCGGGAACTAAGATAGGACAGCACTCCGCATCAATGAACGGGAGATACCTTGTTGGGGAACCCCCTATCCGACGTTTAGGTCGGCACGGGATCTCATTATTCAACCCTGGAAGATCACCGACACATCCCGTAGAAAGCATTTACTACACTTACGGAACAAACGACAGCAGTTGACGCGCACGGAAACACCAAATAATCAATAGAGGGTAGGACGCACCATTTGAAGCGTATTTTTTCATAGTAAATGCGTTCATTGTTGGTAGCAGTTGAATCATTTTCATATTCATGTTCATTCTCTTCTTCCTGTTTGGTTTCAGAATCATGATCGTTGTCTCTATAATTACATGTTAACTCGTAATTTTGGTGTCACTAGTCGAAAAGAAAATACTTAACGCAATTGGTATCGCCGGTATCTCATACCGCACAACACAAAAATATTACAAAACTCGAAAAAGAAAACACCCTCCTCAGTTGTTACATGCAGTGTAAGTTGTTAATAACGTAATTATTATTACTAATTATTAAAAGTTCTCGTTGAAATCTGCGTCCATTAAATCACACCTTCACAGTACCGGCTGTTGAGCCAGGGAGAGACATAAATTAACCACTTGCAATATTCTTATTTATTCGTCTTGTATTTGCTTCGTTTTCATTTATGGAATTATATTGTAAAATTGTTTAACTTTTTAGTTGAAATGTTTTTTTTTCGCCCATTTCTAGAGATCAAAAGTAAAAAAATGGAATTGGCATTAGCTGAACTACATGGCGACGTAAACGAAAATTTGGCTACACTGACATACTTCTCATTTTTCACAATAAATCTCTTTTCTGTGATGTTTAAGTCACTTTCCGCTAGCGAGTAATTTTAGTGGTGCTAGTGCCAGGTCTGAACTTTCACGGAAGTATGTACACCAAGGGCCATCATATTTTGGCCGTTATGTTGTGTTACTCGAATAAACATGTAATTTTTTACGTGCAGTTGAAAACTTGAAGCATGTGGTTACTCAGGGGTTGTCGGTGTGAGATGGAGATTGATGTTGCCGAGTCAACATACGTGTCCCCAACGAAACTTGAATGAAAATTTCCTTACTCCAATGAAACTTTCCTTACGGATGATCTTAGGCAACGGTCAGAGTGGATCCGTATTCGGTCGAATTTGCGTTTGGCTGAATACGGCCGTTTACGGTCGAATATATTAAATTCTCACTAGAGAGCAGGCACGGTCACACTGCATCCAACAAGTTCTGGTGAACACGGCCGAATTTAGAAGTTAGCAGACCGATAACAAATTAATTTGATTTATTCGGCCGATCTGAGCTGTCGGAGATGAATGTTGAAAAGATGGTTTCACTTGTACAGGAACACGATGCTATGTGAAAGACATCAGATTCCAATTATCACAACAGAAACAAAAGCAGGAATGGAATTTGGAATGAAATTGCAGAATAAATGGGAGAAACTAGTACAAAACGTGTTGTAAACATGAGACGCAACCTCACATACCTTATGGCTATGGAAAATCTAAAATTCGTCCTTTTTTCAATGTCATCTCTAATTGCTCCGAGTATGTAAAAAAAAGTATTCGGCGACATTCTTGTGTAATGTAAAAATTTCACTGGTTGTTTCAGTAATTGGTAATAAAAGGTATGCAATTCACCAGTATTTTTGCGATCGGCGAAAATAGAGTTCACTCTAATTGATTTTCAAGCAGAAGAAATTTAAGAGCAGAGCTCTCAGCAAGCAGTTGTTATCTTCTCGCTTCCATTACATGCCACTTATACCCAATAATTCACAGATAGATGTCTATTGCGGTCGGATGCAATGTGACCAGTCAGGTCGGCAGAATCAGTCGGCCGTTCGCTTGCGAACTTTTCTTTGGCCGAAAACGGATTCACTCTAACCGTACCCTTAGAGGACAGTCATATTTGAAGCAACGTTCTGAACTGATTCTGAGCCAAACATCAAGTAAAGTGGCGAAAAATGTATCCAATTATTTTCTCATCGAAAGATGAGTTACAAGTACTTCGATAAGTTTATAACATAGTCGCAGTAGATATTTTTACTTCATTTGATATTCCAGTTATGCTCAACAATACATCACCATGATTCGAATGTTTGCAATTATATCTGAGATTAATTTGAGAGGAGTTATTTGAAAACTATGCTGACCCTGATCTGACTTACAACATTACATTTAGTTTTATGAGGTATTTTCATCTGTTGAATTTGTATTGTATTGTTACATAGTTATACGAAAACATTGTTTTATGGACTAGGAGGATCATACATTTTTCTACAAAAAAAGTCAAAGATAGGTTATAGTCAGTGCCAATTATCCAATAGACCCACTAGACACTGTCATAGGACTGTAATTTTGTAAGTGATCCGTGTACATTTGAAAAAATGAAAAAGTATTATAATTTTGTAATTAAAATAAAATAAAATAAAATATAGATTTTAAATGTAACTCTACAAAATATCAAAACAGATAATTGCTGCAATTCTGTATAAAAATAATTACAATTATGTATGTTTAGAATAACTGGAAGTATGATTAACGAACAATCGTGGTGGAAATACGAACTTTTCAAGGGGTCTGTAATAGAAATGCTACCTCACAGGCAATACTAAAGTTTTTGACTTCATGTTTTTTAATACGGTCAAACGAAATTTTTAAATAATGAAAAGGAAAATCTGTTTTATGTATTAATTAATGAATAAAAGAAATAAGTGAAACTAGAGGCCAACATATTTTAAAAAAGCTCTTGTGGAGAAGCGAATGGTCATTTACTACACGATAGTATGTATGATCGACAAATAAACTATAGCAATATAATTAAGAAAACATCTTGGTAAGTACATTCTCAATTATTATAATTTATCGTTCGAATATAATTTAGTTTTCAAAAAAAATATTTCAATTATTTTAAGGGTAGTGTTATTAACTGAGTCAAATTTCTTTTATGAGCAATTTCATGAGTGATTTATCCAAATACAAGAGAGATCTCTAATGCTTTATGAAATCTCTTCTATGACTGACTTTTAAAATGAAGCCGGCTTGCAATAACATCTTAAATGACCCAAGAAACTAGAAAAAACATACTTTTGCATTTAAAAAAATATTTTCCACTCGATATTACAGAGAAATTTCCACATCAGTAGATTGATAAGAGAATTTCCGACCACAAGCGACCACAAGTTCAATTTTTTTTAAAACAAAAGCGAACCGAAAAAAAATTCCACGGAATAAACAGTTCCTCCCGGCGGGGACGCGGCCGCCACAACTTTCATACAACAGGGCGCGCTTGTGATGCGGCGGCGCCGCTTGGCCGAGTAATCTGGGAGGAATTGCTGCGAGAGGCAGGGTCCCGTGGGGGCGGAGAAGCGAGACAGAGTGGAGGGGGGAGGGGCTGAGCAGGGGTGGGGAGGGGAGGGGTGATGTGGAGTGATGCGGAGTGATGCGGGGCGAGTAGGGGCGGGGCGAAGCGGAGCAGGGGGAAGTGGGGGAGACGGGGAAGGGCGTGATGAGAGTTGAGGGAGGGGACGGCGGAGGGAGGGGAGGGTGGAGGGAGGGGAGGGCGGTGGGAGGGGCGGGGCGGAGTGGGGCGGGGTGATGCGAGGCGAAACAAGAGATGGGGGCGAGAAGAAGCGGGGCTCGGCCGGGCGGAGCGAGGCGGGGTGAGGCGGGGCGGAGCAAGGCGGAGCGGAGCGAGGCGGGGTGGGACGGGGCGGGACGGGACGGGACGGGGCGGGGCGGGAGGGGGAGAGGCGGGGCGGGGCGGGGCGGGGCGGGGCGGGGCGGGGAGCAGCGGAGGCGTCACGGAACGAAACACATCGTCCCCTCGGGCGCCGTCGGCCTTCTCTAGCGATGCCCACCGCCCACCGCTGTTTGGTCTTCGCCCCGCCCCGCTCCGCCTCGCCCCACCCCGCCCGGCCAACCGCGCCGCTCCGCACCCCTCCGCGCCGCTGTATTGTTACCGCAGGGACTCGGTCTGGGCCACGGGGATGACGAGCTTTAGCCGCGCCGGGCAGTGGTAGGAGGAAGGCGAAAATGAGTTTGGATGGCGGAGGGCTAAAAGGAAAGGCAGATTTTATTTCCAACCTGCATTTTTCTCCTTGTACATGGAAAGATACGATAATATTTTTGAAAAAAATCGAAATATTTATTTGGTATTGCGAATACTCAGTTCCGCGAACAGGATATTTTAGTGAGGAGGGGAGGGGGTTACAGGTGTGGATCAACCCGGCTTGATTTCTTATTTTTCAAAATTTGATTCGTCCTGAAATTAAATTTATTCTTGGTTGAGGATTTGCATTTATTTATAACATATCAAAAAATATATTTAATAACGTTCGTTACTATAGATAATTAGTAATGGATTTGTTTCATCGGCTTATGATGGAGGCTTTAGCACCAAACTCCATCCTTGTTAGGCTGCGCCACTGCGAATATTTATTTTCGATCCGGTTTTTCGTCGAGCAATCCACAATCTGCAAGGTAAGTGCCGAAAATTTAAGCCCCGCCCTAGACATGGTTAATTTTTCATGACTTTGTGCTAAAGTAAATAAGCAATTGAATAAGTATTTTTGAAATCGATCGAAATAATTGAATTTAATTATCATTTTTCACCAGTTTTCAACATTTGTTTTGAAAAGTTTTAACTTAATTAGAACTATTTAACTTATAAGAACTTCGTCTGAAATACTTGTATTAGCGAATACCAGAGTGAGCTCTGTCACGAACCGGGGTGAATTTCGTTTGTACGAAATAATAGACGATTCTGGACGCAATAAGGGCTGCGAAGACCAGTTGTTATGGTGAATTCATACGACTAAATATTACAAGTAATTTTCACAGTTGTAATTTAGTGTTACATATTAAAATTGCATTGAATTTATTTCTGCAACTACTGTTCCAGTACCTCTTCAGTTAATTCGATGGGTGTTCATGTCATATCTCAATGTACGTGCACTTCATCTCATCCATCACGCGATACATTATATTTCGTGGGAGTTATATTTTATGTGAGAAAGATCTGCACGTCGCGTCGGGAGCTAATAAAATTCCGCTCAACGCCACCTGGGTCCGTGCGACAAGCTCCCGCCCTCCCTCGGAAGTTCGCAGCTTTGCCGGGCGCGCTGCTGCGCCGTCTCCCTCCCTGGCTGCAGTCGGGAGATTCGCCGCGCCTCGCCCTGGTTAGCCCTCAAGCCCCACGTTCCATGCCGCGCCCTGCCCTGGCGGCCGACCCTGCCATCGCGGAAATCCCCTCTGGAGCGAAAGCGCCCGCTCTCTCGCCTCCGCGCGCATCCGGGGCTGCTGTAGGCGCAAAGACCCATTCGACTTGCCAGAGCGCTATTCGCAAGGCCTAAGAATTTCGTTAATACTCAATCCTGCACATGTGGACCGGAAATATTAAACGAAATTACGGTATTGAATAGTAGTACATTACGAAACGATGATTTAACGCTGGATATTAATACATGAGTGTTATATTACGATACGAGGGAGGAACGAGCGAGTATCGTAAACCTCACCAGAGTTTATTAAAACTCATTACATCGAGTTTCATACGGCACTTTTTCTACTGCTTTTATAAGTTAAACTTTTACATTGAATTGTTTCGTGGCCGTTGACTTATTCACCCAAGGCCACCTAGCGGTTAGCTCCCTAACCTTACCCTCGCATCTTGCCGCAGGTGGCTGTGGCCACCAGTCTGCCTGCGAGGGAGTACTGCGCTAGTCAAATAGGATCAAAGTAAAATTACGATCCAATTTATTTTAAATAATATTCCACGAAAAATTACCAATAATAAAAGAAATTACAATTGACAAGCATAATATAAAATCAAATATAATTTTAATGTACACAATCGAAAAAAACATTTACTAGAACGATTCTCAATGATTAATTAAGTGTTAATAGTTGGTTTGTAAACTACTCTGTGATTGGTCAAGAAACTGAATCACAATGAAAACTGTATCGAAATGAGTATCTTTATGCAACTGGTTGCACCCATCAAATGACAGCATTATACAATGGGAGTAGAAAAAATTCATTGAATTGCAATGATATTTCAACAGATTTGCCTCAAACTTTTGTGACTAAAATGTTTATGTATTAACGTCACTATCATTATACATTTTAACTGCTAATTTTTATTTTGAAAGATGAAAATGAAATTAGTCGTACTCTTTTCAAATTCTGGTGGCTTCTGGAGAACTGAATTAAATCATCAGACTCCTAATGATATAATAGTAATTGAATTTCCCCGCCTTTTATTCACTAATTTTTCCAGAAATTAAATATTTTGTATTCTGAATTCACATGGATTTAAATGATTCGCTTATGCTTTATCACACTGGAAAAGTTGTATATAAGATTTTCCAACAGGGCTGTGTGAGCTTGTAACATTTCAATGCGAATATCTAGCACGGTGGGTGTTGAAGGGGGAGCAAAGCTTTGCAAATACATGCGGTAAACGGCGCATCTCGTTATCTCGTTTATGTTTAAAATCACAGTGCTCAGAAAATGCCTAGGCGACGCTGTGCCTGTGCCTGACTTCCGCGCAATCGAGCAATGCGAAAGAGGTCCCGTTTCCATTTGTTTAAATTGAGGTTATGTAACTTTCGAACGTGTGACACTCGGTCCGATTTTTACACAGCGAGTGGCCGTCTTGGAAGGCAACTATTTGCTCGTGATTGATTGGATACAACGTCTGTCACATTCCACAAACAAATCGCACGTAGAGTGGATGTGACGCTCAGGCTCAGCGAAGCCTAAACATTTTCTCGCCGTTATAAATTCTTATATGCAAATTTTCCAGAGTGATAAAGCATATGCGAAACATTTAAATCCATGTGAATCCAGAGTACAAAACATTTAAATTCTGGAAAAAGAAGTGAATAGGACGCGGGGCACTAGTAGAGCATTTAAACTCATGAAAATACAAATATAGAAAATTTTAAATATTTAAATTCTGGAATAATAAGTGTATGGGAGGCGGGGAAATTCACGTACTATACATATTTATCAGGAGTTGCGTTTCAATGTCCAACGCTAAAATGATATCAACTGGTCGACCCAGAGCAGGCTCATTTTTTTGCGGGTAAGGTCGCGCTTTCTCGCAGAACAAACACCAAAGAAAATTAAAATAATTGTTTTATTTCACGTTTGTTGGATTGAATGCATTTTAGTTTTGTCTTCAAACCAAAGATTTCTAAAGTAATTTCAATTTCAATATTGCCTAAATAGATGTCTGAGGATTTATTGAAGAAAAAAATCATAGAAAAGTAACGTGGTTTTGAGCAGATAAAAAACAGAATGCGCCGGACTCCTCTCTGTCACTTAAGAAAAATAGACCTAACATGTGCAACGATGATCACGCAAAAATGCCAAGCTTGCAAATGCATATATCTCACTTCTCGTTAGGTTGAAAAGTAACACGCATTTCAAGTAAACGAAGTAATATCTCAGTTACAGCACATTTTAATTACGATACCATTTCTATCATTTAGATTTAAAGGAAAGCTAATCAACATTTGTGAAATAAAATACAAATGTAATTAATGTTTCCTTAACCATGAGATTAATTTCCTTTCAGTCAATTTCATTAATACAAATAATATTTCGAAACGTTTTAATGTTTATGCTCTCTAAATTTGTCACGCCGTGTCTTCAGCGTCAGATTGCTGTCAGACCACTATTACACAAAACTTCATTTTGTAGCCTCCTCGAAGGGAAAGAGATCGTCGTCATTCCGAGTAAACGTGTGCAACATCTATCCCACTTAGTGTACGTTTCATTTAGTCAAATTGTCTGCAATCCTCTTAATTTTCTCTCTCATGAAAGAGGAAGAGCTTGTAATTCAGGAAGGCGTCCTCCGCCGCTTCCATCGCCTTATGTTTGCCTTTGCGCCTGCTGCCTCCCCTGCAGGGTTGCCAGATGTGTCGCCAGCTCTTTCCCCACCACTACTAAGAAATTTCCCCCAATAACCACACCAATGAAACAAAGTTCTCCAACTTTAAAATAAAAAATATTCTCCAAATTATGAACCAACGACAAGAACAGATCCTGTTAATTTTATTGATTGCCTCCTTAAATTCTAATCAACCAGTCATTGTCCTTTGAGCTGCTCGAAGCCATACACCTTCGTTTTTCTCATGTCTTTCTTTCTCTAAGCCTGTGTTAATTTTTTATTTTTATTACATAAAAATGAGAGAGAATAACGCCTATAGTTATTTTTTATTCATAATAATTGAGAGAATATTTCTCTCTTCCTTTCCGATGAACATAATTTCTCCCAAAAATCCGCAAACCATTCTCCGTCCATTTATGTTCCCTATTCTTTACCTACAATGAAAAATAATTCCCATTTTGGGGACAAATCTCCCCAATCAGGCGACCCTGCTCCTCTGCTCCCCCCCCCCCATTCCCTTGCCTCTGCTGCTGCTGTCGCTGTCATCTGGCAAGCTGCTGTCTCCGCCCTCCTTCGCCTCGCCGGCAGCCCCGCCACGTCGCCTGCTCAGTGACTTTCGCCTGGCTCCAACTTGTAACACCGGCTGCCTGCCTGTGTAGCTCGTCGCCTGCATGCCCTGACCCACCTTGACCTTGGCTGCGGCCTTCACCTTGAACCTCGTCTCCACTCTCGTACCGCTGTCGCTCCCCCTCCCCCGCCTTGCTGCTCGGGGCCGCACCGCCGCTGTCACTTGAGCTGTCGACGCAGCTCCTGCCCCGTGTCATCCGCGCCCGGCCATTCCGCCTTCCGCTATGCGCCGTCGAGGTTCTGGAAATTACCTTCCGCGAAGGCGCCCCGCCTTGCACGTGTTCAGAAATAGCAATCTGTAATATTAGAATATTCTATTAGCTCAGACCCAACAAGCGAAATTTAACAGTCGTTTTGTCTTGAAAAAGTCTAAGGTTTGTAATTACATCTCTCAACGAAATGTATATTGTTTCAGGGACAAACAAAAGAACCGCTTTTCTCACACATAATCTGTAGCCTGCCTGTTCTTAAATGGCAAGTGGTCATATGTTTTTACTTTCCCGTATAATACGTATATACGGAGTAATACGGTATGGGCCATTTTAATCTATCGGAGCAAATATCTCGAAAACTACACATCGGATCAAGAAAAGGGTAAGTTGCTTCATTCGGCAGGGGACACCCAATGATACCAATGTCCACCCCCTACTCCCATCCCCTGAGGGTGTGCGAGGGGGGAGAAAAAAGTCTTAAAAAGGAAACTCCATTTTTTATTGCAGATTTGCATTCCCCACGAACAAATACTCCAATTTGACTTATGATGAATGTCATTTTGGCTGACAGATGGCTCTGTAATCGACAAAAAGTAGATTGGTTAAAAAAATCATTAAAAATGGGGATATTTCGAGAAAAACATAATGATATCAGACTAATAAAAGTAACTGTAAATGATATTTTCCAAATAGATATCCTGGGGCACCATTATTCACCGACGCACCCCATCCTCTCTTACGGAAATGGAAATTATTTCAAAATCTTTAATGGGAAACCAATTTTTAATCAAATCTAGGATTTCTAGTACAGAAACGAATGTTTTGATGCATTGGCGAAAATTTGTGTTTAGATGGCTCTGTAGTGAAAACCATGGGAAAGTGCATTCATTTGTTTATCAATAACTGAATTCTACTTTTAGCGTTACCCAGGAACAACGATGTGGACGTAATAGCTTTTTGTTTTCTTCGGGGTGCAATATTTAGGTAAATTCCCTTTCCTCTCACCATCGGGATGCTTGTTTTAGGTAAGTCGATTACAGCGCCATCTGCCACCCAAAATGACAAATTATAGGTCAAATAGGGATATTTATTTCTGAGGAATCCAAATCTTTAATAAAAAATGGGGGTTCCTATTTAAGATTTTTTTCTCCCCTCTCCCCACCACCAGGAGGTGTGGATAGGGGGTGGAGTTTGGTATCATTGGATGTCCCATACCAAAACAAACAACTTTTATTACCCATTTTCTTGATCTGACGTGTAGTTTTAGAGATACTAGCTCCAATAGATTAAAATAGCCCACTCTGTATACATGGTATAGGGATAGTGCTAAATGTACTTTGAGATGTCATAAACGTCATATTGCTCTCTCCTATTGTTTTTTCAAAAATTACAAAAATGTAAATTTTTTGACTTGTCCTTAGCGTCGTTAGTATTTAATTAGCTTCGATTTGTTCATATTATTATGAGTAAATAATGGCGTATATAAATTTTCTCGAAAACTCAACAGTTTTCTGTGAAAACAAAGTCAAAATTCCGGGTTTTCAGAAACCTTCAAACGATATTTTCTCATAAATGTCTCCAATTTTTTCTTCAAATATATCGGACGGATAGAGTTAACTGCAGTCTTTAATATGACGTAAAGTTTACTTTGGGGTATTTTTTGGTTTTGTACACATTATACAAATGTAATTTTTTGAAAGATCTCTCATATTGTCAATTTGCACATTGCAATTTGTAATGGAATTTGTGTAACACTGTATTTGTGACTAAATGCTTTAAATGATTTTTAATGATTTTTTTCGAAAACTCACAAAATTTCTGTGAAAAATCAAATTTCAAATTTACAGTAGCGCTTAAATGCCATTTTCTTAAAAACGGCTCCAAATATTTCGAAGAAAATTGCCATTAGGACGAGGTTTTACTGTTCTTTAATATTCTTAAAATATTATTTCCGTTCTACTATTAGGAAACCGTAAAGTTAAGAAAATGTCAAAAAAACGTACTTTGGGCGGCGGTAGATGACAGCCCGCAAGAGTATTGGCAAGTCTGAATAGCTAGCCGAGACCAAATGAAATAGAAAACGAATAAGGGAATGTTTGCGCCATTCTGAAGCACCACTAGTTTTATTTATCTGCCATAATGGTAAACTGTAAAGAAGGTGAAAGAAAATGAATTACATTGAATGAAATACATTCAAATGTTTGGTGTTTGCGCCGATCTGGCTAGAGCGTGTGCTGACTCAGTGCCTTGGTCTGAAGGGTCGCGGGTTCGAGTCCCATCGCGGTCATGTTTGTTTGTACCTTGTCTTTCATGTATACGTGGTGTCGCTGAAGGCCTTCTGAGTCTGCTGACCACTGACCGAGGATCCCGCAAGTGCGGCAGTGTCTAGTGCATAGGTCAATATGTGTCCCCCTGAGGGACATAGCGGTTACCCGGCGCGGATGGTCGAAAAATCGACATCCCCTGAAGCTGGAAAAAGCCCTCGACAGAAAAAAAGAAAAAAGTTTGTTTTCACTAAATTGACCACATTTAGACTAATTGTATTCACAAATATAATTCATTGGTTATTTACCAGGGTCATTAATTAATTCCTCCGATTGAGCAGTGGTAAGATCGTATTCGGAAAATGTGTTTGAATTCTAATGTAAAGAACACGTCTTACCCTAAGTTAAAATATTGTTATTTGAATGTGACACGTTATTTTTCTTATTTTCTAAGTGTGGCTGGTAATATTAGTTTTATTATAATAAATATGTTATAATATTATGTTAGATTTTATTTAGTAAGGGGTAAGCCTAGTGTTAAGGCTGTGACACTCGAAACGAGTAAAATTCTTCCGAATGTTTAAAAGATGTACTGTACAAAACGCATTGACAGCCGTCAACATACAACAGCCAGCTAAACGTAACATTTCTCGTTTTATTTCTGGGTTGAATATTCATTAAGGAACATGACTTCCAAATGATCGATGAAATATGTAATTCAGCAAATCAATCGGTATGCCCAATTACGGAGTAAAGTACTTTACTGTAAAATCCAGTACTATTTAACTAATTAGCATCTCATTAATCTAGCGTGTGTAACAAAGAGTGGGCAACATAGAGTTAACATTTTGAAATGTAACGGTTAGTTAACTATCTGTTTGACAACGATCTCTCTCCCCGCAGAGTATGTGAACGATGATCACTTCAATCCCCCTCTTTCACAACACATCCTCTTCTAATATCAACACCCTTCTCTCACTTCAGCTCCACAACAACTCTCATAGAATTCGCCCTCGACTGCTGGGGAGCGTCAATGAAGAGCGTGTTAACACCCACCTCATTGATGTTTGCAAACTGTAAGCACAGGGAAACAGCCAGCATTAAACCATGACGCAAATATGAATCACTTTTGATCGACACAGAAGGCTGACGACTAGTGACCAGGATTCATCACAAGCTTAACTCTCAACTGAATGAAAAGCTTGCTTTTTGTAAAACTATTACGTATAGTCGACTCCCTTTATAGTGGATTCGTATATAGTGAACCCTCGGTTATAGTGAACGTAAGTCACTGGTCTTGTTTCACTTACATTACAAATAAGCAAAAGAGAATTCGGTTATAGTGAACTTGAACCTCGGCTATAGTGGACGAAAGAAATAAATCCTGGAAATTAATTGTATTTCGCATGTTATTAGGCGAGTGAAAGGGTCTTCGGAGGGTGTGACGGTGTTCCAACAGTATAAGAGGCATTGAAAGTTGTCAAGACTACAATACAATATTTAGAGACAGAGGACAATGACGAATCAAGTATTGACTGAATACGAACTATGGAGAGGAATCTAAAGAAATTACGAATGAAAAATGTAAGGAGCATTGGAAAATAATTGTTTTTAAGGACAAATAAAGATGTTGAAATTTTCAGTTTATCCTGTTAATGAATTTTGCAGTATCTCAATATTAATAAAATCATTGTGGAGAAATTCTATTTAATTTTGATATCATCGGATATAATGAACCGAAATCTTTGTACCCAGAAGTTCCCTATGATTGGAATCTATTGTATTTGCTGGGGAAATATCTATTAATAGTTTATTCTGAATGAAAGGATCGTATTCAGAATTTTGCATAATCTTAGATAATGATACTTATGATAAATGACACTAAAATCGGGATAATTGAGCAAACTCAATTTGGTCTTTAATGATCTTTAAAGATTTGGTTTTCAGTAACACATTTGATTTTGCGCCTATTACAAGTATTTCAGTCACGTCATTTCTACATCAAGTACAAAATATTTGAAGTATCTTGGTCATGATGGACGTGGAATAATGTCTAAAAGAAAAGATACCGTCTCGCCCGTGTTAGTTTCTCTGTTTCTGTCTGCATCCTCCCGTTTCATGAACGCACTGCTAGGCTATTCACGCCAGCTGCAGAGCTCCAGCAGACATACGTCGCCTCACTGCAAGAAGTCACACAAGCAAACCCGGTCGCTTCAACTGACGACAACCGTTCATAAACAAGCGCTAATAGGCACCGCTTACGTCCTCTGCGACGGGTGCAAATAATTTATCGCTCAGCAGTGAAACGATCTAAGACAGTGCTTGACAACCCAATGCTCTCTGACGTCACAGAAATCTGCTCTTCTGCTCCGAACCGAGCCGCGGAGCAAAGAAAGTGCTCGACGCGAACAAACGGTGGGCGCGAAGTATTCCAATGATGGTACGGAAGTGGGGGAAAAGGTTCCCTTGGAAAATCGATAATTACGTTTTTTAAAATGGTAATTACTTCTTAGAATGTTTATAGAATAACAATAAGAAAACTTAAATGATAGAACATAGATTGTTGCATAACTCAACGCAATATCCGACTCATCATAACTAGCACTGCAATTCTACTTCCATTCTTCTACTAGATAACATTTTTGGAAAAGACAGTTTTAATATTTTAAAACTTTATTATATACAATGGTATATAATGTAACGAATTAGTTCGTCCTGAAATAATAATTAATGTTACCAAATCGATAACCAATAGGTAGCTGATAAAGGTCACGTAAGAGAATTTGGAACCCAGGCTTGATTATTTTTATATGTACAGTTTTATTTCAGAATGTTATAAATTCTCGTGATTTTCAATATGTTTTCCATAATCTTCAATCTGCAAATTCCTATTCTCATCCCATGAATTAGAGCTACGTCAATTCTCGGAATTTACTTTTATCTCGCAGTTTTCTCTGGGTCGCAAAGCCACGTAGTGCATCTGTAGGTAGGACGTTTTAACATATTGTGGTTCTTTCAAACACACTAAACACTTAGCCATTGTTCCAGTATCTACAAAAGAATCTTTCTTCCCAAACCAAAAGAAAATTAACGAGATGGTTTCCCCACTCATGTTGTGTGAAACACCGTCAAAGGCACAGTGCCAAAGTTTTCGTCACCGTCGACCATCGTCTGCCCCTCCCTCCTTTCCTCCTTTGCTCGCACTGCTTCTCTAAGCGCCTTCTTACGAATGAAGGTGTCTCTGACATCATTTATTCTGCAGTTGGCAAATGCTAATCTGAGACTAATAAATAGAGCCTTTAACAAAGATGAGAAAATTACCTCTAGAAAAGCAGCAAACGACTGGTCAACCCTAGGATGCATGGACCCGGGAAAATAAACGAATGTGCATATGCACTGGCGGATCCACTGGCGGATGGGGGCCATGCCCCCCCCCCAAAGATATAGTTTTCGTTTACCTTCCTTTATTTGGAAAAATTGATTTAAATGTTCAATGTTAGAATTATTTAATTATTGAAACAGTAATATTGTGAAGTATCATATCTACAGTACATAAATAGTATACAATATAATAATAAATATGTTTATCATATAAAATTATCTACAATGTCCTCACCCCAAATGATAGGTTGGATCCATCCCTGTACATATGCAGGGTCTCTGAGGCCCCGCGCAATACTTCCTTGAGAAATACACATAAAAATTGTATTTAATATTAGTAACTTCATTTGTTAATAATAGCAATAAAAGTCAACTCTTAATATTAAACAAATGATGTAACCGTTAATTATAGTTAAGCTATTTATTTAAATAACTGTTAATTATAATTTTAAGAGTGCACACTCCTAAAAAATATATCCCAAAGCAGTTTGAGCATTATTTTATCAAAGCTACAAAAATAATAGCCACGCTCACCAGGTTCTCCAGCTTTATTTTTTCTAGTATAAAGCATATCAATTCATAAATATATCCGTTTATCTCGACCCCCCTTCCTCAACACGGATGTCTTTTATTATTTATTGCACCAAGAATGTGCGCATGCGTGTTTTCCTTCCTGCCAGTGGCATGGCTTTCCTCAGAGAGTTGCCCACCCTCGAGTGATGAATTTACTACCTTTCACACGTTGCAATTACCTCTTCAATTATGTTTTTTCTTTTTCAATTATAGACAATACATTAATTAATTTTAGCTTGTAAAGTCCTCGTGTTAATCAATTATTTCTGCTTTGAGATGAGATTTGATACGGCAGAAGCAAATTTTAAACGACATTCAGAATATTGCATTCAAGAAACAATTATCGAGTGTGTGGCCCGTTCATCACCAATTATTTCAAAACTGGTGTTCTTTTGTGCAAAAAATGTATTCAATCCTACATATTTTTTTCCTTTATGTTAAAAATGTAATAAATGACAATGCAAAACGATTTTAGTTACCATTAATTTATTTTCATAAACTTGTGTACGTCGAATACAAATACGTATTGTATTACACGTATTGTATTATACGTGAGGTACTGAGACTGAATATATTTCCAACTGAACAGTATGAGAGACTCACATTTTAAGCATTTATCGTAACACAAAAAAATAAATTCATGTTGAATATACCATTTTCTCTAATGATTGTCTCATATTTCTAAAAAAACTGTTTAACTCACATTTCAATTTTTCACATTTAATTCACCCTAAGGTTTCACTGATGCAAAATATTCAAACTCATTTTAGATCACTTTCAACCTAAGAGAAGGAATAATTAAATACGAATTGAATCTCTAATGAGAATTGACAAGAAAAATACAAACTATTCATCTGATGGATTTCATAAGATTTGACTTAAGAAATGCACGAAAGTCTATAATTATTCGAGAAAAATCGTTAAAATTTTAAAACTGAACGTTTGCGCCAAATATTTTCAAATATTCACTTCGAGGATGGGCACAATTAATTAAACGTTGTTGATATATGTGAAGTCTGTTTGAGGCCGTGTTTATTAGTTCCTGAAAAATGCCTCCTGGTTCAGGTTTCAAAGGTGTAATTATGTGGAAAGAGGATGTAAATCTAATTGTATTATTTACAATAAAATTTGATTCTCGTTTAGTATATTCCTATGCTAACATCTTTTTTTTATTTTCATTTAACCTCAAAATATCGGCACACTTTTGCACATGCGCACTCGAACAACTCGTTAACAAAATCATACAGTTCCTCGGTTTTGCACTCTGTTTGATTCTGACCACTTAAAGCACGAGTTTCAATTAGACTCGAAGCCGCAATTCATACCCTAAAGAAACTTTAGAACATACATGAAAAAGACTTCTGTTATCTGAAATAAAAAAATAATATTATTGCAAGTAAGTGACTATAAATATCTCTGATTTAAGAATAGTAAGGTAAATTTAGTATTAAAAAAACTTTGGTATAATATAAAATTTAACCAAACTTTGTTTATTTCTATGTATCTTGGATACATAATCTAACTAGTGGTGATAAACTGCCCGGAATTTCTTCAATTTCAATTTTCGAAAAATCAGGGTTTTCAACGAACATGAGACCTGCATCATTCTCTTAAACGTCTTTCACACTATCCAACAACAAAATTGAATCAAAAAATATTGAGCCATTGTTTTTGAAAAGTTTGAAAATATCCCAGGGCTTCATGTAATGTACCCTCAAAATTAAAATATTTCAAATTCAAGGGGCATGCAATTCACCGGATCGATTTGGGAATATACATTTTGGAGAACATCGGCTGAACGGTTTAGCCGCTAGCGTTGTTAACAGACGGACGGGCAGCCTATTAATTATCTTTCTGCTTAATAATTTACTGTAATAAATGCTTGGGTAACGCCATATACTTTAGCTGGTGGTTAATAAGTTTATGATGACTCGCAACCTACCCCACCCTAAAGTATTAAGCCCGTATTTGCTGGATATTCTGCCCGTGCGATTGTGAAATATTGGCCGAAATTATTACTTGAAAGTTATTTCTGGCAAGAAAATCAAATTTCTACGTAGCAATCGCATGCCCGAACTTCAAGAAGAACGCTTTAACACTAGAATGCTACGCAACCATGTCTAAACTAGGACATAGAATAAACCCAAAGATGCTAGAAAGGTCTTTCATCTATTAACACTTTTGCACGGAGTAGCGTAAAACGCGATTAACAACCACGTGTCCAGAAGCGTGTGAAGTGTAATTCATTACAATAGGGAAGCATTGCCGGGTTTACTAGTGTCCGATAAGAATATTAGTTTACATTACGAAAGAGTTTCCTTTATTGCAAAAGGTGATGAAAGGCGTAGCACCTGTCGTCTCATAGAGGAAAATGCTTCAAACGAAAATGGCGATAGGCATAAAACTCCCAGAAAAGTGTCTCGCCTTCAGTGTTAGTCAGAGATTCATGAATAAATCTGACTTCAATGAGCATACTTCAAATAAAAATCTACTATGACTCCATTTTTAATTTTAACGATAAAAATTCAAAGCTTTTTCAAATATCTACATCAGTTTTCATATCACTTCCGTAAGGAGATATTGTTGAAAACGCTAAAAATCTCTATTCTTCCCTATACTATGTAAGCAGTATGCGAGAAAGGAAAAAATTAAGTAAGATAATGGACAATATTTTGACAATATAACAAATTTCGCGTTAATTTTGCTTGAAGTATACGCAATTAAAAAAGTAGTTTCTCAAAAATAGCTCGAATGTTTTCAATGTTTTCTCGAACAGAGAGCGAAGTTTGCTTAAAAAGGCTGAAGTGAGATTTTAGTTTAACTCTCTTTAATTTTCAAAAATCGCAAAAGTCACATATAATGCCAGAAAGTGTGTGCTGCTGTGGCTACACTGGTTTAGTCTATGTATTGTATCATCTTCCCTTGTAATAATTGTCTTTAACGGCCATGATAAATCGCCCAAACTCATTCAATGGAATTAATTAGCGTAATTACATGCCTCAAATACTTTTTCTGCTTCATTTAGTACGCACAGTTGGTCGTTTGTTCGTCAATCAATGTAATGGCCATGGAGATTTTATATTTCGTTTGACGATGTTTAGATAGAGTTTCATATCGTTTGTTTCATAATTCAGTAAAGCTCGGTACTCCAACACACTATAACGATTTTGGATCTTTGTATCAATACAAATATAAACTCAAATGTTTGTAGCAAAATCTCGCAATAACCATGAAATGAGTTAATCCTGCATAAATGAAAGAACATCCTCGTAAATGAGTTTCACAATCGAAATGTGGGCGAAGGGGAAGCTGATTGCTTGAAAACTGCCAACGGTAATTACCATAATGTGTAGCAGGGATGGCTAGCTACCAGAATGTTCAGAGCCACGATATTCACAGAAAAATTTGTATGGAACAACACTTATTTTTTAAAATTTAAACCCAAATTTTTTTAAGTGCGTGCTTTTCACAAAAAATAAAGTATAACTCGACCAAGGGAAGAATGAAAGATGCGACTACGGCGCGTCGTGGAACTAACAGTGTAAACACGGGCCGTACAGTCAATTTCACTAACAAAAGTCGCCAGGAGCGTGAAACGTGTTCAAGAGACAGCTTCTTCGGAATCACCATGGCCTCCTTGGTAGAGGTTGTGATTCAGCTGATAAAAAATAACTCCAGGGACACATCATGCAAGATTTGCACTATAATAAACAATCTATATGAATGTTACTCATCGAAAGAATTAGTTTCAAAATTTTGAATCGTTTTGCACAGAAAGGTATTCTTTTTTTATTCCAATATGAGATGCAGACATGTCCAAATATAGTTAAAATATTAATTGGCAAGATACTATATTTTCAACGAAATAAATCGTGTTTTTTTCGCAATAGTTTGGCACGGTTCCACTTTAATTTTGAATTGAGTATTCTTATATCTCCGTCTCTGTCGTTTCGGTTGTAAACACAGACGGTGGTGCGCTCCTGTAAACATCATTCTCAACTTGGTCGAGATATACCAAAATTTGTTTTTATTTACAAACTGAAGCATTCACTCACTGTCATTGAAACACCACAAAACGTTTAAATTCCAAAATATTTTATTAATTTAAAACTTTTGACTACAAATTATTGCTATTAAATCTGTGGTCGGTTGCTAGCTAAGGCAGGTGATTAGAACTACTCGATGCTTTATTTCCTATTGTCGAGAGTTAAAAGTGTGTAGAAAAAACAGTCGATCACTTCGAACATTTTCACAAACGCAATCTGAAAACGTTCCTTTGCTGTGAATGTTCTGCCGCCGAGGACGTCTCATATAAGAATGGCCACTATGGTGCAGTTGCCATGGTCCCTCTTTCGAAAGGACAAGGGAGGTGGCGGTCGCCCTGGATTGCGGTGCAGCAGGTAGTGTGCTTTGTGACATTCCGCCGACTGCAGGCGGCTGAGCGCAGCCAGCGACGGCATTAACAGCATTCCGTCCGCGGCACAGGCGGCGCCTGCCTCGGGGAAGACGCGGACGGAGTAGCGTCGGAGGAGACGGCGTGGACGGGGCGGCGGCGGCAGAGCTCGTGGGGGAGGGGACGGCAGGGGCGGCGGCAGAGCGGGGACGAGGCCAGGGGGAACGGGGGTGGGACGACAGGGCGGGGGTGACAGGGGCGGGGCGAGAGCGGCCGCGGGGGCGGCGGCGTGGTGGGACTGGGGTGGAGGCGGAGGCGACGAACGGGACACAGCGGTGGAGGCGGCGGCGTGGGCGGCGTGGGCGGCGTGGGCGGCGTGGGCGGCGTGGGCGGCGTGGGCGGCGTGGGCGGCGTGGGCGGCGTGGGCGGCGTGGGCGGCGTGGGCGGCGGGGGCGGCGGGAGGCGGCGGGGGCGGCGGGGGCGGCGGGGGCGGCGGTGGCGGCGGGGGCGGCGGGGGCGGCGGGGGCGGGCGGGGGGCGGGGGGGGCGGGGGCGGCGGGGGCGGCGGGGGCGGCGGGGGCGGCGGGGGCGGATCGGTGGCGGGGGCGGATCGGCGGCGGGGGCGGCGGCGGCGGGAGCGGTGGTGGGGCGGCGGCAGGGGTGGGGGCGGTTCGGAGGCGGGAGCGGCGGTGTGACGGCGGTGGGGGGCGCGGGCGGATCGGAGGCGGGGGCGGATCGGGGGCAGCGGCGGGGGCGGCGAAAGGGATGCGGCGGCGGGAGTAAGGTGCAGTTTTGTGAGGCGTACGAGGGTAGACGTGGCCGTTGCGGGAGGGGAGTAGAGTTTGGAGTGGCGACGGCACTTGCAAATGCGAGGAGAGTGGAGCACCGTGACCGTCGGACCGGCAAGGAGCGGTACTTGCGAGACGGGGCAGACACAAGTACAGTTGGAGCAGGAGATGTAAAAGGAGAATAACATGGGATGAGACGAACATTACACGAGTCAGAATTTGACAGTGTGGCCTATAAAGAACCGCCATGAGGTATGAACACAGACACGTAATAGGGATGAAAAGGGAAGCGGAGTAATGGAATAAATAATGACGAAGTAGCAACGGAAAGTGAAGTGGGTGAACCAGACACATGGCCTGGCCATCAGTTGAATTCAAGGGAGTTAAGTTACAAACATAAATAATATTACCGAATGAGGAATGTAAAGTAGATCGACGAGTTTTGTGTGAGCCGTGTTTGTCAGTTCAAAATGAAAAGTGGCGCTCTATCACAAGTGGAGGCACGGCATAATAATTTGGTTTATAATGGAGTGGATTGTGAAATGCTGAAGAAAAACAAGTTGCTGAAAAGGGCTCAACAGTAATACCAAGCAATGCTTCTTTACTCTACAAAGTTTGAGTAGGAAGGGAAGAGAAGCGAAAATAGAGGATAGGATAGTCCAGCGATAGGATAATCAAGTCAAATCAAGTCAAGTCTAGAATAGTCAAGAGAAGCGGAGATAGAGGCTAGAGGATGGTCAAGGGTCAACAAAGACAGAGAAAAGAGGAATCCGAAAAAGTGATGATAATCAGATTTGAAGATAAATTATTGGAGAGAAGTATTGAAGCACGCAGAACGGACTCTTGGGAGCGTGTTGGAAAGCAGCTTGAGGGAGGACGGAAATGGGGCAGTCGAAAGGAAAGAAAAAAGTGGGAAAGGTACGGAGGGAAATTGTGAGCGTTTGAGCGAGCGCGGCCCGGATCATTGACGCGTAAAAACTCGACGCGGCCGAGAGCCGTTGGAGGGGAGGAGGTGGGGCCAGTAGTGGATTTGAAACAGTGGTTGTAGAGGCGGGGCGGGGAGTGAAGGGATGCAGCACATAGGGATGGGGAGGGGTGAGAAGACATCGGACAGAGCAGAGAATGATGGTGTGTGGGGAAGGGAGGAGAGATCGGACTTCGCGAAGGGGTGGAGCGGGGAGGGGCAAGAAGGAGGAAGGGCATAGCAGGCTGGGGAGGGGCGGGGTTGAGCAGAGTGAGAGATGGCGGGGAGGGGCAAGGGAGGGCAGAACGGAAGGAGTGGAGTGTGGCGGGGAGAGGCAGGAAGGAAGAAGGGAAGAGAAAGGGAGAGGCGGAGTGGGGAGGGACGGGGCAAGGAAGGGCAGGATGGATGGAGCAGAGTGGCGCGGGGAGAGGCAAAGAGGAAGAAGGGCAGAACAGGCTGTGTCGGAATGGAGAGGGGCGGGGTTGAACAGAGTGGGACGTGGCGGGGCGGGGAAAGGAAAAGCAGGGCAGGGCGGATGGAGCGGAGAGGGGCGGGGATAAGGGCGGAAGGAGGCGGGGCCGGATGGCGCAGAACGGTGCGTGGGAGTGCGGGGCGGGAGGGCTGGATGGGTTGGAAGTCGTAGCGGAGAGAGCGGGACGGGCGAATCCGGCTGCTGACTGTTAATTATGCAGCGCGTGCGGAGACCGCGCCGGGCTGGGTCGTGTCGCGTCGGGGCCGGTGACGCGGGGGCGGGGCGGGGCGTCGGCGCGGGTCGCCTGGTGGATTTGCTCTCCGCTGCCCTGCGCCGACTGATTTATTAACGCGCGCCTTCCGGCTCCGCTCGCCGACTGCGAAGGCCGCGTCCGCCGTTAATCCCCCGCGGCGCCGCCCTCGCCGTCTCCAATCTCCAATATGCCTTCATCGATATTTTATATTTTTTGTTCTTTCTCGCATATCGCTGATGTCATCTGAAAACCTCAATTTCCCCTTGGAGTCTTTATTATTCTATAGAATATTTAATCCTAACAGCATGGGATCCGATATGTTTAAAAATTATGTACATCCTTATGCTATTTTAACTTTCTGTAGAGTATACGCTTTTGCGCTTTTGCACCGATACCAGTTCTCGCCGAGGGGAACTCTTTGAAGATATATTCTTGATGTAAAAGAATGATCTGTTCGGAAAATAGGAGGGAGTTCCATGTGAGGGTGAAATATTGCGTGGGGACTCAAGCCTGGCTCATGGATCCTGCACCAAATTAATCACTGGACAATTTTCAGAAACGAGCTCTCGACTGATCTCCCGTCGTGTTTTGTAGTGTTGTGCTCTATCTGTGTGAGTGTCTGAAAGGAGACAGGAGGGGACTATTATGAAGAAGGTAATATTTCGCGCGTACCCCCTTTGTTAAAGTTCTCAACCGACAATGTCCGCTCGCAATATTACCTTCTTAATAATAGTCCCCTCCTGTCCCTTTTCAAACACTCACACATCGCTGTCTAGCGGGGAAGATTAGTGCCACCTCCAGCGATAAATAACCACGCATTACTCTTACAAAACTAATGACTTTATCTGTGTCCGAAATCACGAATCAATCATTTGCGCTCTCTCGGGCCGGGCGCGAATTGAAGGCGCGCTGTGAGGTGCGAAGTGCACTCGTGGGCAGCGGTCTGCTGGCGGCGGGGCGACGTCGTCTTGGGACTTCGGCTGCAAACAGTGCGTGATTGCAGGATGCGCGGGCGAGCGCCGTCGCGACCTTGTCCCGCCCCCGCCACGTGCCCTCCCCTCCCCCTCTCCTTCCCCCCCTCCCGGCGGTCGCCACGCGACGTCACAGGATCTCTGGGGCAGGAGATGCGCGTCGCCTCCGGCTCGTGTTTGATTGCTCTTCTCCGCCTTTTACCTACGTCCCTCGGCTTGTGTTTCCATTCTTGTCTTACGTCGTAATTTTATTCTCGCTTCTCTTCTTGCATTTCAGTCATTGTTTTCCACAATATAGGTTATAATCTGATAATCTTAAAATTATTTTATACTCCAGTGATTTTCAAGAAAAAATATTAACATTGTGTAAATTATTAAAAGTGTATGACGATTTATAAGTATGTCATTTGTAAGTTACTGTTTCACTCTTGCTTAAATTGTATTTTCACTATGTTATCCAATCATGTATTAAATAAAATATAACATATATATTTACAGTCGCTAAAACCTTGTCGTTGATGCAACTTTAAATAAAATAAATTTTAAAAAAATATAGCTTATACCTCCTGTTTATCTTTTCATTATCTGCTATTATGAACTAGTGAAATGAGGCGAATCGGAACACTAATTTATTTAAGATAGTGAATATATATCTACATCCAATGTACCATCTAAATACTGTAAAATGTTTTTTCTATTTCAATGAAAAATTAAAAAAAGGCACTTCATTGTGTCCAATCGCCTTTTAGGAAACTTATTGAAATACTTTGAAATACAGCAAAGAGATTAATTCCTATACCTTCGCGGTAAATTTAGGAATATTTTTAACAGACTAAAATTTCCTCTTGCTCTTGTTATTGATCAGTGGTGTAGCGTGAATTTATATGAATAATCAAATTCTCAGAAACCCACACATCAAAACACGTAGACTTCAAAAGACATTTTCTACTTACAGAAACGCTACATGATACGACGTATGCAGTTAATTAATGAGAGCGTATAAAATCGGATATATTTATCATGCCAATAATTATGTAAATGTTAAAGTCGACCATCTCAATAAATCTGCGTGTGCTCAGCTTAGAAGTTGGCGTAGACTACTCTTTGCCGTTGAGTAATAAACCCGGTGCAATATCCACGTCGCACCGCCCCTCCTGGCATCGGTGCGACAGCGCGTGGAAGAGAAGGGTCGTAAAATGAGACCCTGCGGGACTTCTCTATGTACTATACATGAGTGTTCAAAATATACGATTGGAACGTCATAGTTTCAATGGCACTATGGCACTTCATTTGTAAAGGCTTATTAAATACAGCACGTGGACAAAAACCAATAGAAATGTACTAGTAGATCAAGATTGTGTGTGTTATTGCACGGGTAAAATAGTCAACATAATTGAGCCCCCTAGATTTCTTCTAAACTACGAAAGAATATATCTCTGCATCACGCTAATCAGTAATAATAATAATAATAATAATAATAATAATAATAATAATAATTCCCAGGTCATTCAAAAGACTGGGAAGTTCAATAAATTGCTTTATTTGGAACAGCCCACATTTTGCGCAAAGTATTGTAGAGGCACCAACAGTCCTTAGATCTGCTCCTTAGGGAGCTGGTTGCAACCTGGAGTAGATTTTATATTCAGCCGACTCGTAACATCTTTATTCGTGATTTAGAGGAATAATAATAATAATAAGACAAAGTGTTAAAATTTACAACCCTTCAGTAACTTGCTAATTCATAAAGAAACAAAAGAAATACCACTTATTAAATGGAATTGATTGATTCTGACATATTTGATGATTAACTAAATATAATTGAATAATCGTAGAACACAATTTACACTGAATGAATAATACAATAACCATAGTCATTACTTGCTACTGCAAAAATGCACTCAGTTCCATAAAAACAGATTTACCGTATATCCTACAAAAACTGAAACTATCAAAGTGAAAATCTCTTAATGGTAACAAACGTAAAGAAACATTCAAACGCCAAGGCACATTGTATTTTTATTTTCCGGCAGCTTATATTGCTGGGGGAAAATGTCTACAATACGGCACTAAACTAAATTGTTTGTGCATAAATATATTGAAATCCATTTCCAATAATTCCCCTGGAAGATAATTATAATATGTTCTATCAGAATAAATTAAGACAATTTCGCAGATCTGATTGAATTGGTCATGAAACTGCAATATTAGCTAATGGTTTTATTTTAGTAATGCATAGCATTCTTGACGAATAAGAAAAATCTGTGAGAAATTAAATATATTCTTGTTACATTCGTACAAAACACATATGATAATCTTTCTCTTCTATTTTGTTAAAAACGCTATTAATATATTTTTAAGCTTTTAATTTTAATGAATATTTTTGCTGTTAGAAAAAAGTTTAAGCCAAAGCACGATTATTCCAAACTACATGTTGTTAGTTTTACACACGAAACAGAGGTAAGTTGTTAATGTTTTGCAACTTCTGATGACAAAACTAACGTGTTCGTGGAGCTGAGTTCCAGGTTGTGTTGTGAAATCTTCTCAACTACTTCCTAATTGAAGGAAACAGTACCAGCCTCAAAACTCTGGCACAATTTTCAATGATGACAAGTCTTATATTAATGCTATATGAGGCACCAACCATTCGCTGGAAAGGAGCACAACAATGCATGGCAAAAATCAAAACAAATTTTACACAGTTGCATAATTACTTGATAATTGACATTAAGAAAAAGCTCAAGTGAAGAAAACAATAAAAAAGGTACCGGTTATAATCCTTTAGACGGCTTGATGCAAATCGATGACTGCTCTATTATATAATTTAAATGGTATAATGTAATGGAATTATACAAAAAGTACTGAAACATTTTGACTACAATACACATTTTTATGTGGAATGCCTGACTTCGTTGAAGAGATGGTTTAAAAATCGTCTCTCTGCCCTACTGTGAACAACAAAGCATTTAATGGTTCGAAAATGGACTATTTCTGCAAAAGTTTGGATTGCGAAAGCAAACTTTCTATACTGTTTTACACCATTTATAGGTTGTAGATACGATAAAAACGCATGTTTAAGATTCAATTGCCAATAATAAAATTACTTGCTCCTTGTGGTTTTGAAGAAAGAATCAAATCGAACATTGGTGAGTTTGTAATGATCAATTAATATAAAATGGAGTAATTAAATACACATTATTTAGAAGTTCTAGAAAATCGCGAATTCAGTTTAAATATCATCGCATCTAATTTTGAATGACGGATTCATATTTGCTCAATTGCTATCGCCCTGTAGGCAAAAGTACTTCATAATCACTATCGATGCTAGGTCATCCAAAGAAGTAACTGCCATCACTGTGCCTCACCTGCTCATTCGCCAGGAAGCAAAGAGCGCTGGGGTTGTACACGTGGGCAGGAATGCCACCCACACAAACATAATGAAGATGATGTCGTAGTGGCCGGTGTTTTCGTATGTTTCAGTCAGAGCCAGTTTCACCAACCTGAAATGGAAAGATGATGCATTCAAATATACTTTCATTATTTAATGAGTGCTGTAAAATGTATTAAAAAAAGAAAAACTCTAAAATGGGCATTAAATTATATTTTTTATATTAATTATATTATTGTTTTTTAACTTGTACCAATCAAACCTATTTTTCTACTACAAATATAATACTTTCTGATTTAATCTACTTATAGTCTATAGACTATAAATAGATTAAATCAGAAAGACTATTGTCAGAAACTACTGTACTATAGTCATTGTAATCGAAAAGTTCAAACGAATAGAGATATAAAGATATTTTAGACTTACAATATAATTTTCAACAACCTCTCCAAAGTCTATAAAAATATAAGTTTGGTACTGTTGCCATTCTGGCTGCTGTCGTGGATTTTATTCTGTAAAATGTCTGCATTGTCCCGATTAACTTGTAAAATTTATGTTATCAAACAGAATTTTCTTAATCAGGAACGTAAGTTCAAGCATTTAAAACATTTTAGTACTAATTGTTTGCGAGCGCAGCATACTGGAATAAACATTGGTTAGTTCTAAATGATCAGGTCACATACTTTACACACAAGCGTTACGGCGCCCCCTAGTGGATAAAACGCCAAGATCTGAATTTCCAGAAGAGCGGAAGGATTCAAAAGATTTTTTATAAAAATTGCAATCTCAGTAACATATATATAGCTTTTTAAAAATTGTTTTTAAAGAGAAAATAGGTGCACAATGGAATCCAGTGTTTCTGACAATTCCTGCTTTCGGGTGGTAGAACTACCCAAAATACAATACAACATCCAAAGAGGTCTCATTTTGTTGTCTACGGCTTAAAAACCATTACTCACGCCCCTTCAGTGATATGAAAGAACCTGATTTTAAGACCCTAACCCGCCTCGTTTCCGTGTTATGCACAATGGCAACGTGTGTTGCATCGTAATGTTTTGGGCGTTGCATGCCTATTTTCACATCAATTCCATAATCTGTCATTTTCTATGTTTTTCATTTTGAATGCTTTTTGATGCAAGATTGGAGGTAATCGCCTATCCGACAGCAGTATACTTAGGTTTTACATTGTTTCTTGCAAATTGTAAAAATATGTATAATATTTTCTTAGCGATTTCTATATTACATTTGTAATTGTCCGTTTTTTTATTAAGGTGCTACCTTACTGATTCCGCGGATCGTGGAACTTTACATGAAGATAGAGAAGGCATTCATCTTTTACAACTAATCTTTCATTTATCTCTGAAATAGTACCACAAACGGCGAAGCCAGTGCTTACGCATTTCTGTTTGCTCCCGGAGCACGAGTTGCGTTAAGCTTCAGGTGGCACACAGGGAGAATACATCAGGAGGCTTCACTGAGTTATTTAAACGTTAATTAACTAAATATCGGTTTTCACATGTTTAATAACAAATTTCTCTTGAACATGTAGGATTTGCGAATTTCGCGCATTTCAAGTTACGGCGCACGGTTGATGGGAACTCGGTGTGTTTTAGGTTCTGCTTGGGAAGGCGGTCACTCGACCGTGTCAAAACTTTCTCTTCTAGTTATCCAATAATCACAGCCTTGCAACGGCTGGCGGTCAAGCGTTGCCTCCAATCAAAACAATCTGCTTCGCTGCGTTTGTACGTCAGATAACTCGCATTGAGGTAGAGGAAATACGAAAAAGTAATTCTCATGAGTTTCTAAATAATAATTTCCAACGTGAAAATTTTAGCGTGGAGGCTTAGTTTCAGAGTTAATGGGACTCTAATCTGTTATCCTACACACGCACGCGCAAGCGGCAAATTGCTGCCCTTCGTGAATAACAACGGGTATTTTGCGGATAATTATGGCTGGAAATACTGGAAGCTCGTATCTTCCTTTCCCCATCACTTCAATAGATAGCACTGCGAGAGGTAGTTCAGGGCATCGACTGATGTCACTGCAGTGACTCTGTCCGGGAGGTCCTGGGGTTCGAGTCTCGAACGGTGGCAAGATTTTTGACACAATCTAGATAGCTTTGTCGAATTCAGTCGCTGTCTGGAGGTGAATTCTAGCGGGCGGCTTTTCTGATCGGTAGTTTTCCGTGGTTTCTCCGATCAATATCAGGCGAATGCCGGTACAGTACCCTCCCAAACGGGCCAGCGCGCGCGATCGTTGCTTTCCATTCCTTGTGCTATCCTCAGCCCTTACACACATACACAACATACACTACACAACCACACATGTTGGGAGACCGGTGAGGAGTTCAGAACTTTTCCCGACTGGGCGCTGCCCCGCTGGACGGAGATACCGAAAAAAAAAACACGGTAGTCGTCGGGAGGTCGACGCCGGATCTCGCCATCCAGCAGGGCAAGATCACGGCAACCTCCCACGGGCATGCACTACGCTTACGGGACTAATGATCTTAGTGGTTGACGCACCCGGAATCACTAGTAGTGAAGTAATCAATCGATTGCTATCTATCGCCATTTATTCCTTCTCTATTCGCTCCTTAAGTGGAGAAGATGCGGAGGACCGGCAGGATTTCGCCTTGCGAGTAGAAATGCGAAATATTGTTTACTCTTCAAAACAACATAATTAATTAATTAATTCCGATAATTTCAATTAATATGTCTCACTCAACTGGGAAAAGTTTATCTTTTACAACAGATAATCCAATGTAGAACTATGGTTTGTTTTTCCTCCTAATTTCTCGTTTTTTGTTAGAGTATGCAAGTTGGTGCAAGTACATCTTTTACACCTAAAATATCAACACTTTTTGTCCTCAAAGTATATCTTTTAATAAAAAATGACTTGTTCTGATGATCCCGAAGAAAATCATTTTCTGTTGACGACATCCCTTGGATTTGACAAAAACACTTGATCACATCGTTGCGCAACGACAAATTAGTAACCACTCGACCTATTTCTATGTATTGATGTTCCATTACAATGGAGCTTTCGAATAAATATTTACTCTACAACAACATTTAATAGTTATTTCCATGTAAATCAACCAAAAGGTTTATTAGTTACAGATGTGTCAGACCTCAAGACGGACGTATTTTCATGATATTAGATAGAGAAGCTCCATACGTTTGTACCAGCTAAGTTACTGCATGATTATTTATAATACTGTTATAATACTCTTCGTTGAGTAAAATTATTAATACAAAATAGATGGTCTTAAGTTTTGTCTAAGGTAACAAGACAAAAAATCTTCTTTCTCATTATTTTCTTCAACTGCAAAATTTATAATATTCTTAGGATATTCACTGCTGTTGATGACATGTAAATTACTTCGTTCTGATTTAAAAATACCTACTTACAAATTTACTCTACATTTCACTTTATGATTTATAAAGTCGGGTTTTAGGTAAAAAGTATGGGCTTGATTTTTTCAGGAAGCCATCAATCCCGAATTTCATTAGTTATGCGATTAAATTGAGAAACACTGTAAAACTTATGAAATTGAACTCACACAGCTGCTCACTTTCAATACATGATTAAAAACAACTTGGTATCGCTTGGTAACAACTTTGTTGTTGCGGTCTATATTTTCTTGCTTAAATAGAGAATCAAATAGAAAATTAATACTTGTACGTACATTTCCAAACGTAAATTCAGTGTTCGAAGATATTAGTGCAATATTTGTGTTAATGGTTTCTGACGAACCGTTCCACAGCACCCAAGCTTAACTACCTTTGTTTCTATGGACGTATTATGACTTTGAGTGTTCCGCAATATCTGGGTTCGAACGGTGCTATTAGGCAATTGTGGGCCGCCCAAAGCCTTCTCGCGCCGCCTAGCTGCCGCGAGCTGCTGCTCCGCGGCGATTACGCAAATGAGCCCCGCTTTCCTTTGTTATTCGCGCGACCCGGCGCCCCCCGCCCTTTCCCTTTCCCTTCCCCCCCCCTCCCGGCGGTCACGCGCTACTCCTTTCGCCGGCGCTTTGCTCCTCCCTGCACTTCCTTTTCCTACATCGGTCGTCTCGTTTCATCCCTCCCTGCACGCAACGCTGCTCGCTTGGCATCGCTCCTACTCTTCCTACACTGCCGCCAGCCCCCATCTCGCATTGGCCCCCTCCGCCTCACCCCCCGCTTTGCATTAACCCTCCCCGCTTCGCATCAACATTCCCTCCTTTGCATCAACCATCCCCGCCTCTCATCAACACTCTCCGCTTCGCATCAACCCTCCTCGCCTTGCATTAACCCTCCCCGCCTTGCATTAACCCTCCCCGCTTCGCATCAACCCTCCCCGCCTTGCAATAATCCACCCCGCTTCGCATCAATACTCGCCGCTTTGCATTAACACTCTCCACCTCGCATCAACCCTCCTTTCGGTGCACTAACCCTCCCCATCTCGCATCAACTCTCTTTAACGCGGATCATCCCTTGCCGCCTCGCATCAACACTCCCCGCTTCGTATTAACCCTCTCTGCTTCGAATCAATACTCCCCGCTTCACGTCAACACTTCCCACCACGCATCAATACTCCTCACCTCGCATCAATCCTCCCATCTACGTATCGCCCCATCCCATCTCGCATTGTCCCGTCTCACCTCGCACCAACTCCCGCTGCCTCGCTACAACCCTTCCCTCGCATCACACCACCTACACCACATTACGCACCTCACCACCTTACCCAACTCACACCACTCCTCCCTGCTTCACATTTACCCTTCCTGTCTCCATCAACCCTCTCCACTTCGCATCAATCCTTCCCTCCTCACATCGCCTCACCCCGCTCAGCCTTGCTCAGCCAAACATCGAATGGTTCCTCCCCGCCCCGCGTCGTCCCATAATCCCTGCAGACTGTCCCTCAGATTCTGACGATGCCCCCACATCACGTCTTTTGCCCCGTTCACAACAACCCACCCACCCAATGCCCGACTCCGCTCCGAGTCGCCTCGCAGACTCCCCGCACCTCCTCATCGCGAATGGATCCTGCCCACCTCGCATCGTCCCAAAATCCCCGCAGACTATCCCTCAGATTCTGACGATGCCCCCACATTGCCCACTTCGCACCACCCCACCCACCCACTGCCCGTCCCCGCTCCGCGTCGCCTCGCAGACTCCCCGCACCTCCTCATCGCGAATGGATCCTGCCCACCTCGCATCGTCCCAAAATCCCCGCAGACTATCCCTCAGATTCTGACGATGACCCCACATTGCCCACTTCGCACCACCTCACCCACCCTCTGCCCGTCTCCGCTCCGCGTCGCCTCGCAAACTCCCCGCACCTCCTCACCGCGAATGGATCCTGCCCACCTCGCATCGTCCCAAAATCCCCGCAGACTATCCCTCAGATTCTGACGATGCCCCCACATTGCCCACTTCGCACCACCTCACCCACCCTCTGCCCGTCTCCGCTCCGCGTCGCCTCGCAGACTCCCCGCACCTCCTCATCGCGAATGGATCCTGCCCACCTCGCATCGTCCCAAAATCCCCGCAGACTATCCCTCAGATTCTGACGATGCCCCCACATTGCCCACTTCGCACCACCTCACCCACCCTCTGCCCGTCTCCGCTCCGCGTCGCCTCGCAGACTCCCCGCACCTCCTCATCGCGAATGGATCCTGCCCACCTCGCATCGCCCCAAAATCCCCGCAGACTATCCCTCAGATTCTGACGATGCCCCCACATTGCCCACTTCGCACCACCCCACCCACCCACTGCCCGTCCCCACTCCGCGTCGCCTCGCAGACTCCCCGCACCTCCTCATCGCGAATGGATCCTGCCCACCTCGCATCGTCCCAAAATCCCCGCAGACTATCCCTCAGATTCTGACGATGCCCCCACCTTGCCCACTTCGCACCACCTCACCCACCCACTGCCCGTCCCCTCTCCGCGTCGCCTCGCAGACTCCCCGCACCTCCTCATCGCGAATGAATCCTGCCCACCTCGCATCGTCCCAAAATCCCCGCAGACTATCCCTCAGATTCTGACGATGCCCCCACATTGCCCACTTCGCACCACCCCACCCACCCACAGCCCGTCGCCGCTCCTTGTTGCTTCGCAAACTCCCCGCATCTCTCCGCTCCGAAGCGGCAAAAGACGGGGAGGAAAAGCAGCCCACACTAACCCAAGCTCTTTGAAAGGCGCTCTTCATTACCGAGGGGTTGCTGCCGCCCGCGCCGCCCTGAATACCGACGAGGTGCGGGCGGGCGAAGGAAAAGACTTTATGCCGCCTGCCTTATTTGTCTTTTTACTCCGGGAACTGGAACGCAGCCAACCTCCCGCGGTGTCTTCCTTTCTGTAACATCCTCCTTCTTCAACATCTGTGGAGATTGTTTATTCCTACGATAAAGCGTCTCAATGGAGGCCCCTTCCGAATATACGGTGCCACTATTCCGACGCTTATGACGAAAAATAAAAATGGAAAACCGCTCGGAGCACGGATCAAAGGGGTTTTATAAGCTATGAGTACAAGATGTTAGGTCATCTCGTAAACGTAGACCCAGCTATATACTATGTCGCTAGGATGGCCCAAGAAAATGAAAAAGAAGTAAAAGTGGGTTTTGGAGGATTTTTAACACACTGTCGTATGACAGATGTAGACAGTGTAGCATAATAAAGTGCAGAACATTTCAACTACTATTTGCTTCTAAAAATTTTAGATCGGAGAAAGAACTTGGTTTAAGGTATAAAATCCCCGATTTTTCATTGGGCGTTTCCTTATAATTCTCAATAGATAATACGAATCATGAAATGAATTAAAACAAATGGTAACAACATTTGATACGGATTAACAAAGAGTAAAAAGAAATGCGCTTAATGGCAATGATGAAGTGTTTTTGTTAAATAATCAGTATGGGTTACACACAGAACGACAGAGAAAGACAAGAACATTAACTTGAATGAGCAAAAGATTGAATATTTGCTAAAAATGGTCTGGTGAGAAATTTCTTAAATGTAATTAAGTAATTTAATGCAATATTTATGACTGCTTCTAATATCTTAAAACTGCTTTTAAACAATGCAGTAAACCCTCATTAACACGAATTCCAAGGGATCAAAATAATCATGTTATGCGATTATTATAAATATCCGTATTACCGTTATCCCTTGTCGAGACCAAAGTTTTGTTCGTGTTACGGCGAAATTCTTGTTATGCGAGTTCGTACAACCGAGGTTTCACTGCATTAGTAATCTGCACTATGATGGGATATGGGCAATTACAATGTTCGCGGGACCAATCGTCGTTTCTTGAAAATCTGAAAATTCCTCTCACGCTCAGGTTCCGGACACAGATGGGAATCTCTTGTTCAACCACAAGCCCGTTCGAGCACTAGGCAACCCCCTTGAAACGACCCCTTCCCCTCCGGGGCTGCAGCTGGCGCGGGGAATCGCGGGCGGGGGCCTTTCGTGGAAGCGCATCGGCGGAGCGACCAGGCGACGCGTGAACGCAGACAGAGCGAGCATCTTCTGCAGCGAGTCCTCCGACAGGGAGACGAGGCTCAGTGCATCAACTGATGTCACTGCAGTGCCTCTCACCGGGAGGTGTAGCGATGGTCACAGGGAAAAACTTGATAAGTGGACATTTTGTGGAAAATGAGGTAAATATATTCTATGGAAGATAATCAAAATTAGCGAAGAGAATGGAAGAGAATCATAATTTATAGAATAGAATCATAATTTGGCTTATCAAGTTTTTCCCCGTGACTGCCACGTCGGAACTCGAACCTAGTAGGTTCGAGTTCCAACGTGGCAGTGGCAGAATTTTCGACACTAGCTTGTCAGCTAAGTCGAATTCAGTCGCTGTCTGGAAGAGAATTCTAGCGGCCGGCTGCTGTAATAGGTAGTTTTCCGTGGTTACCACGATCAATACCAGACGAATGCCGGAGTAGTACCATAACAAACGGGCTGTGCGTGATATTTCTTTCCTCTTTTTTGTATTTTTTTCACCCCTTGCTCACACACGCACGCTAACATGCACTACACTACTACACATACCGGAAGACCAGTCGGGGGCTTAGCGCTTGTCTCGGCTGCGGCAGTGCCCCGAGTTTGGGAGATACCTGCTTGGGAAAAACCCACTAGTTGACTGTAGGTCGGCGCCGGATCTCGCCATCCAACGGGAGAGGATCACTTCTACCTCCCGACGAAAAAACACTACATTTACGGGAAAATGAGCTCATTAGTTGACGCGCCCGAAATCACTGACAATCAATTAGCGAATTCTTCAGTCTGTTTTTCTCTTAAATATCACGGCGCAGTGTATTCCACTGACGTCTCACTGACTACACTGATACAACGGCAATATAGTACCTTTAGCATAATATTACAGCAACATGCAAACTTTAACGTAAGTTTATATTTCTTTAAGCATCTTTGGAGCTCTGAACGTTTAATAATTAATAAATGTTTTTGAATAAAGATTTTATAATATAATAATGTCGAAACGCCAATTTTGTTCTATTATATGTTGTATTTAATGTTTTTTTTACGCTCTACCTACCTTCAAAGTCAATTTCATAGATATTCCGGTGTACATGAAGGAAATAATTATTTATTTATTTATTTATTTTTATTCTCGCCCTCAAGAAAATATGCGCAGATAAATCTCTTTCCCCACACGTCATATACAGTTTTTACTGTTTCTTTGACAAATAAATAAATAAATATTTGAAGTGTGGCACGAGAAACACACTGGTTATTTAGCAAGTGAGCTTGCTGTCTTTAGTGGCATCAGTGCAGTTCCCTCCAGTGCTGGCAACGGGCTTCAAACGACGCTCCCAGCGGTGCTGCCGCGGGTGGTGTGAGCGGGGACCATTCACGGAAGCTCCTCGGCCGAGCGGTCGAGCGACATGTGAACGCGTCCAGACCGCACACCTCCAGCAGAGAACCCTCCACAGCTCTATCTCTCTGTTAAATGGGATGCGCAGTGTATTACTGTGGTAACGTATATTCCATTGGTTTTTGGATTCTCAGTCGTTCCACTTGGTTTGTGTACTATCCCACCTTCATTTTATTTTCAGAACGAGATGCTGTAGTATTTTAAGTTAGGATTGTGTACGTCTTATTGTGTTGTTATTCAGGAATATTTACATTTGGGTTCATATGACTGTAAGGAAAAAATTCTATATTTTAAGTAATTGAATTATTTAAAAATAAATGTTTTATTTTCAAATTGGATTTCTATAAACAGCCGTGTGTGCTTGATCTCAGTGTTATTTGTATGAAATTGAATTTACAACAGCATTTGTTCAGTATCTTTCTTGATTCTTATTCTCGTAAGATGTAAGTTCTCGAATTTCCGATAAAAATATGCATTTCCTAGTTGCCGTGGAACGCATTTCACGATGAATGGCGGGGATGATAGATGTTGCCGTAAGGCGTCGCCGGCTATTGTTTCTCGACGCTCGCAATCACACGCAGTCCCAGAGCTGCCCTTCGTCATGCCCGCTCGTAAACCTCCGTGGAACCCATCGCATTCACTCGCAGGAGAAGGAGAGAGAGAGAGATAGAGAACATGAATAAATCATATCGTTCTCTCCCTTTACCCACGAATCGCCACGAAATTGCGTTACAAGATTCTTCCGATATTCGCCTCGCCCTAAGCCTCCTGCAATATCTCTTCCTCCCAGACGACTCGCTTACTGGCCACTCTCCGGGATACTTGTTTTTTTGTCGCTTTTGTTTTACTACTCTGACGTAGACAGAATAAATACGAAAAAACTAAACAAAAAACATTTTCTATTTACTTCCTGGACGATCTGTTCTCTAGAACTTTCTGCGGGAATTATAAAATGATTTTTATTACATTCAATGTTATTTCAATTTGATGTTGAATACAAATGTAATGAAATGAAGACCTTGGGGTAATAACATACTATGCCACATATCTGGTGAAATTGAGATCTTTGTGTATTTCTACGTCCCAGAGATGTATCTAGATGTTCGGTTTTTATATTAAAGATTCGCCGCAAGATGGCAGTGTAATTGATAAATTAGTGTTCTTTATCTCAATATTGGGAATGCTATGTATAAAATTTTACTTTGCTTTTTCTCAAAACCTACGTATTGTGGCATAGTATAGTGACGCCAAGAGGTCTTCAAATGATTAAATTGGTATTGGAAATTACTTCAAGCACGGGTTTCAAATTTATTACAAAATAATAACTTATCTTTAAAATATTTTCAAGATTCATTTTATAGATTTTATTGAGTTTTTGATCATATTACTTTTAATTACAGACTTTGAAGCAAAGTTGTCTTTCATAATTCACTATATTTTTCAATCTTTATTCAAGATTATTCATCAGTTAGTTAACGTTCAGAGCTTCAACGATATTTACAAATTAAAAAATATAAACTTACGCTAAAGTTTGTATATTGCTGGATTTTGGCGCCGTAATTACAAAGACAATCATACAAAGTCATTCACAATTAAACTCAAATGTATTCATTTTTTCATTTCCAGATTGAAATATATTTTTTGAATTGAAAGTTTTTATAAGAGGCAATATGTTTCGAACGATTGCTGGACTTTGCATCTCTACATACTCGCTATTATTTACATTTAAATGAATATTTGAATTTTAAAATATCGTTATCTCTGTTTCATTAAATGCACGCACGCAAACACACACACATACACATACACACACACACACACACACACACACACACACTTACGCATCTTGCATACAATCATACCATCTTCCTCTTAGAAAAATACTTCACCCGGCATGGTCTTCACCTGAACCTTGTCGCAAAATATGCACTCGGTAGTGAGGTTGCAAAATACATCCTTTCACAACCTCAGCAGTGTCCCGCCCAAAAATCATCCCCTCGCACATCACCTAGTTCTCTTCCATCCTCCTGGACCCCCTTGGACCCAATTATCTTATCCCCTGAACGTAATGTTTAAACTACCTCTCCCATTATTAATTCCTCTTTAACTGTCACCCCTCCTTCCTCACTTTCTGTCACTGCTGGGACACGATATATCCTTGGACCACGCAGTTGAGGTAAAAATGAGATAAATAAATAGCAACTACAGTCAGATGTAGCAGAGAAACATCCATGTAGGTACTATATACAAAAAACACAAAATAGATACAATACATTACAATGCGCAATCTCTTTCAAATAACATTGGATTTATCGAGGCAGCATTACAGCGTGATACATAGTATGATACTCGCTGGTGTGATCTAAGACAAATAGATCTTTTTGTTTTACATAACATTGGTTGTCTCGTAATGATCTAAAGACACTTCCAATTCCTAGTTTTTACTTTGCAGGATCGTATTACAGAGCGAGAGAATAAAATATGGCTCTGCTTACGAAGGGTCGTGTATTTAGTAAGAGATTCGAATGATTCTACCTTCTTTGATTGTCAGAATTTAATTTTTAAGCAGTCGAAAGAGTTTTTGAAATAACAGTCGTACATCTTACTAGGCTCAAAATCATCTTAATTTGCTTCTACAGACCTCCGGCAAAGCGAGCGTTATATTATTTCATTTTCTTAGAAAATCTAGAGATAACTCTGAACAAAATTAGTGATTTCTCTTTTAAATCCTTTGCTGTACGCGGAGATTTCAATATTGATTTTCTGAGCGAATCCCACGAAAAAGAGAGTTTCTCAATTTACTTTATTCTTTTAATTTAGATATTACAGTGAATGTACCTACACGGAATACATATAAATCACAAAAATCAATAGATTAAACTGTAATTAAGAAAGACCAACATGTAAGAAAGCCACAACTACTTTGATGATAAAGAGCTTGATCCAGGTTTGGTATGAGGAACAACAAAAATAATATAATTATCTCGCACATTTTTTTATTTACAGAAATTAAACTTAATGGTCTACGTGTTAAACCGGGTGTGCTCGCAATAGAGCTGTAAGATCCAAGCCACGGCAATTTTATGTTCCTGAATTATTGAGATGCATTAGTCGTCAGATATTTCATGTATTCCTTCATTGTACTTTTCTGAGATCGCCTGGCGTTTTATTTTTATCCTTTCGTTGAATCGTTTCTGTAAGTACATAGGAAGTTACCTTTTTTATTTTTTTAAACAAATATGCACGTTTCGTTAACAACTTTCCCTCTTAATATGGAAAAGGACATGTAGGAAAAACGGTGGAATTCCGCACGGGTACGCTAGGTCATACTAATTTCCGTAACGCACCTACGCATCGCGCCCCTTATTTTTTTAAATTTCTTCCTCCTAGCTATACTCTTTGCTCCTAGCAGCGTCACATTCGACCTATATTTCTACATGTGATCACCCTAATAATTAATTATTCTTTTTATTACACCATAAAAAGTCCCATTCACACTCGACATACAACATTGAGGTTATTCGTGCTCAAGTGTGTGCAATCTTTGCCTAATTTAAAAATTATTAAGTGGGCATTTTCCAAACTTATTCTATTTTAATTGTTAATTCTTACTTCAATCTTCGGCTTTATACAAATTTAAACTGTATTTGTTTTTGCAAATTTTACATTTCGCTTTTAAATAATGCACAGACCTCTTGACCGTTGAATTTTCCTTTCTTCGTCACGAACAATTCATTCCTCGCTTGTACCAGATAGGCTCCATCCATTTTCTTACACCATTCGAAAGATTTTTCAATTGTAATTTTGTGAAATTTCTTATATCTCCCAAACAACCTTTGTCTTTTCATCGCTAATATTTCAAAATATAATTTATGCCTAGAAAATTACTCAGGTGATAAAATGAAACTGAAAAAAAAATTATCTTTGCGAGCTCATTCCGCGTAAATGTATTACATGGCGACTTTCTTCGATCTTCCTCTTTCCTCCTGCAACAATGCTGTCACTCGATAAGCCTACTTTCTATCTTTTCGGCGCAGTTCTAACTCCAATTCGTTTGTGTTTACTAATTCATCATGGAACTTTTGTCAACTTATCACACTATTATATTCGCTACGATCCTTCGTTCTTATTTTCACACATTCTTTTGAAGTAAAATATTTAATTAATGATTCTCTTCTTCATTTCAAACATTTCAGTCATTTTGTTCTTTTTTGTTATTGAGATAACATGCTTCATCTCACTATCCGTTCAAGGTGTTTATAGAAAAAAAATACAACTAGTTTTGAGAAAATTTTATTATTAAAATTGCCATTTCACTCCAATTTACAAGAAAAGAATATACATTTTGAAAAATATGTTCATGACATCAATTAAAGAACTAATTACGAGCATTTTTAATTTAAAGAAAAAATATATCTCTTTAATAAAGTTGTTTTATCAGAGAGTCAGAAAATTCGAAACTATTGCAACTTAAGAAAATTCAGGGGTAAAAGTTAAAATTGGACATGTGAAAGTTGAACAAAGTGTATTACATTTCCGTATACGTACGTATATACGGAGTGATATACGTAGTATAGGGAAAGTTATGTAATGCTGCGAAAAAAAATGACGAATTTTCGGCGAAAAAAAAATTCATTGCCGGGCCGTGATAACGAAAAAGTGGATAAAACCAGTTGCTAAATTAAGAAACAAATCCCCTAACACGTGGTGTAGCCAGAAACCCTATTTTGTGGGTCCTTGATATCGAAAAACCAATTGAAAGGAAAACGTCCGTCTGTCCGTCTGTCTGCCCGTCCGTCTGTGAACACTGCTAGCGCCTAAACCATACGTACGATTTCTTCCAAAATGGATATTCCCCGATCAATCTGGTACTAGTCAAAGCTTTGAGATTTTGAAAAAGATTCTTCAAAATTTGGGGGTACTTTACATGAAGCCCCCCCTCCAGACATTTTCAAACTTTTCTCAAAAACGGCTCCACATTTTTTCTTTACATTTCTTGTAAGAATAGAGGAAAATAGACGTATTAAGATGGCATAGGTCCGATTTTCACGGATAACTCTGAATTTTTGAAAATTGTGAAAGTTTGGATTTTGTTCGGCATCCTTTTCCAACTACAAAATTGAAGATAAAAATTTTTTCCTTCAAATAAAATGTGTTCTCCAAAGTGAGATCATTGTTTAAGGTCATATATATTGTTTCGAAATTTTTGTAGTTTTCGCGCAATATTGCGTGCAATATGTGCAGTTTTAAAAAAATACAATAACATGATTTTCTCAAGAATGGCTCTACTTTTTTCTTTAAACTTTTGGTAGGGGTAGTGCTAAATGTACCCTATGAGATGACATAAACTTCGTGTCGCTCTAATCTTTTGTTTTTTGAAAAATTGGAAAAATGTAATTTTTTTGACTTGTCCCTCACGTCGATAATATTTACATTAGCCTCAATTTATTGACATTATTACATTAAAACGTACATGAGCTTTAAATAATGTCAAGTAAAGTTTCTCGAAAGCACAACCGTTTTCTGTGAAAAGTAGCTCAAAATTCCACATTTTCAGAAACGCTCAAACACAATTTTCTTATATATGACTGCAAATTTTTTCTTCAAACTTTGTAACAAAGAGTGCTAATTACACTCTTTAATATGAAGTTAAGTTTATTTCGATTTTTTTTTTGTTTTTTTAAAAAATTACATAAATGTAATTTTTTTGAAAGATCTCTCACATTTTAATTATGCACATTACCAGCAATTTGTAAAGATTATTATATTTGTTAGTGTAAGTGCTTTAAATAACTTCAAATAAAGTATTTTGAAAACTCAAAACTTTTCTGTGAAATGAGCTTCAAATTTCGCATTTTTAATAGCGCTAAAACCCAACCCAAAAAACAAAAAAATTACTTTTGGAGGTGATAGATGTCAGCTGGCAAGAAATAGTATGTGGCAATTCCAAGTAGCTAGCGAAGACCCAAGGAAATAGAAAACTTATATGGGAAAGTCTGTGCCTTTCTGTAGCACCACTAGTTTCACTTTATACCGGCATGTAATTTAAAGAAAACCTTGGAGCTGCTTTTGAGAAAATTTAGAAAATGATTCAGGTGTTGAATGTGAAGTGCCCCGAAATTGAAAGAGGTCGCTTCAAACACGCAGGGTCTTGAGTCCAGCCAGATCGATCGGGGAATGTTCATTTTCAACAAATTCCTTAAGTGGTTTAATTGCCAGTGTTGTTTATGGACGGACAAGTGAAGGGACGAATGGATAGACGGAGGGGTGGACGGTGGGACGGACGTTTTGCCAAAAACCAATTTTTCATTATGATGGAACCAGAAGACGTGGTTTCTGAATACATTACGTTTAAGAGAAAATAATTTGTCACTTATAGGATTAAAAAAATCAATTCGTATGTAGTCAGGGACTCAGCATATGAGATTTTCTCTAAAACAACGGTCCATTTCGGTTTATTGCGACATTAAATAAGTTTTCCTTTAATACATATAGCACAAACGTCTACGAGAAAGTAAAAATTAAGTATAAAAATATCCAGCACTATTAGGATTTTCATTTGATCTGTCGCCAACCAATATGAATAACAGATTAATTATGTATGGCAAATGCATCCACTTTCATTTGCGAGTGAGAAACTTTGCTTTCATCAGCTTCCCATGTTCACCCTGAATTTATTTTCATTCTTTAACTACATTTATTTTCTCACTTACCCTACGTTGCCGTCACGAATATAATTTTGCCTTTTCCTGGAACTCAGAAATTTCATCTCAATGATATTTTCCTAGTGCTCTTCACATTTGTTTCACGAAATACGCGATCCTTCAGCTCCATTATTCTCTCGCGAGAACTCTCCGCACGATATTTTTCTCAGCCTGGTCTACATGTTCCCACACAATCACCTTCCCCATCTTCGTATCCTCTACACTCCTCCACTACGCCACAGAATTTGCACTGCCGAACCGCAAAAATAGCCCCATCTTCGTCGGGAGAGAGAATGTTCCCGTCACAACAACCATCCATCACGCAAGAGGCAGCGGAGGCGGCGGTGGGGCCGGGGGCGGCGGGTGCAGCGGAGGCGGCGTTGGGGGCGGTGGGGGCGTTGGGGGCGGTGGGGGCGGTGGGGGCGGTGGGGGCGGTGGGGCCGGGGGCGGCGGAAGCGGCGGGGGCTGTGGGGCGGCGGCGGTGGGGGTGGCGGGGGCCGCAGGGGCTGTGGGGCGGCGGAGGTGGGAACGGTGGGGGTGACGGGGGCGGCGGGGTCCGCGGAGTCCGCGGGGGCGGCGGGGGCGGCGGGGCGGCGGGGGCGGCGGGGGCGGCGGGGCGGCGGGGGCGGCGGGGGCGGCGGGGGCGGCGGGGGCGGCGGGGGCGGCGGGGGCGGCGGGGGCGGGGGCGGCGGGGGCGGCGGGGCGGCGGGGGCGGCGGGGGCGGCGGGGGCGGCGGGGGCGGCGGTGGGCGGCGAGAGCGGTGGGTGCGGCGGGGGCGGCGGGGCCGCCTTGCAATGCTCTCTTCCAAAGCACGTGGCGCAGTGGGAACGCCACACCCGATAACGCAGCGCCCTGCCTTATCAGCCGCTCCGATCGACGCATCGGGGCGACGCCTTCGCCGAGCGAGGGTCAGCGCTTCGCTAACCGCCGCTTCCCATTCATCTTCCCAGAGAGCAGTGATGGCGCCTTTATTGGCTGCGAGATGTTCACGGCGAATTAACAATCATTGTCATTATTCCCTTTGTCAGATACAGTCATCGTAACTGTATCCTTTGGTATGCGACATTGTTGTCCCTGGTATTGTTCCAAGCATTCTCCTTCCTGTCGTGCCCTTTACTGTCATTCCCGGTCAATGTTGACACTCTCGTGTCAGACATAATGGCGATTGCGTTGATCAATTGTTGGCTTTGTCGACGTGGCGTTGGCGCTATCGCTCTCAACTGTTGGCATAATTGTGGCTTTTACTGTCATCACCGTGTTTACTAATAGTTTTCCATACTTCGTATCTAAATGTCATTATTAATATATTGCAATTGATTACTAATAGTTTGTCAATGAATAGTATTCTGCAGGTTTTGCTGTTACTTTAAAAAATGTTATTAAATAAATTTAAAAACAATGAATGTAAAGATATTACACAGTAAATCCGAGGAATTACGCAAATGACATGTTACAATACAATTTAGACGATATATATGCCATATGAACATTACGATGAAAACAATACAATTATAACGAATGGCGCTACAACAGCACGCACTTTCTTGTATTAGTAACGGTTACGTAATATTATAATACTGCACTGTCTGTCCATGCTAACACATCTCAGCCATAATTTGTAAAGCACATTCCCATCGTAGTGTATAAGGTGTGATAGCTAATTCTATTCAAGTTTAAACATCAACTTAAATTCAACAATCCTAAATTGCTTATCGAACACAAAAAGGTATGTTTTTGTGATATCCTAAATTGGGTTATGTTGACACAATTATACTTTTACTCTGTACAAACTAACACTCTGTGTTCAAAACTCTATTTTTTAAGAAAGACGACAAGTTCATCTTACTTTAGCATCAGCCCCCTTGACCAACACTCAGACCATCATCCATCTTGATGATCCACGAATTCTTCCAACAGTTTCTCCTTTCACTTCTCCTCATTAACTTAAACTGATTACCCCAAAATTACTTCTTTTAATTCCGTCAATCTAACAACTTTAAAGGCCCCTTTCATTAAAACCAGTTCCTCGTAAAATTAGTACCTTTGCCTCGCTACTGCGCCCATGAATTCTCACGCCCTATTTACCGTCCATTTCCGACTGACTGCCGAAGTCATACGCAAGGTTGCGTAGTTCACCTTGAATATTTTCGTCATCAAACTCAAAATTACGAGCAAGCGACTCGTATTTTAAAGAAGTCCAATTGATCTTATTTAAATAATAAATTTGACGAACAATTTTCATTAAAGAAAAAGTCTCAACCACTGATATTGTAGTTTTGCTATTTTCAAATTTTGCTTCTTTCGAAAATACAGAGTGCACCGAATTTCATAACGCCTGGAGACAATGCAACCCGCATTGCACAGCAGTGTGTGGTGCAGTATTATAATTTTATTCAAGGCTTGTTCAATTGAATGTAGGCGCCTTCGGAAGCATTTTAAGTCGACTTACATTCAAGATTTTGTATTTCAAACCGGCCCAAAGTTCGTGCTCGCCTAGATAACTCCCACCTCGCGAGCTTAATACAGGCAAATGGTTCCTTTCGTAAGCGCCAGCCCACTCCGTGCCAATACAGCAAAAGCCATGGAAAATATGTATACTGACTTTCACCTTGTGAAGGCACAATGGGCTCTTAAGGACAGTGTTACTCGTATGGAAGAATATCGTGCACTGTTGCCAAATTGATTGTTACAAAAGTAGAATAATACTGTCCTGTAGGGACAATGACATGGAACACAATGGTAATGATGAAAATGTTTCTTCAAATAAAATAACAAAGACTCTGTATTTCTGCCTGAATTGACTTTCTAAATACCCTTTTCTTCAAATCGTTAAGACATATTGAAAAATTGGTGGACATATTTTGGGAAAAAAATTGATACAATATTACAGTTACTTCAGTTTCCATTCTATCAATTCGTCAAAATTGGTCCTTTTAAATGATTGTCAATAAAAATGTGTGAATTTTTAATTTTTGCACTAGAATATATCTCCGCTGCAATATTTCCGATCTTGAAGTCCAATGAAAATCTTCCAGCGAAAACGTTTTGGGTAAATTGATGAAATTATTTTCTATCATCACCCGAAGATCTGCGGATACATTCTGTGTATTTGTTTTTATGTCGAGCCGCGGTAGACGTGAGACGACAACGTGAGGCTCGACGAAAGAAAACACAGATGCAGGATGTTTTACCCTTGACTCTGAAAGGTGTTTTTTTTACAGTATGACGTTACCAACGGAAGGGACTAATCCCAATCAATACGCGAATGATCACAAGACACCCTTTCGTGAATTTCATCTTGCTGGGTATTCTGGTCGGTCGATTTTTGCTGGTGAATGTTATTGAATGTAGTGGATCTGCAGTAATAAATAATGTAGATATGTAATTAATAAATCGGGTAGTTTGTTAATATTAAGAGAATAGATCGTAGGAAAAAGTGCGAAATAATTAAAAGTGGTTAAATAATTTATTTTTAAAGTACTCGAGAAATTAAAAAGAAAACTTTCAAAAATGGAGTCAATCTTATGAACGAATTTTCTTGGGCAACAGGACTTAACAAACATTCCTTCTTTTGAATGGCAACGTAAAATGAGAATGGAGAAATAAAGACCCCAATACATACGGTGCGTCCCAAATATCATGTGTTTCTTTTTTAAAATGTTCCTGCAACAATCGTGCGTGTAATGGAAGATGTTAATGATAAACATTTACCAAATTGCAAATTCTACGTTTTATCGATTATCGATAGAAATGAAATTTGAATTTGAAATGTGAGAAAAAAGGCAGTAATGATGAAAAGAAATGACACGGTGCCGATATTCATGTCTACGACAAATGCGACAGTTTAGATGTGAGAAAAAAATGAGTGTCATTTATTGCGTAAATTAAATAATCAATATCAAATCAATAATCAATATTTGACGCCACAATCAACAATTTAGTATTTTTTTTCATTTTATAAGATAATACAAGTAAAGGGTTCCTGTGAATTACCCGTAGATACTTACGCTAAAAATACAAATATTACGACTACAATAATAATTAATAATAATAATTATTATTATAAATATTATTAATATAATAAATATTATAAATAAAACCCAGCACCTGTAATGGAAGCAAATAATACCATCATTTATTGGGATAAACCAATATTTACAGATAAAACTGTGGCTTTCAATAGACCTGATATAGTTTTGATTGACAGGAATAAGAAAGAAGCCACACTTGTTGATATTGCCGTACTATTGACTCACAATCTAAAGACAACAGAGACCGAGAAAATTACTAAGTATGAAGATCTTGCTCTGGAAAAAAAACAAATGTAGAAACTACGGAGTGTAAAAACATATCCACTTGTTATTTCGGCTGAAGGTGTAGTCTCAAAATATTTCAAGAAATATCTAAAACAAATAGGATTACCCCCAACGAATCCTAAACTATCTCAAATATGAAGAAAGATAAAAAATATAGAATTTTTATCTATATATAAAATGCATTAATACAATAGATAAGTCATCGTGTCAATCGAAATGTTTTTTCAAATATCTTGTGCATAATATTTTGTAGAAAGTTAGTGAATCTTAAGAAAAATGTGTATTGTTGGTCATACAAGCTGCAGAAAAGGTCAAATGTCAATAAGGAATGGGTTGTAAAAGTTCATAGAAAAGTACCATATATGAGCTGTGCTTCAAACTTCCATTGAAAAGAGTTTTACAAGATAAAGCTGAAATATAATTATTATAATTTTCTGTAAGCATTACAAAAACCTGGAGAAAATGTTTGTAACACCATTAATTTGTAATTTGAGTTTTATTGTTGTAATCTTCAAAAAATAGTTCATCATTTGGAAGGAGTCATATCTCAAAATACAGTACTCGCTTTCGAAATCAATATTTGATGTAGACTCCTCATCGTAACTGTTTATTTTGGCATAAAGCTTTTTCGGCCGCATTGCGGCCATCTTCAGTGCTACAAAATAATGATAATAATAATAATAATAATAATAATAATAATATATCTAAATTACAAAAAATTTAAAAAATTTTAAAGAATTAAAAACTTTTTACAGAATATTGTCAAGAATTGGATTTTAAAGAGATGTAAAATGTGAAATGGACATATAATTTTTTTATTTTTTTTTAAAATGACAAATGAAAATTAAATAAAATAAATGGAATCTATTACAAATAATATTAAGAAGCAAACTGGAGTGAAATAAAACTGGAAAAGTATAATATAAAATGTGTAGATGGAAACATAATTTTGAATAACAAATGTACATTTTGAAGAGAGGTGAAAATAGAAAATGAATAAATATGAAACTAAATAAATAAATGAATTAATAAATTTAGGTGAGCAAACTGACATACCTCTTAGAGGCGGCTGTGGGCCTCAGTCCAAACAAGACAGCCAAAGGCGAAGGCATTGTACGCTATTTAAAGGAAACGTTCAATGGAGGTAGGGGAGAACGCGGGTTTTTTTCTAGGAAATGGCCATTGCGGGAAAGGCCCAGGCGGGTGGCGGAAAAGAGGCAGGCAGAGGGGTTAATGTGCTTTGGAAGCGGCCAGTTCAGAAGAGGGGAGAGAGAAGGAATCTGTTCATTCAAAATAGCGTGTTGGGGATTGTTTAATAAATTATTAATGTGTATTGCTTCTAGTTTAAGTCTATGTGTGTATCTGTTTTCAATTTCTAAAATTTTGACGTCAGTGTCTTCATTGAACGAGTGTCCTTGTTCTAATAGATGGTTGGCAAAGTGTGAATGTGTGGTTTTTTGTGTGAGAGCTTGTCTGTGTTCTTTGATCCTTTGTTTAAAGGATCTTCCGGTTTGGCCAATATATTTAGCATTGCAACTACCACAGGAAATGGAGTACACCCCACATGATAGAGGCTTGGGGATCGGATCTTTGTTGTGGGAGAGTGTGGTGTGGAGACAGGTTGGTGTGCTGAATGTGACGTGCATGTCGAATTGACTGAGCTTTTTGGCAATTCAAAATTCCACAAAATTCTGTGTTAATTCAAAATTCCACAAAATTCTGTGTAAAAATTATATGTCCATTTCACATTTTACATCTCTTTAAAATCCAATTCTTGACAATATTCTGTAAAAAGGTTTTAATTCTTTAAAATTTTTAAATTTTTTTGTAATTTAGATATTATTATTATTATTATCATTATTTTGTAGCACTGAAGATGGCCACAATGCGGCCGAAAAAGCTTTATGCCAAAATAAACAGTTACGATGAGGAGCCTACATCAAATATTGATTTCGATGATAGCATCGTAAATGCCACACCATTTCCTACTACTACTAGTACTCGCTTTGTTCAGATTTGATACTCCAAATGATAAAATGTAAGAGAAATTTAATTTACATAAACATGATCTATATGGAATAACTAGGTGTAAAGATATTCCCAAATTTTGGCTTCCACACACTACTTTTTTACTTTCTCGCTTCCGCTGACGCAGAAGAGGGAAAGTATGTAATGCTGGCCGAAAAACGGCGAATTTTCGGTAGAAAACTCTTAATTTAGGACCTTGGTGACGTAAAATTGGATAAACAATTTTTTAAAAATATGTTCATCAAAATGAGATCTTTAAATCAAGTCCTGTAAATTTTTTGAAAATACGAGTAGTTTTTGTGTAATTTGGCGACAAAAATAGTCCACCGTTCCCTATTTACTGCGCTTCGTGAACGTAAAATGAATAGTGATGCTAGGCAGTTGAATGAACGTAAGTGAGAATTTGTATATTATTTCATATTTATTTGTTCGTTTCTTCTTCGAGATTTTGTTATGTTGTAAAATTAATATTTCAGAAATTATTTACAATCTATTTTAAACTGCGTCCTGTAACTGAGTTAAACGTAAAAACGAATAGATGATTTCTCTCTGCTTAATAAGATGTGCGAATGAAAAGTAATGCATGTAAAAACCGAGTAATTTTGATGAATATAGAAATATTATATTTATTATATTTTTTTATCTTTTTAATTTTCTTGCTTGCAGAGTCAACTAGGCTAATTGGCAAAATGTGTACCCCTTATGAATTAGTGTTTATTGATGCTTTTAACCCATTGTTGTAAGCGCGTTAATATTCTAACACTTCTTTCCATTACTATAAACTAATAATTTTATATATGGCTAAAATACACATCGTGCATCGTTTGTGCATTTATGTAGAACGTGAATAGTCTGTATTTAGTGACAAAAAACTGTTTTTGTTTAAGAATTGTATTAAAAAAACATATGTATTTTTCACGTTTCGTTTGTTTGAGATTTTTTCAAATGGTAGTTGAAATGTAAGACAGAAATTGTCATATTTTAATATTATAATATTACATTATATTATAATATTACATTATATAATAATATAATGACATAATATTATATATTATAATATTACATTATTATATTATTGCCATTAACAATATCGAGAAAGTGCTTGCTCTTGTAGCACCACTAGTTTCAATTTACTTTATTCCTAAGACATTTGTTCACTTTTTCATTATTTGTGCATTAGTGTGAACAGTTGGCAGATAATAACGAGAGCTACTGTACTCTCCTAGGTGAGTTTTGTACACGCGAAGTTCTTCTGCTACCTCAGGCCATATTTTTGGGCAAAGGCTGACTCGGCAACATTTCTCTATATATAACGTCACGTGAAGCCTTTTTTTTTTGCTGATGCTGCTCAGAAAGGATCTTTCTTTTGCGTGTTTTCTACCTCTCTTCGTCGGAGGACCCTGGCCACTGCCCCTTCTTCTTCTTCATCATCATCATCATCACGTAAAATGACTCGTGCGAGGCCTGATAGAACTTGTCAAGAAGTTTTTAATAAAACATTAATTTGTAATAATCGATTTCTTTTCTGAAAGTACTGCATTTGGAACAAAAGAGGTAACTTTTTTATAAAGTATTGCGAATAAACTTCTTTTCTGAAGTTTTTGGAAGGGAAGTGTAGAACATATATCAATTATGCGAGTAGAGGATTATAATACAGAGCGATAATGCTAGTTATATACTGAGAAAAAATTAGGAGGGAGAACTTACATTGCCTGGATCCATTGTACACTGGTACTGAGAAAACAAAATATGCAGAAAATATTAAGTGTAATTTTGAAGAAGTAGTTATTTGATACGTCTCATTGTTTGTACGAGTTTCATTGGAGTAGTTACACCTCTTTGTTTATTCTTGTTATTTATGCAGACTTTGAAAACTCGTTGAAATAATCACATTTTCTATAATACTTCTCTTGTATGATACCAATCCTCTTTTCGTTTCCCCCCAAAAAACCACGTACGTCTACTCGTGTCAAGAAGAAACTCTCCAGAAAAGAAATTGTGCCGACGTTTTCCCTCCTAGGCAAAATATTATTATTTGCGGAATACTTTTAGACTGTAGTACTTTGGAATTCATCCAAAATATTTAAAACTTCTTTTGCTACAGCAGCACAAACATTATCGTATTAATGGTAAAATTTACGTAGTATACTTGTACTTTACCTTCGTGCAGTGTCCTACAAATTCTTCAGTCATCACGCAAAAAATGTAAACAATATAATTCAAAATTATGGTTTTGTAGAGTACTTTTGATGAGACCGCAACGATATTTTCAAAAGCTTCTCAAATATGTGTCCAATTTATTTTTGCTTTAAACCCATTTCTCAGATACAGTAAACAACGCTTGTAGAGATGGCGCAGGTCTGAGTTCAATTCTCTAAATTTCCAAAAGCTGCAAATATTTAAATTTAACAGTGATTTTTTTCGATTACAACATTGAACGTGAAGCCTTCGCTTCTCATTGAAATCTATTCTTTAAAATAACATCAATAATTAAGATCCTGTACAATTTTTTCAAAATATGAGTAGTTTTTTGCCTAATTTTCTGTCAAGACATTCTCAAGAACGGCTCCAGATATATTTTCTTTCAACTATTTGGAAGGTTGGAGAAAATGCACAGAATAAAATGACTTTAAAATATTACATCGAAATAATGTTCTACTAAATAAGCCTACTAAATTGTTTCCACTGGTAACAAATTGTATTTAGTACTCAAAGGTGAAAAAAATAATTTATTTTTTGGCTCGGAATTGCTTTTCTTGAGGTACGTGAGAACGCTGAAAATAATCCAATACTTTTTAATACACAAATAATTTTTCAATTTTCGCACCCCAACAAGCTGGCACCCTGAACTCTCCAAAACCCCCTCTGTTCCTCATAACAAATCAAGGAAATTCAAATAATATTGCAAAGAGTAGAGTTGTACTTGCTTGATCGGTATTTACGCATTACTTTACTTTGCTTTGCTTTCTGAAGGGTAAAAACCTTTTCTATTATGTTTGTGACTATCAAGGAAAGCGAAAAGTTAATTCTCAAGGAGGAGTGAACAATTTGTTCAAAGTTGTTTTTAATGAATTGTTCCGAGAACATCTCTCTATAATGCTGAATAAACTTTTATTGAAAATTTGTTTCCAACATCAATTGTATTGTAATCTTTATTTGATATTCTGCAAGTACATTAGAAGTTACATTTATACATTAAAAAAAACATTATTCATTAACAACTTTCCTTCTTAATTGAAAGGATAGACAAATGGATAGGGAAAGGGTGGGTTTTAACATGCGAGAGTTCTCGCACGGGTACGCTAGTTCTTCAAAAATCAACAAATGAAAGTGCAAATTCATTTGATATTTCTCACTTTATTTCTAACTGTTACGTAATAAACATAACTGTCACAAAATATAACGAAGGAAAGTACGTACTGTAGTGACATCTACTTTCTGTTAGGTTTTCCGCCTATCTTGTGCATGCTCGTACAAGGGTTTTTGTAACTGCAGTTCATATTCTTTGGATTGATTTCAGTGATCTGTCTCTCATGGCATTATTTGTGATCAGCGAGGTCGAAATACTGGCGCACTAATGAAGTTAATGACTGGTTCTTCCTGGTTTTTGCACAGGGTGGACGTACTATGTTCGGCGAACTTGACTATTTTATTTTGAGAGCTCTTGATGCCTTAGGACATGCTCTTGGGCTACTCGAATTCGACTTTTGGTCTCTTGTGTATCGGGGCAATTCCTTAGCGAGGTCCAAGTTTGAGTAACATTCTCAATGTCTCAGGAATATTATCTGTGAATCGGCTTGCCCTTATACCTCGTTTGGTGTTCCTGATGTCCCATATGTTAAGCGGGGGTTTCCATGCCTATGAAATCTGTCCTTTCGTACCACGAGCCATGTCTCTTTTAGACTTTCCTCTATGTATTTTGACAGAGCATCCTTCCCTTCTTTTATTATATTTTATAAATTATGTAACAGAACCATAAATACGTAATATTTTCATGGACAGCGTACTAAATGTCTGTGAGGCGATCCCAGGTTTTGTCCCGACCGGGACAAAAATGAAGTCGTAGCTTTCTAAAACAAATGGTATAAGTTGCCATAGCTGTGTCACAAAAGGAAAAGCTGAGGCAGGCCAAGTAAGCTGATACGGTATTGATAATACGTCACACTTACCATTGTCTCCCTTACCTCAGACGTGAATAAAAAAATAAAAAACAGGGCCCAGCCTTGGGTACACCACAAGCTGCTAAAAGACGAATTAATTCCATTCTAAAATGGCAAATACAGCCATAATTATATATTAATATTATTATATTTCATGGGGGCAATGTTCCGATCTTTAATTTCAAAATAAAATTGGAAACATAAATATTTCGTAATATCATGTTATCCTTTCAATTGTCATGAGAAAAAAAAGTGTCGTTTCTCTCCCCTTTAGGTTCACAAATCGCGTCAAAGCCTCCGATTTAATGAACGAAGCCCTCATCTGCCGAATATCCTGTATTGGAATCAATAAAATTATTTGATGTCATTGTGACAGCTTTAGACATGCATATCGAGTTTTACATTTATTGACATTTCCCAGAAACTGAACCCTGATCTGTTGCCTGTTTCGCAGACTCGAGAAGAAAACACAATTTTCAACTCTTCTCGTTCATCGTCGTCATTCCGCCAGGTTACCGAGCACACACTTCCATCTACTCACTAATTACTATAATAATAGTAGAAACTCTGCACTCTGCTGCACACTGTATATATATATATATATATATATATATATATATATATATATATATATATACAAAATCAAAAATCAAAAAATACAATTTACAGGTTACTACATTTAAAAAATAAACCATTTATTCCAAAATATATTTTGATCCCATAGGATATGCCAATGCAGAAAATTCCCTTGGTGTTAAAGTTTTGAATATTTTGAAAATATAAATATTTTATTTTCTGTTGCATAAGCGTGTAATGAATTTAATTTATCTTATTATACCTACGAGTATGGAAACACTGTACACTATTTCTGCGAGCGCTATGGAAAATATAAATTCAACGACTTGTAAAAAGAAGTACTGTCTTTACGATATTTTTATGTCTGTACGATTTTAAGGTTCAACTAATGATTGGTAGAATTAAAATTTATTCAATAAAACTACCTATGGAGACCTTAAGTAGAAAAAAAATACACGTATTTGTTAATGTACTAATTGGAGTGATAAGTGAACAACTGTGTTTATTAATCTGTATTTTACCATTCCCTGTTAATTCAGTAGATTCTTAAGAGACTAGTGGTATTAAACATGCGTACGCGCTTTAACTCACATTCTCATCGTGCATATTTAATTTTATTATTTGTGACGTAAATACGATGAGAATAATTAGAAAACCTTTTCTCGATTCACACGCTAAAATTAGTACGTATGATCACTGTGCGTACGTAAATTTCTGATAAACAGATTTTCAATCCGTGAGAACACTTTTCATTGAAATAAAATCAACCCGAGAGCATTAAAAATGTGAACGTGGCACGGCCGCAAATCTTTGCCCGGAGCGTTGCCCCCCGCGCGCCGACCAGGCGCAGAATTTTATTTTAATACGCGTGGTGACCGCGCACGGGGAATATTCATGCTGTGGAGAGTCCAGTAATGGCCAGGTTACCTCATCTCCATGCAAATGGCGCGGGTTACGCGGGCCGAGCGGAAGGAAAAAGCCGGCGGTTGCGCGGGCGCGGCCATTGTACAGCGAAGCCCTCGGTGACCTTCACAGCGACGCGTGGCGCTTTTTATATTTCTATAAAACCGTTTGTTCCACTCAACCGTGTCGCTTTCCACGCTGTGCAAATCGACGTAGTGTCCTTCACATACGCCAACTCTGCCTACCTCTCTCTCCCTCTCACTACTCTTCTCTCTTTCGCTCCCTCCCTCTCCCGTTCTCACTCTCTTTCTCTTGTTCTCCCTTTCTCTCCCTCTCACCCTTACTCTCTCTCTTTTTGCTTTCTCCCCCCGCACTCTCTCCGTCGTTCTCACTCTCTTACTCGTTCTTGCTCTCTCTCGTTCTTGCTTTCTCTCATTCTCGCTCTCTTCCTCCATCCTTTCTCTCTCTCCCCATTCCCCTCTCCACCTCTCTCCCTCTTATCCTCTTTCTCCCTCGTTCTCGCTCTCTCATTCATTTTTGCTCTCTCACTCGTTCCCGCTCTCCTATTCTCGCTCTCTCCCTCTCTTTCCTTCCGTCGCTCATTTTCTCACTCTCCCCCCTCTCCAATCATCTTCCCCTCTCTCCCTCGGTCACTCTCTCTCTCTTTCTCTCTCTCTCTCTACCAGTCGCTTTGTTTCTGCCCCCCGCTATTCCCTGCGTCGCGTCCTCACCCTAAGACAAATGAAAAGCGCTATTGTAGCGCCCGCTCAAGCCCCGGCAAAACATTTCAATTTCCTCTCTCGAAGTGGCAATTTTGACGGTTTGCGGCACGTGTCGCAATGCCTGACACTGTTACCTTCAATTTTTGTGCCGGTATTTCGAGAATAAATATTGCTTTTACGATCTAACTCCTGCCCCTGAATTCCGGTTTAACCTCTTTCAGCGTTGCGAGAAAATATTTACATTAGTTCGAAAACATTTGCTATCGTAAATAGAGGGAAAACGACAAGCTATCCGAGACAGAGTAATCGAGGTCGAAATAAATGTTTGTTGATCGCATTGCCAGAATTCTTCTCTCGCGTTGTCTGCTCATTTGATGTGTTAGAATATTCATGTTGCATTCAATTGCTGCTTTATGTATTTTTAATTGAATGCATCCGCGTGTTTTCAGGGTTACAGGAGGTCATATAGCAATGTCACATCGCATTCAGAATGCAATATGCATTTCTATGGAAATTGTTCAAATAATTAGCATTATATGAACACAAGAATTGTTATTACGCGCAAGAGTACCAAGGTAGCAAGTTTCACGCTTTTTGAAAGTCCCCGAAACGTTAATGTTGTTTACAAGAATCTCATTGCCAAATAGAAAATAAATATGCTTGTTTTCCAAAAATGTTATTATCTTTTGTTCTTCTTCTTATTAATTATATGGATTATTCTTCCTACTTGTATAGATGCGAAATTCGTTTCAAATGTTAAGAATGTATCTGTTTATTGGGGAAATTGGGAAATGTAAATTCAGTGTGAATAACTTTGTGGCGTTTTTTTAAACATATTTATGTCTAATTTTGGGTCTATTTTGTGATATTTCACCCTCTCAAACTTCGGTTTAATAATTAATATTTTTATTATTGCTGAATTGTATATTTTACTACGCCTGATTCCAGTTAAAATAGAAATATAATTTCAAATTTCCTTCAATTGAATACAGAATTTTTATCGCATGCTGTTGGCATGAATTGCAATTTTCGTTGTAGTGATGACGTAAAATGGTTGGTATTATACCTTTAGTCATCCAGCCGCCCTGATCTGCATGCGATTAAGCAATGACGGGCAACTATTTTTCCTTTGCGATTACACAATTTTAACCTTCCAGTGGACGCGCGTAAAAGTTTCACAGGCAGGCGCGTGTCGTAAATTTTACTTTATTCAGTGACTCCTGAATAAATCAAAGACAGTGTACAACAATGCAATTTTATGTCACATTATAATATTTAAGAATGCTATTTTCTTCAAAAAAACGTATCCGCTGAGAAATATCCGTATTTAGTATCAGAAATATCTTGTTCTGATCTTATAATGGAATGATTCTTGAGATTAGGTCATTGATATAAAAACTTTTCAATCTGCCAACGTTTCGGCCTTTATTCAGCCTTCATCAGGGCACATATTTTCCGCATTTTTTTCCCGGTTCCACCACAATCCATCCCCCATCCTCTTTATTCACTTATAGCCTCTATCACACACATTCCTTCCGGCGCGCCATATTACACACACCACCCTCACACCTCATCCTTGCAAGTCTCCCGATGAGGTGTGAGGGTGGTGTGTGTAATAATTATAGAATAATAGAATTATAGAACAAAATTATAGTACAGAATATTAGAACAAGAGCAGACGCGCAGTGTAAAGGTTACGGCACTGTATACTTATCACGAATAGAGCGTTACAAAAACTGAATATCGCGTGCAAATTAAACAGTGACTGCAGGAATACATCACTAAAGATACCTGCAAGGAGTACCAAGAACGCAGATGTCTTTGCTATCTATCAGTTGACAACAAATCCAAAAAATATGCTATTGTAAAATTTACGCCCGCTCGCCCACTGTTTCATTATGTCCTATTCACGTAGGGCCCTTTGGACGTAGTCAGCTAACTCAAGGCATAATAAATATGTGTGTGGTTAAGTGTATGAATAGGGATTAATGAAATTGTTAATCCATTTTTGTCCAACTGATCCCTATGATCGAACTATGCTCTGTAGACAGGACAGAAAGCCGCTCTATACTGCGGCCACCTCCAAGCTACACGCCCCACCCGGATTCTCTTCCTCAGATTCTCTTCACCCTTACATCACACACGTAGTTCAATTGCACGACACTCCTGTTCCACTTCATGATGATGATGATGATGATGACGACGACGATTTCCTTAATTGTCGAGCGTGAGTGAAAAAGGTAACTTCTTCAATGTCCCCCTTTTGCTTTCTTGCACTTATTAACGTAAGAAGAGAAATTATTGTAATTGTACACCGGAAACGGAGAATTTTTGACACAAAAAGTCTTATTGCCAGGCCCTGGTAACGAAAAAATGCATAAATCCAGTTGCTAAATATAAAAACAAAATTCTCTAACACGTGGTGTAGCCAGAATTCTTGTTTTGCGCGTTTTTCATACCAACAAATCGATTGACGGTAAAACGTTCGTCTGTCCATCTGTATATCCACAACGCTAGAGCATAAAGCGTTCACAAGATTTTTTCCAAAATTAATATTCCGCAATAGTTCTGACTGATATCGCGGCCCCTGGTATTTGAAACTGATATTATACGTAACATTGGGGAGTGCTTTACATGAAGCCCCTCGGGAATTTTCAAAATTTTCAAAACGAATTGCTGAAATATTTTGGATTAAATTTTGTTGATGTGTAAAGGACGAATGAAAGGAGAATGATGAAGGTCTCATTTTGGTTGAAATTACCGATTTTTTGAAAACTGCAAAAAAATTAAAACTACAAAGTTAAAAATAAAGGTGTTTGATTTAATCAAAGTCTGCTGTAGAAAATTATCTGTTTAGAAAAGGTCATGTACAATTTTTTGAAAAAAGGAGTAGTTTTTGCGCAATTTGCGCTGAAATTTACCCAAAAGTTTTCGCAAAAAACGCTGCATTTTTTCTTTAAATGTTCTCCACTTATGCAATAAGAAACGGTAAAAAATATAGTTATAGTCCCTTTTTCGGATATTGCCCGAATTTTCGTAAATTGCAAAAAAAGTGCAAAGTATATGCGGTTGTAGCACCAGTAGATCCAGGGAGAATGGTTGTGAGGTTTGTCATTGTTTTCCAGTGCGTGAAGGACGGACATGAACTGTGAAGAATAATTGATGAGTGATTGTAGTCTGAACTATGTTCTTTGAAGTACAGCAGTGAAGCAGTGAGGAAACTATCTTTGGAACAATCATATAATGTTAATACTTGTACTTTACATTGACCTAGAACTCAGGCCCTTCTGCCTCACCTTCTTAAACCCTTCCTTCTTCGTAAGCCTCCACCGCATCGACGCAATCCGTTCCCTTTATTTTCATTTCTTTTTCACTCTTGCCTGCTCACCCCTTTTTTATTGTATTTATTCAATATTTCAATTTTGATGTGAGGTTCACGAGTTTGGGTCAACTTGGTAATAAAGCGTCTTACATTGCCGACGTTTCGGTCGTATATTTGACCTTCATCAGGGCTACATAAAATACAATACATACATATAAATACAAAATACATATCGTGCTCATATAAAAAAAACAAACTAAACATTAGTTTTACAATTCACCTGACACGTTTTTTTTACAAGAAACATAGGTTATATTTCATACCTGTAGCATGGGACAAGAAGAACAATGGTAATTTACATTCTAGCTGTGTCCCCATTCTTGTAGTTTTCAGGAATGGTACACAAATACGTTAAAAGGTTCATCACGCAACTGTTGTGTATACACAGTTGATAGGGTGGCGTGTGTTGCCAACTTGCCAAAAGTGAAATAAACACATGAAATACTACCAAAAGAAAACATATCCACAGTAAAAACAAACATATAATTAAATAAGGAGGGCTAACAATGATCAATAATTTCGAATTAAAAGATAACACAGTATTATTTGGTATTACATAATGTTGTTAAAAAAAACAGCCACACTTATTTACCAATTATATTGGCATAGACCTTACTCAGTCTTTCAATGTCATTTCTGTGGTTACAAGTCCTATTGTTAAATTTATTGATGTATAGCATTTCTTTGATGGTTTTCTTTTTAAAATTTTTTTCTCTGTCCAGAATGGAAGCATTATCAAAATAAAAAGTGTGTTTTTTCTTCAAGGCATATTTGGCTAGTACGCACAATGATGTCTGATTTTTTATGTCATTCTTATGCTGTACAATTCTTTTTTTAATTTTTTGTTTGGTCTGTCCAATGTAAATTTGATCACAGTCTCTGCATGGGATGTATATGATGTTGGTCTGTTCCATTCTGTCAATTTTTTTGTTTAGTATTACTAAATAGCAATCTTCCAAGGTTTTTCTGGTTTTTGAAAGCTATCTTAGTGCTGCTTCTATCCAGTGTGTGGCCTAGTGATTCAGAAAGACCTTTAATATAAGTAATTGACCTAAATTCTTTGTTATTTGACTGTGTGTCATTGTTTGTCATGATGTTGTCTTTATGTTTGTTATTGTATAATATGCTGTTGACTAATTTATGAGGAAATGAATTTTTTAGGAGGATGTGTTTTATAACATGGAGGTTCTTTTTGTGGAATTCTGGATTGCTCAAATTGAGAGCTCGATGTTTGAGGGCAAGTGCTGTATTTACTTTCTGACTAAGTGGGTGATGGGAATTAAAGTTCAGATATATGTCTGACCTAATTGGTTTCCTGTACCAATTAGTTTTTATGGTACCATTATTGTTTCTAATTACATGAGTATCTAGAAAGGGTATTTTGTTATTTGTTTCATATTCTATAGTGAATTTGATCTTTTGGTGGTATGCATTGAATAAATTTAATATGGTGTCTCCTTTGTTATTTGGTATGGCTATCAGTAAGTCATCCACATATTTGTAAATAAAAGGAATGTGAAAATCAATTTGTTTCATTGTTACATCTAAAACCTTGTTCATGACTATGTCAGCAATGATAGGTGCGCAGGGGGAGCCCATCGCAACACCATCTACCATACAATAGAATTGATTATTATAGATAAAGTATCCATCTTGGCAACACAATTTAAACATTTCCATAAATTCTGCCTTATTCATGTTGCAATGTAGCTTGATCTTGTCCCATTCTGTATCAATAATCTCTGTGGCTAATTGCATTGGTACATTAGTGAATAATGAGCTGACATCTAAAGAAACTATGATATAGTCTTGCGGTAATGTGATCTCTTGTATTTTGTTAACAAATTCAAAAGAATCTTTAATGTTATATGTATTGTTAATTACTTGTGTTAGAATGCCTGTTAAGAATTTACATGTTTGGTATAAAGGGCTATCTATAAAAGTAACTACAGATCTCAGGGGGTTACCAGGTTTGTGATTTTTAACTAAGCCATAAATCCTGGGTGCCTGACTATTGTATGTGAATAACTTGTTTTTTAGATGTCCCTATTTTCTTTTGTTTGAATAAACTTAATATCATTTTATTGTTAGCTACCTGTAATCGATTCATGGGATCATTGTTTATTCTTTTATATATGGTAGTATCACCTAATAACTGTTCCATTTTGTTGCAGTATTCCATGGAATCCATTGCAATAGTGCAATTAGTTTTATCTGACTTTAAAATTAGAATATTGGGATGGTCTTTTAGGAATTTGTTAGCTTTTATAACTGCCTTATTGAGATTGGTTCTGTCTACATCCTTTACAAATCTATGTTTGTTAATAAAATTAATGATAATATTAGTACATTTAGCTTTGAGTATGTCCTGAACCTGTTTATCCTGATTTTCTGAGATAATAGAGTCAACATCAGGAATGATTTGCTCTATTTGTATTTATATGTATGTATTGTATTTTATGTAGCCCTGATGAAGGTCAAATATACGACCGAAACGTCGGCAATGTAAGACGCTTTATTTCCAAGTTGACCCAAACTCGTGAACCTCACATCATTATTACTACGGGTCAAGAATCATCGAACATTATTTCAATTTTTTATTGCAACAACGACTCTTGTTCTTCTTTTAGACATTAAGCGTATATGAATAATCCTCCGTTAAATTTGGTCTTTTCTCGTAATGTCACAATCAGTCATTACCTTTTATCCCTTCGGTCAGGGGCTCGGCGCAGTTAGTAACCGTTAATGGTCACCCATCCAGGAATTCATAGTATCTCGAATTGCTTAACTTTCGTGACTTTACAGGGCGTAGTTAAGCAATTCGGCTAACGAAGACGGCCTCATATCTTCCACCTAGATGTAGTTTATTTGATCTACTCACCAACAACTTTGAGTTTTTCGCTTTCCGCCCCCATCTCTCTCCGTTCGACCTCTACCTTCACCCCGTCTGCCTGGACCTTCCACACCGCCACTCCCATCGCCCGCTCCGGAGAGCCTCCGCAAAGTGTTAAAATATGCATCAAGTAGCGCTCTTCGGGAGGGGGCGAGCCCCTGGTCAGCGGCTAATGGACGCCCCACCGCGGCGCCGCGCCAGCGCACAGTGGGAGACATGGCACTCAAGTGGGTGCATTATGTTCCCCCTGCAGTTGTGTTAAAATGATGCTATCAGTTGTAGGCCGAGCGCAGTGACTCAGGTTAGCGTGCTGACTTCGCAGGCCCGGATTCAATCCTCATGCTGACCGGGGTTGTCGTGGTTTCATCGAGGCGATCTTCCAGGCGAATGCTGGGATGTTTCCACTGAATAGCCACGCCCGCGAAACCGTCGTCGCTAGCCGAATGCGTTAACTACATGAAGTCAAGGAGGTTAAGCGAATTGGGGCATCGCGGGTTCCTGGTTGGGTGGCCGACTAGGAATCCCAGGATCTAACTGCGCCGAGGCCAATTGCCCTTTACGGAACATATATTGGCTAAATACAAATATAAATATCTCTATAATACTTACAAGTATCTCTATATTACTTGGAGCGTATTTTTTGCGCTTTGACAGAATTTCTAAATAATAAGTACGATTTAATATTTTTGTTTTATTTATTACCCAACTAGATGCAAATCATTTACATTCTCTATTCTTTGTATACCTAACTTTTTAAAAATCCAAACCCTATACCTATTGTTTTGGCACTGAAATCAAATCTCGGTAACATTTCGATTTTTCGGGGAATTGGTTGAAAACAGTGCTTACTAACAGTTTTAGTATTTTAAAAAAATGTAATTTTCACTGACACAAGTATTCTTAGCTACATTTAAGCTTACAAAGCAACTCTTTAAATTGATATTTTTTTCGAAAAATTGCAACTTGATATTCCGAGTTACATTTTCCAGCAATTTTAAGTAAGATTAGTCCTCAGGTCTCTCAGGGCGAAACGCCCTAAGAAACGTCGCAGCATGATGGCCGAAACTTTGGCATCTGTCCCTAGGACGCGGCGTGCCCAGGACAGCAACTGACTCCGGCCGCCGAAGCACACGCTTTCAAATATTGCTTGATTGATTTATGATTCTGCGCGCGTCAACTGCTAAGCTTATTAGTTCCGTAAGCATAGTGCACGTTTTCCGCTGGAGGTGGCAATTATCTTTCCCCGCTCGCTGATGAGATCCGGCGCCGAACTGCCTGACTATCTACTGGTAGAGCAGGGTAGCGAGGTTTTCGTCGTCCAGGGCCACCAGAGCCACCAGTGGGGCAGCGCCTCAGCCGGGATAAGCTCTGAACTCCTGACCGGCCTCCCGACATGTGTGGTAGTGTAGTACATGTAAGTATGTGTAAATAAGGTGTGAAGATAAGACAAGAAAGAGAAAAGAAAGATCGCGCGCGATCCGTGGCCCGTTGCTTAAGGTACTGTTCCAGCATTCGCTTGGTATTATTAGAGAAACCACGAAAAACTATGATGAGAGCAGCCGGCCTCTAGAATTCTCCTCCAGACAGCGACCGAATTTGATCCAGATACCTGGCTAATGACGAAAATCCTGACACTGTCGAGACTCGAACCTACGACCTCCCAGTCAGAGGCACTACAATGACATCCGTGGATGCCCTGAGCCACCTTTACCAAAGCCTTTCCCAAATAATAACATGTTTCTTCATTTCCACCTTCTTTTTTTCTTCCAATGCGCACTTTTCAGATGGCTTCAGTGCACTGTGCGGTGGCTGGTGCGCGGCTACGCTCTTACTTATCACCCGATCAATGGCCGTCCTATAAATCACCCGCGCTTTATTGTTTCAGAGACGTTCAGCTCTCCCTCGCCGACGCCTCCCACCACCAACTCGCTCTGCTGTTGGGATTTGGTGGCGTTGGAGACAAGATGCTCCCCGCGTGGGGAGTAATCACTCTCTTGCTACTTCGTTTTCTATTGCTTCAGTCGCACGTGATGAGTAATCATTCTGTTGATATTTCGTTTTTCATTGCTTTATTCGAAAAGAGGGTGAGGGGCACGTCTGCTCATGGATATAATCATTGCAGTCTAGATCGTAGAATAAATTATTAAGGATCCCATTTCTTTAAATAAAGTTCATTAAACTTCTCTGAATATTGATCTGATAAATGGCTCGTCGACTCCATTAACAGAATTGAACACTCCCAAGTAATAAAATGTAATTAGGCTAAAGATGCTAACAGTAATATATGCAATAATATACTTCGCATCATGAGATGAATACTGATGAATTACGTGTACGATACTCGTGAAAAGAAAGAGACTGGAATAAGATGCAGAGGACAGAGTGATAAGAAAAAGGGGAAGACGATAAAAGTAAATTTAATTACAGGTTTTAACAAAAGTATAGTTTAAAGATGCACATGTTTAGATATACCTATGTAAAGCTGCAAAAAATCGTTGCCGAGATTTTGTCATAAATAAACGTTCAGAGATATTCCTGACCCTGAAAAATTGGATATTTTGAAAACTTTCGTCCACAAACAACAGCACATATCAAATAGTATACAAGTTTTCCGAAAAATGAATATCCACCTCTTGATATGACCGAACTCCAAGCTGTATGACTACGAAACGCTCTTTGATTTTTTTGGGGATACTCTGGGAAAACGCAATGATATTTTCAATTTTTTCTAAAAAGTAATTCAAATACTTGTTATAATTTTTTTCTCAGAGTGAAGTACGTTTATAAACAAAAAATGTATTCTATTTTCATTAAAACCTCTGAATTTGGAAAATTACGAAAAGTTTTTTTAATCCTCGCCTCCAGCTTCTGTGTACACAATTTATTGGTCGCCGAAATTCCTGGTAGTGTCGCCTGGCGACTAGAGGCATCTCGTTGGTCGTCAGGGTTAGCGAGGGACAGCTTCCGTGCCGAGATGCGAACCACACTGAGATTACGGTGCACTAAAAGTATCCCAAATAATATGCTAAAAGCTGCATCTATAGATACCAATACATTCTTGGCAACTTCGTATCACATTCTGGTTTATACTTTGCAAAACAATATGCAGAAATGTCGCGACTCTCTCTTCAATAGATCGCAGAGTCTCTTCCCCCAGATAAGATGTTCACATAAGCACCAAATTGGATTGATGTAAACATGTGGCAGTCAAAATGTACTGCGCTCAGAGCTTCAAAAGTTTAGCTGCTTTCCCAGACGGGCCCTCGGAAATATTACTTGCCGAGACATCTAAAAGATTTTCGCGGCGATTATCAATACCCCTACTGATTACGTTTATCTTTTCTTCAGGGGGACGTGGTATATTCAATGATTAGGTTTGTGAATTAAAATTTCATGATTGTTGAGTTTCTTTCACAAACTTTAATTCTGTCAATCGATGTGGAAAGTTGGCGGCCGGGATAAAGGCTTATCAAAAATCCATTTTAATATTTACTTTTGAAGTTGATTTGTTCACACAAATATTCCGAATAAACTATATAGAGTTTCCCGGAATCACAGTACCAGAAGAGATCCCTCAGTGCATCAACTGATGTCATTGCAGTGTCTCTGACCGGAAGATCCTAGATTCGAGTCCCGACGGTGGTAGGATTTTCGACAGTAGCTTGTCAGCTAGATCGAATTCAGTCGTTATCTGGAGGGTAATTCTAGCGGCCGGCTGCTCTGATCGGTAATTTTTCGTGGTTACTCCGATAAATACCAGGCGAATGCCGGAGCAATACTCTAACAAACGGGCTGTGGACCGCGCGAGGTCTCTCCTTCGTCTTTCTTGTCCTATTCTCGCCCTCTTACACACACACTTACACTAACACGTACTACACTACCTCACGTGCACGGAGACCGGTCGAGGGCTCAGAGATTGTCCCGACTGGGGCGATGTCCCGATGGTGAGAGATACCTGGTTGATGAAAAACTGCTAGTCGACGGTAGGTCGGCGCTGGATCCAGCAGAGAAAGATTATCGCCATCTCTCCATGAAAAACATGCACTACACTTACGAGACTGAAGACCTCAGTGGTTGACCCACCCGGAATCACTAATAATCAAATAAATCGAAATCTCATGTTTTTGAATGAAAATATTTCTTTTCATTCGGAAGAAATAAGAGGCAGGTAGTTATCAGAGGCAGCGTTCGTAGGTAATAATAGGTAATAATCCCCAGAGTAAATTTTCTTCTTTAATATTTTTTCTTCGAGTAGTAGAAAAGGAAAAAATTAATAGAGAAACAAAAAAGTAGTCGAATTGTATAAATTGGGCTCTTTTTATTTCTGGGTTAATTTTTCTTTCTGAACAAAACTATTAATTTCTTTTGTAAATAATAAGCAATTTACATGTTCCTGGAGAGTTTCTGTGCTTCTGCAATGCAAATTTTTGTCTAGAAAGCGTTTGTCTAGAAACCAACTTTTCAGTGCTTATTGCGGCTCAACCATTCAGAATACCCAAGTAGTTTATTAGACAAAATATGCTTAAAATTGTCTTAAGAGCTGATTTTTCGATATTTGACATTTCCTTCCGGGCCACTGCTTTCTAAACGATGTACTTGTGATACTATAAATATTTACATTCTATTATTGTGTGATGAGACACTAAAGTATTGTAATACAAGGAGTGACGAGATCTCCATTATTTTGAATCATAAGGATATCTGAAAGCTTTGGGTCAAAATGTATATTAACGTCTGACAAGTGTTTTAAGAGAAAAATGGCAAGTGGTCATCATTTGATTTGCGGCTACGCGAGAACAAAAATATCGCGGGATGACTCAGCGTAGAGTCTAGCACAGCGCAGCGAAATGTAACGCTATATACGTGGGCTGACGCAAGTGTCGTGGGACTCCCCAATGTACGGCGTTTGTGCGCAGCGGACAGTTTAAGCGCACGTTGCATTTTTGCCGCTGCTGGTCCGCGAGGAATTGCTAAAGTGCCCGCCAGGGGGAACGCGCGTCGAGTTGATGTGAGCAGTATGTTGACATTCTTTTGTGAAAAATATTTATATCACATAAATATTACCCACCTTCCATCTGTTGTACAGTAATGTACAGTATACATAACCGTATGCATATCTACTTCAGAAATATATCATGATGTACATGAAAACCAGAAAATTCATTATGGATCTTGTAAGCATATCAAACTTTTCTGAAGTAATTGGAAGAGCATAGATCACTCTTCGCGCGAAATGAAAAAGACATCATATTTGTTAGAGTTTACGGCATTCAAGTATGAAGAAAATGATATGTTAAGGGTGCAGGAGAGGTTTTTCAACTCTTCTGGGTTTTTATGGCTTATGAAACTAACTAAACATTACCAGTTGATAGTGAAATGCAGGGCCACCACCTCGAGGACGCATTGTTGTGGCTTTCCACTGACTTCTGGCCTGCAGAACGGGGAAATTTTGCATTGTATTGACAAGGATTGGAACGAAGATATATTTTTCTTTTTCCTTTTTTTATATTAAAAGAATAATGTGAAAACATTTTTCTCAACTTGGAAATGCAAAAATGAATTGTACTTTCTCGTTCTTTTTTGATATGAGGGGTAGAATACCGATTGGCCACCACTGAGTCGAAGATCCAACTACTATCAAACATTTACAATTTTTAAGGTGCCTTACTTAAACAAAATCGACGTAATTGAGACACTGAACAAATGAAAAACTGGCATTTTACGGCACGTGATCTATTCACAAAGAGGTATTTTAGTTACCCATTTAATATTACTCTGCTAACTTACTAATGTAGTCCAAGAGTTTTGAGAGAACTACTAAAATGTTTATACTGTGGACACCATCGGGTACTTTTACCTTCGATGTGAATAAAAATATAAGGTAAATAGCTTTATTTTGTGGAGATGGTTGGTGGAGAGAGGACGGGTCTGGTTGTCCCTGCGCCAACCAATTCCGAACGGTTATTTTTATTTAAGATGACCATTGACGTGCCAAGGGATCCCAAATTAAATACAAACATACAGTATACTTTAGATATCCAAATGTACGGGTCATGCGCTGAAAATAGAGGCCACAAAAATACGTTCATGTTTAAAGCAGGTGGTAGACTCCACGTTTTCACTTCGTAACAAAACTTGTTTACACCGTGTTAACACTATTTTTAAAATGCTATCACCAAAGTTATTTAGATTAAATTGCATTCGTTTTTAGTATTTGGCGTGATTCATATGTGTAAGTGTATGTGTCTATCACATCGCATTATTGCAACGTTCTCTGACCGCTTTTCTTGAATTTAAATCACACCAGTGATTTGTCATGAATATCGCAACACTAATATTTAATAAAATGGTGAATGAAGAAATGATCATTGAATTAGTAATTATCTTAATGAATTAATTAATATATTATGTACTCATGCGTGCGTGATGTCATATCACTCAGTAACAACGCAAATTAATCCATTCGATTTACAGACCCATCGATTCTAACCGCAAAACAGCTTGTGTGCAAGAGTAAAGGGAATGCGATGTTCATTGAAATTGGTTGATGGATTTTTGCATGTACATTTTTATATCTACTAACAACACAAACAATTATATGTGAAGCACACCTAAAAGCTAGTTTTTGTACTTAATCGCTAATATCCGCAACTTCCTAACTTAACATTTACCACGCTGAACGGAAACTAAGATATTTTTAAATTATACCATAGGTGAAAAGGATTATGCATGACTGAAATAACACAACTATTTTTAACTGGCCTGTCCATTTCATATGGCCAGTCCATTCCATATGACTAGTCCTTGAGAAACAATTTTAAGGTATTTTGAAACGAAGATTCTGACACTTTTGCTACAAGTGGCACAAAGTATGCTTTTAAATATATTTGTACTTTCTACAGTGTTAGATAAAACAAACATCACATTGGTATTTACACAGCATACAGTATGAGTCATTTGAGGATGAGTTAAAAACACCACTGTCTTCTCAACTAGATGAACAAACATTTATCATTTTGCTGAGATACGTTTCATTACTTCACAGGAGTTACATAACAATACCTCTTCTTTATGGTGGTCAGAATGTTGTGCTTGGAGTTAGTAGAAGCTCTGAGAATATTTCGAGGTATTGTCAAAGAAAATATCAACTTTTTCGCATACAAACGAAAAAAATGGAAATTTGTCAGTTGACAAAATTTAGGGGGCAATTTAAGACAGCCGTTTATCGCGCTTTTTAGGGCACTGTGATTGGGTCCGACCTCGCCGAAACTGCAGCGTACGCAATCATTCTCAGTAATCGTCATTTCAAAATGAACCCCCAAATCTATAAAAGCGCTTCGAGTCTTGAAAATACGCACAAATTTCTGTTGATATAGTACAGGCTGCGTCGAAATTAGAAATTAACAAAAATCACACCACTTTCTTTTGAAAAATATGCTTATAAAATCAAAAATGTATTGCTGTTATCATGAAGAATATGCTGGTGAATTTTTTCGATCTGAAATGACTCATTCTATAAAATAAAATAATGCTGAAAGTGAGACTTTTTATTTTCAAATGTGACTATGACAACGACTTGATCAAACGATAATATTATTACATCCTTATTTTAAAAACTACACCGTTGTTATTAGCAGATTTTAGTTGTAATGAGGATGATGGGAATATCAATTCTTGCCATAACACTCTCAAGGTGTTGTTTGTGCCTACCTAAAAAACAACACAGAAGGGATTTCCCTTGCTCGTTCTCTAGAAAAAAAAGGAGGTAAATAAATGGGAACAACGTGTGAACACCGCTGCAAACACGGTTCGCCTCTTTCGAGAGCAGGCCGTGCGGCTGGGAGCCCAGCCCAGGCAGCGCTGATGTATGGGCGAGGCATCGAGCGGGAGCAGCACTTCATGCAAAGTGCAGCGACGCCAGCGGCAACAACACAGAAACGCAATGGGCTATGAGCTCTGTACGAATGGCCGAGAATCTTGCGTCCTTGTTTCAAATCGTTAAAGAGCATGTTCCTTTTCTGCTTGTCTACTCTGCGAGAGTATGAACAAAGCCAATATACACTAGTATCACACGAACATACTAGTATGATCTTGTAAATCATTGAAGAATTTGATTTATTTCTAATTGTATTTAAAATTATATCATAACACTTGAAAGACTACTGAAATATAACTACTGTCAGATGTTAAAATTATACATTTATCCATCTGCACTGCCACATAAGTGAAGCACCTTTGTAAACAATTGTAGAAGACTCAGTCATGGCTCATCTTCTTGTTACTTTCTTGTCTTCCGTCTACCTGTTTGTCCGTCCGTCCGTATGTGTGTCTCTATCTGTCCGTCTGTCTTCCTGTGATCAACGGTAGCGCCAGGCTAACGCCCAATGGAGAAGTTGAGAGGATTTTTTCCAAAGTTTGTGTCTCCCAGTCGATCTAAATGAGCTCGAGAACCTGCGGGTTTGAACCAATATTTTGAGATGGGGGGAGTGATCTGTCGTTCAAAGTTATACCTTAAAAGAAGGTAACTTTGTGTAAAAATATAGGCAATTTTGTAACCATTATTTTCTCGAAAACTGTTCCAATTTTTTCTTTAATTTTTATCTGTGTATAAAAAGACGGTAAAATAATTAGTGTTCGTGCCATTTTCGCCAAATTCTATGTTTTCGATAATTGCAAAAAAAAGCATTTCAACAATACAGTATTGAAGAACAAGATTTCTGTCTTGATTCAAATCTGTTACAAAGGTTCAGATATCTAGAAAAGGTTATGTTCATTGTTTTGAAAAACTAGTATTTTCGGGTAATTTCAGCTTCAAGTTAATTATTCATGCAATTTATTTAAAAAAACATATTCTCAAAAATGATTCAATTTTTTCTTTATTTTTTCCGCAGATAGAGGAAAGGGCGCTTAAAACATGGCGTACCCTCTGTCGAATCCTCTGAATACAAAAAGTTCTAAAAGTTGGAAATAATGCAAGAAAGTATGTGCTGTAGTAGCACCAATCGTTATAGCTTGTTATATATATTGGCTTGTTATATATGTTGTAGGAACTAATAAGAAAATCAGTGGTGATACAGAATGGCATGGACTTTCCCGTATTTGTTTTCTATTTCCCTGAGTCTGGGCTAGCTATTCGGAATTGCCACATACTCTTGCCAGCTGCCGTTTATCGCTGCCCAAATTACGTAATTTTTTTTACGTTTTCTTAATTTTTTGCTTTCATAATTGTAGAATAGAAATATTAATTGTAGAATATTATAGGACACAAAATCCTCGTTCTAAATGGCAATTTTCTTTTAAAAATTTGAAGCCGTTTTTTAAGAAAATGGCGTTTAAAAACTACTAAAAATGCAAAATTTAAAGCTTTTTTCACAGAAACGTTTTGAGTTTTCAAAAAGCCTTCATTTGAAGTCATTTGAAGCACATACACTCACAAATACAATAATGTATGTAATGTAATGATTTAGCAACTGGATTTATCCACTTTTTCTTTATCACGGCCCGGCAACGATATTTTTTCTGCAGAAAATTCGCCAATTTTTCGCGCATCATCACATGACTTTCCCTATACTACGTATATTCCTCCGTTTATACGCACGTATACGGGAAAGCAAAAATATGCTGGAATAATTGACAAAATAAAAGGAAGAAACCTCAAGATATCATCCTTCCCCGCCATCAATCTATTTCTTTTTTCGAAATCTTTATTATACGCTTGAGGATCAATATAATTCGGCGAATTTCCTCGACATAATGAAACGTTGCGAATCTTCTACAGTCTTACATCCTTGTATTATTGTAATGAAGAAAAACACAAGAAGAGAAGAACAATGCTTTCCGTTTTCCCTGCCAACTGAATGCTGCAGTGCTCAGGAACGACGACTAGCAAGCATATGCGACTTCGTGGGGAGCACATCTCTGGCGCGGACGTGAAAGGAATGTGCTTCTGTGGATTACGTGATGTTGTTTGCGAACTGGCGGTGACGCATTCTGCGCCCACTGCTTCTGCGAAACGCATGGGAACTCTGCGTGATGTATCCGAAAGGAGACAAGTGAATGCGCGTGAGCATTGTTGATCGAAAGATATTTGTGTACTAAAACAAACAGGCTCGTGTCATTGAATTGTCTGGAATGTATTGTTGATACATAATACATACATATTGGAATACAAAATGATACATTTCATTAACAGCTAGACACTACAAAATGAAATATAGCTATAATTGTGTCTTGGTCGGACGTTTCCATTCAGGTTTAACTTTATTTTATTTGTAGTTCGCTAAAATGCCCGATTATATCACAATGAACTACATAGAACTGGTGGTGCTACAACAGTACATACTTTCTCGCTTTATTGGTAGCTTTTTTACATTATTTTTCGCACATTACAAGCAAGGCTAATTTCACATAAATTGAACATCTAGAACCAAAGACCATTTACGATAGTTCTTCATGAATGCATACGAAACTACGATATTATTTCTCATTGATACGAAGCTATGATATGATTGCGTCCAGCTTGTGCATGTCTGGACCGTACGGAAAAGCGCGAAATCTGAAAGTTTTATCTTTTGATTCTGGAATAGTTGCACTAATAACGTGCTATGTTGCACAATAATAATAGTTTTAATCAGTTTGAAAAAACAGAACATTATTTATTCAAGTATTTGACTGATTTCGTTTCGAAATTCCTATTTATCAACATTGTTATGGGGTCATGACCTTTAAATTGAATTTGAACGATTGTTAGCAAATAAAATACCCCTGAGCTCTCTTGTTGGTCGTCTGGATGTCGCCCCGAAGAAACCAACCTGGGCTTCCACGTCGTCTTCCAATCTTCACTCGGCTGGGCTGGACCCGATGTCATCTACTTGATGCTTCTGCGTTCCTTCTAACATCTATATGTAACTCTCATCTACAGCTACCCTGGCATCTAGAGATACTTTTTTCTAAAACTGGGCAACAGATGTGCGCCTACCCGCGAACTTAACAAATCGAAAAACAAATAAAATATCTGCTAGCTAAGTATTCGTTGCTAAATTTTAAATTAATTTGTTCCGCCACTGCACTGTGGACATAATTTGCAGTGTCTATCTTGTTTATATTCAATTAACGTCTTAATTTCAGTTCTTCAATTAAAGTTTATGATAAATGCCACGAACTAGATTATTTTTTTGCCAAATAAAGTTTTTTTCGTCAATAATTTATGTGAACAGATCCACTCGATTTGATTCAGTTAATTAATGTCACACGGCAATGTTCTGACAAATATTACGCAGCTGTATTACAGCATAACGTAACTATCAAACGAACTCGAAGTTACCTTCCGCGTACTTATCAGACGATGTGTTCACCTCGGAGTCTAGATCAAGAGAGAGATTCTTTCACACCACGGCCTGCGAAAGTGACGTCCCAATTGTTTTTCTCCCCCCTGCCCAACAATCCCATGGCAACGTTTATGCTACATGCACCGCGAGGCTCTGGCGTTTACCGTGGAATGTTTGACCCACCATTTTGTATATCACAGTATGTATATTCTTCTCGAATTTAATAAAGTTGAATGCGCCATTTTATTGAACATACAGATATTTTAACATTAACATTAGGTAAAACCATATCTTACCTCTCTCTCATTTATGTCACCATCCAACAATGAAATTCTCGGAATAACATCACAAATATCCATCGCTGCATGTGGCAGTTGCATCAAATTGTCGTAATAACATTTGGTACAAAATTATGATTTCAATGAAGTTTTGAAAGAAAATACATCAATATATTAAAAATACAAATTGTATAACTGAGTAAAAATCGAATATTGGCATTATCTCTTCTTCTTTTGCACTTCAAGGGTTAGGTTCCAGAACCTGTTCCGGTGTCCACTTCCTTCTGGCCTTCCTACATCTCTTCTTCCTCTGCATCTGTAGTCCACTGCGAGTGCTGGTAGTCTGCTATCGGGCATTCATATAAGATGTTCATACCATCTTTTCTGATTTCATTCCAGTTTCTCCAGCAGTGGTTCGATCCCCAGTTTATTTCTTATCTCTGTGCTTTTCTTTTTATCTAGGATATTATAACCTAGAGTGCTTCTAAAAAATTTCATTTCAGCTGCCCGGATTTTAGTTATCTTTTTTTAATATTACTCTTGCTTTATCTCCATACTTTAACACTGGCACAGCTACTGTGTTGAAGAATTTTATTCTTGTTTCTATCCTTGTTTTATTTTTTAGATGTCTGTGTATCGTGCCGCATATATTTCTAAATTTATTTAATCTTTTATCTAAATCTATATCTCTTTCAAACGAGATGTGGCAACCTAGATATTTGAAATATTTTACCTGTTCTATACTCTTTCCTTCTAACACAATCTTTGCTCTCACTGGGTATTTTCCTTTATATGCCATAGTTTTAGTTTTTTTCTGTGGATATTTTCAAACCATATTCTATTGCAATTTGATTTAATCTATATACTGCCATTTGCATTTTGTCTTCAGTGTCCTGTATTATCACTTTGTCATCTGCATATAAAATAGGATTTAAAAATATTTTCCTAAAATAGATCCCTCGATCTATATTCAGTTTCCATGTTCTAAGCATGTCGTCCATGTATATATTAAAATGTGTCGGTGATATGCAACAGCCCTGTCTTACACCTTTGTTGGTGGGAATCTCTTCTGTCAATTTTCCTTTTATAACCATTGGCATTATCAATAGTAAATTATAATTAAAATATCAGTATTTTGCATTTCCTTTTTATCCATTTCTGTTATCCGAAAATTTTTCTTGTGGCTCATGGTTGAACACCTGTATGTATTTCATTAATTTCAAGCAGAAATTACCGAAAAACTATTCGTTTTCTCAAAAACTTGTACATGTCCCCTTTTAATGAGCTAAATTTTTCAAATAGATTTTGCTTCAGGCAAAAATTTTCATTTTCAATGTTACAATCTTCAAATGTTAAATTCTTGGACTTTCGAAAATATGGAGAGTTCAATGAAAATGACGCCTGTGCCCTTGATTTAATCATTTCTTATTGTATCTGCGGAAAAATTGTGATGCAACTATCCGAAGCGGTTTTTGAGAAAATATTTTTTTGCATAAATTTCAAGTAGAAATTACGTAAAAAATTCTTTTTTTTAAAAAAGCGTACAGGCCCTTTTTTAAAGAGTTGATTTTTTTAGAACAGATTTTATTAAAGTCAAAAATCACTATATTTAATTTTATAATATTTAAATGCTAAAATTTTGTAATTTTTGAAAATACAGAGAATTTGCTGGAAATAAGGATAACATCACGTTTCATTATTCTTTGATATATACAAGGAGAAACTTAAAAAAAAATTTGGTGCCGATTTTTCAGAAAAAATTAACACATTTAAAAATTGCCTATATATTACATACAATGATGCGAATGCTACTCAAATTTCGAAAAATTATACAAGACATCTGTGGCATCTGTGGCCGATGCCACGAACTTCAAGCGCTGCCCGCCACGCCTGTAGATCGGCGCGACGCTACGAGGGGCGCTGGGAGCGACGCCGTTTGCCGCCGGCGATAAGCGGCCGGTTACGCCCGACCGCACACAGCCAACGGCGGGACTACCCCTGCGGAGCGAAGGAGGGGCCGGTGGCGCTCTCCCCTCCCCAGCGGCGCTATATAAGCGGGGCGTCGCGCCACAGCGGCAGTTCGAGCCGGAGTACGAGTTGGAGCCCGGAGTTTGAATTATCGCCGCCGGAAGAAGCCTGCCCACGAGTATACGACAAACACGCTATGTGTCAGGATTGGATCATCGGAATTTCGGAGGACTACTCTACGACGACTGCACTTCTACGCCTATTGCAGAACGGGACCTGGCTTGTATTCGGATTGAGATTTTGGAATTTGGAATAAAAAATTGTTGTACTAAGCAAAGTTGTTAATTTTCTCTTTTTAGTATACAACAACATCCTTTCAAGATCTATCATTAATGAAGAAATATTGTACAGGAAAAAATCTCTCTTTCAATATTTTAGTAGTACGATGACGCCGATACAAATTGAACTTCAGCAAGTTTTGAAAAGTCACTGATTTCAACAAAATTAGACTTGCACCATTATCTTTCTCTGACAGCAAAATTTAATTAAAAAATTTGGACCTTTTCTTTGAAAATGTCGAAGGTCCCAAGTAACCCCAAAATAAAAAGTTCAGGAATCTTGGGTTTCTCGGTCTCATCCATTTCACCACTGTCCTTACAAACGACGTGGGTAACGAGGTGGTGAGACACTCAGAGAAACGTGGAAGATTGCAACATTCCACCAGAGCTGGATCGAGGCCCGAGCACCCTGCGGTGAGATTATCGTGGATTACATTAATCACACCTCTGCGAGGTATGGACCATTTGAAGATGAAGGTTGAACCCATTGCCTGGTAGTGAGGATAGGATGGAGAAGGAACCTTTTATGGTCGGCGGCTCTTTGCTTAAAGTGCTACTCAGGGATATAGAATATTCATACAGGCAGTAGCCGGCTTCAGCCCAGTTAACTGGTTGCGAATATCCGCTAGCGTTGGGACTTGAACCTAGAACATTTCGGTCCATCTGATGCTTCAGTCGCATAGGTACACTGTCCATCCAACTTGATGTCTCTTTATAAAGAATTTTTCATTTTTTGTGAATAAAAAATTATTTGAAACTTTTACTAATAATTAATATTTATAATCTTAAGTAATACTGAATACTATAAAGTAATACTGAATTACTTTCATTCGTACAGAAAATTAGTAAAAGCTAATTTTTGAATATGTATCATTGGCTTCTGGGCGGAGACTGAAGCCTTATGAGTAGAGACCGGATTTTTATTACATATTTTTTGTCTTTCTACTTACAGTTCTCAAAATTGTAATCTTGGCAAATCATAGCCCTCCTAACAAAACATTGAATTTTTTCGTTACATATTTTTACATACTTGGTACTATATTACACATTTTACATATTTTGCTTGTTTCACAGTATATTTTCTTATTTTATCAATTTTCTTCAATTTATTTGCATATTTTTTTATGAAAAGATGTTATTTTTTAAATCAGCCTTGTTCCTACAATATTGAGGAAATCTAGGTGTCCTAAATATCACTGACACAGCGTTTTGTGATGTGTAACCTTAATTTGCGAGAAAAATTTGCGATCGCCAACATGTAACACTTCGATGAAGATGCTAAGGTGTATGTTTGCTGGACGTAAATCTCGCCAGTTTGTGCAATGGCTTCTATTGTGATTAGTCTAGCGGCTAAACTACGGTCCTGGATTACAATAGATGAAGCTTTTACTATGGACAAGAATGGTGTATGATGTAAAATGAGCAGTTTTTCTAAATGTAATTTCTTGCTATGTAAATGGTTTATAATTAGAGAATTTTAATATTACATATTACATCCGATTTTACATATTTCTTACATATTCTTACTGTTTTCATAACATATTTATGTACATATTTTGACGTTTAATACGATATATTTTCCCGGTCTCTACTTATGAGTCCCCTCCTCGGATGCACCACCGGATATGACAATGAACAATATCCAATTACAATTACAGGGTGATAAATTTTATAACTTCCGTAACAATTATAAGAAATACCTACGAACTTACTTCACCAAACGCAGCGGCAGTTGTGTGTGTGGCGAGCGGCTACACGGCGCAGCCTACCTCATCCCTTGCCCACGAGGGTGGACTCGCCGACTCAGCGAGCGATAGGTCATCGCGGTCAACGCGAGCGACCGACAGCTCGAGGCTGCGCGGAACGGTATCGGCGCGTCGGCAACGACGCCCAACCAACGCAGGATTCGCAGCGCCGTCGGATCGCCAATCGAAATTTAAATTGCACGAATTTTGACTGATACGACTCGCTAATACTTTTTCTCTACCAATACTGTTTGAAACTCCTGATCGAATAAATACTAACTGCTGAGTTTAGTTACAACGAAACTCGTAACAGTACAATAGAATATACGTTTTGAGTGTTTTCAAAAGAGAGGAAATCTATGAGATGGAAAGTGGATAATCGTACCTATTAAATACAGGTAGTTATATACCTTCTTTTGTTCTGGACAGCGATTGAGAATGCCTTCTTTATTTCGGTAGCTAAATCGCTTCGCAGATCGGTACATTGTTCATTCTTCACACTCCAAAAAGATCAGTAGTACACGCACGCACATAGCAACGAGTACGAGTTGATGAAAAAGAAGAAATATCGGCAATAATTCTTGTATCAGTATTTTGAAATTTTGAACAGTTTCAGAAAGAACTGCCACTTCTGGAGTTTCGGGAACATAACTTATTTATGAAGTATGTCTCGATTTTAATTAAAAGAATAAATTCATCATACCCTTGAATTTGAGTACTTACTTTGTCATTTTCGTTAAAAATAAGTAATATATTAGTCGCTTTTAAATTAATAATTCACGTGTTTGCTTTGTTCGATGTGTTGCTTACTAGAATCATCTTTACTTTCTATTTTTTCGCAAATTTTCTTTCAACAATAAAACATTTAAAAGTACTACATTAACATTTAAAAGTAATTCTTAATGCAGGAACAAACCGGCGACAAAATGCTTTCTTAAAGTCGATTTTATTCCTTTTTGTCCTCATTTTCGCCACCCTAGTATACCGACAAATCCAATAACTCCTTCAGCGCTCAGAACGACCCCAGACATGTGACCTTTGCAAGTTCCCGTTCATACCGTGAGCGCAACTGATGATAACGGTGCGGCCTATAACAGGCCGATCTTTGGTTTCCAGACGTTTGTGCGCCCAGACCTTCATCACTTAAGATAAGATAAATTTATTTAAACTGCAATTGGGTATAACCCGTTGGTAGCTAATTACATAAATAAGGTAATATAACTAACACCAAAATTATATAATTATAACATTAATAATAATGGTACAATAATAAAAATAATGGTAAAGTAATAGTAATAATAATAAAAGTAATAAAAATATAAAAAATAATAATAATATAAAACCTTACTTCATAAAACATTAAGTTACATTAAGAAAAAGATAATTCTGTAATCTAATATCGCACTGAATGTTTGTTCAATTAAAACCACACTGCATAGTCTCTACACTGCACTTCGCTTCACTTAATCGCTTCCTTCTTTACGTCTCTGCTCTGCACTGCACGACACCTCACTTCACAATATAACACTTATGCACCGCTCTATGATCTACTATCCTCAGTTTAGTGTTTCATTTACTTAGTAATGCCCTAAATTAATTTTCTTAAATGTTGAATTCGCTTCGAGGAAAGAGTTCAAAGATATTTACTGGCTATCTACTCCATTCCGTTTTCGTTCGATTTGTGAAAGAAAATTTTTCCGGCATTCGTTATCTGCAGTCTTAAAGGGTCCCCCCCGATAAGATGGTAAAAAGTTCCCCTCAACCAAATTACATATGAGTGGTTACACTGTAATTCTAACATAAAAATAATATTTTTGAAAGGTTTCTTAGCCTCCGTCCCACCACCCACACCCCTATACAGCCAAAAACGTGTTTTTTTAATTTCAATTTTTTTCGACAAGTTAACACTATTTTATCAGACTGAAAAAAATATGATAAATAAGAACACAACTTGGACTACCAGAAAAACATTTTTCAACTTTTTCTCAGGCCCAAATTCAAACACAAAAAAATATTTTCGAAAAAAAAATCAAGAAATATTTTTTACTGGGTCTTAGAAGCCTGGAACAGGCTCGAAAAAATATCAAAGGTTCCTCTTAAAACATAAATTGTTGTGTAATTTTTTCAGATTTTTTCAATTGCTGGGCTGCAGTTAAAAACATAAAAACCATTTTCCCGCCTTTAGAACACCTGGACTTTCAATATAGTTTGAAAATGACTGCAACAGTTCTGTGCATTTATTTTAGTGTTTATTATACATTTGTATACATTGTTGTAGCACCCAATAAAGTTTTGATTTTGGAATATACTTACAACAGAAAATTCAAAAATATTCTTCAAATTTATTAACGCAAAGATCACTGTATGTAAATATTGAGTAACCTCCACTTAATTGCGACCATGTTCACTAGAGGCACTATTTACGTAATCATCACAATGAGAAAGCCTTTTTATGAACAAAAGCTCTCTGTTCTTCGTACATTACGATAAAAAATAAGAATATTAAACATCAATTCAGTAGTCTGTTATTTTGCTTAATAGAGAATAGTATTAAACTTAATTAGTAATACAATAATCGACTTTAGCTGTGTTCTAAATTCAACAAAACGGCAAAATAACAAACTACTGACAACTACAAATTCACAAAATGCTGGTTAATTCTGCGCCCTGAAGAATTTTATCGAGACGTGGGGAACATCACGTAAAAATACGGGACGTATGCGCAACGTGCATTATTTAGACAAGTGTGTACTTACCGCAGCACCATCAGAGGGCACATGCAGATGGCGAAGATGGTCACCATGGAGATGAGGTATTTCTGCGTTCGTTTCTCTTTGTTGACATCCAGCTCAGCGTCGTAAAGGTCGTAATTGTTGGAGCGATCCCCAGGGGTCCGGCTGTAGCTGTATTGGCTGTCTGGGTGGCTGTCACGCCTGAAAAAGTATGCCCCATCCAAAATGAAACTCCATACATAAAGCTTTTGATATATCGGTGAAGTTTACTAAAAATCAAACAATTGTATCTGTGTAGTTTAGAAGGCTAAACATGGAGCTATTGGTAGTGAGCTGCGGACTCCTGCAATAAAAGTGCACAAGTTTTTATTTTTGTTAGCTTCTTCAATGAAACCAAAGGTCTTAAATCAAGTGTCATGGTATTCGTATATAATAGCATACCTACTCATAATACTGTTCATCTTTTGTATTCATTGATTTGGAGAAAAGAAACATGATTTATCTAGTAAGGTTAGGTTAAGTAGGTTAGGTTCGGTAACATAAGAATATCTGTTTGGATTGGGAGACCAGGTACGATTAAGTAGATAATCCATTTTTTATCTCGTATGATTTATATTGTCATATAGGACTGGAGAAGCATTTTTGTTCCGTATTTTGAATTTGTTCGATATACTTTCTGTGAACTTTTGATTTCATGAACCACTCCACATTCGTCTTGTTTTCACGTTAATTTGTCATCTTCTTCTTGAGAGTACAGTTGAGATAAATTTATTTCTTGCACACTCGTTCCTGCATTCGACCTTCAGTATTTTCTTTGAAGCATTCTGTTAAAGCAACAGCAGGGTGAACGAAAATATGTAGAAACATCTTATTAATATTATATCTTTGAAATTTAAAGGAATCATTTTACGAATAACAATCGAAATGGTTATGATAAACATAATCTAAAACTAGCGGAAGTACTCTTCGTTGCCAGGTATTTATTCACGCCTGCACAAGGAAAGTAATTATTAAAATGTATAGTGTACCCTGCTCAACCCTGCCTTCATCCTCCATGCCCTGTCCTACCACGACTCACCCGTGGCTGTGGCCATCTGCAAACAGGTGCATTGTTGTGTATTACCGGCAAACTCCCAGAAACACTTTTGATTGGCAGATTTATTTCCGAAAAGTGGCGGCTCGTCCAATCTAATATGCGTTCAAAGCGATTCTGAGGATCAAATCCTCGTGGTGTATTTCGACAAAACAAAATGAACAAACCGTCTGCTGCACAGACGAAATAATTTTGACGACTAGAAATGCCATAAATGCCATGGATTCTTCTTCGTATACTTTCGTTCCTCATATCTGTTAGCACATTTTCCCGCCGCGCCTAAAGTTGCAGGTACTTTCGCCCAGCTGGGCGCTCTTAGTGCTCTTCCCGCCAGTTATGGGGCGCACCAGTGGGCGCACCAGTGTGTTATGGGGGTGCGAATATGAATTTCGCGCGTCCCACTTAAAAAAATGACTTTCCCGCCTCTGCGCTTGGAGTAACTGTGCTCTTGCATGAGAGGCCTCGACGGGGCTGCCGCTGCCTCCCCTCGCTGCTGCCACTAAAGGGACGCCGTCGTCGCCGCCGCCGCCGCCTCCCCTCTCCGCTCTTCGCCCACCCCCCGCCACTCGCCCGCCCGGTATAGAGAGATTCATGTAAGAACAAGCAATTTTGACAGCTAGTGCTGGCAACATAACTGAAGGTTCTGTGGTCGTTGAGTCCTTGATCCCATTGAACTCTCCTTCCTCGATTCGTTCGTTTGCAGTTGGCTAACTTGTAAATGGTTTCCACGCTTCCTTTTGTCATGTCCTCGTCCGACAAAAATATAGTGCGCCACGAGAAATAATTGAAATTAGGAAGTGCAGTGCTATGTGCTCTTCTGTAAAAATTTATTTCTTTCATACACATTATATGGAATTTACTTTTTGCGTGATAAGTATTATGTTTATTTTAAAACCGAGTCTTGAATGTAAGGTGCGTACTGGTGCACGTGTTTCTGAACAGCTGCCGCGGCGGAGGGATACTTCTCTGAATAACATGTGATGTTCACTTGTTTAGCGAACTGTCACTTTTGCTTTTTCTTACGTGAATTCTTCTATAGCCGCCCGCTGCCCGCCCGGGAGTGTGTTCACGGGGTGGACGGGGAGGCGTGGCTGGCTGCGGAGGAGAGGACTGAACCGGCGAGCTGGGGAGAGATTGAATGCGTGCGGGCGTGCGTGCGGGCAGGCAGGCGGTGGACTGACTGGAGGTCAACCTGTGTCGACGGATGTGCAGATCACGGCGAGATAACCAGCTCGCGGGTATTTGTTTCGGCGAAGAGAGTGCATTTAGACCCCCCCCCCTACGGGATAGATATGTCTAAAGAGGAGAATTTTATTGTGAGTGTAACGTCACATGTGTTTAGATTAACTATTCATTTTTTTCCTCATAGGCTTTAGAATACTTTGTAATGCAAAATACTTTGTAACCTTCATTTGTTCATCGTATCAATCATGCAGCCTTCCCTAGTAAGCGCGCTTTTCATTAAATGTTCTACCGCTACGGTGCAAGAGTTTTGAGAATTGTTAAAGGTTATTAGTATTGCTTGACAATAACCGCTTACGTCAATGAAAAATTGTAAGGTTGCATTGTAATTAGTATCAATGGGAAACATAATTAATAATAATTACAATGGAGTATAATTAGTATATCATGAGTTTGAATGAAAATGCAGATTATTTAATTTCATTATTAATATGAAGCCTTTTTGTTTTTAGTTTCGTAACAGATAATGTTGCAATGAATTTTACCACAAAAAATCTTAATATAATATATTTCTCCCTACTGAAGTATTCGGTTTTGAAAGACCTTTCATTCGTTATTGAGTAAAGGAGTAAAAAGAAATATGCATCACAACTATAATGTTAGGCTACACCACAATTCCATAATCTCTAATCAAAATGGTTTGAAAAGAGAACGTTTACAAGAAATTTAAACATAACACAAAACATAACGACTAAATTAAACTGCAATCTATGAATGCTTTTGAGAATTAGAAAACATCGCCAGCAAACGCAAATTCCACAGTGTAGTGATGGATAACCTAATAGGGTGTCCCTTATATTGCCCGAAAAATTTTTTTTTGCAATTTTTTTGGGGCTCACCCCCTAAATATTTTCCATTTGGTCAAATTAACTCGAAAATAAAATTTCATCTCAATATGTCGATATTAACCCGTGCCGACTTGAACGCGAAATTTGATTGTTAGGGATCATTGGTTTTGTTGGGTTAAGTCCGTGGAAAACTACTGATACATTTTTAATAAATAATTTTGTATTAAAATTTAATTCATTTTCAATCTTTAGACTGTGTTATAGTTTTAACTTTTCTTGTGGATACTTTTTTCAGTGTTTCTTTGTTGTAATATGCGTACAATGAACGATGTTTGTGAACAACAAAAAAATTGCTTTCGTTGCTCATGAAAGTCGTCCAGTAGTCCATGAAAAACTTACATAATTCAACAGGTCTTTCAGCGCAGTCGTTCACAGCTTTCAACATTATAAATAGCTTTTTAGCTTCCAAATATGAAAAGTTGCATTACCAGGTCAAAGGACAGTTTTGAATAAAACTAGTATCCATCTTCAGGCAAAGAACATATCTGCCTTTGGTTGACACAAATCCGGCTATTGTTTTTACAGAAATTAAGATTAACGTGAAGTAGGAGATATATTGTATATTAACGAATTAATAATTAAAGAGCTTGCCGGCCGCTTGCCGGCTTGCCGCCGAAATCGCTAAAGTAGTAGTGTCGTGGCGATCTCGCACCGCAGGGTCGTGGTTTCGAGTCCCGCCGCGGGCATGGGTGTATTTGTGTATGTCATGTGTGTGTCCTATCACCTTTCACTATCATCATTCATCTTCCATACCTAGGACTAACAACCCTGGGAAGTAAAAATCGGATCCAGGGTAATGCTGATCCCCCCTGATGAACTGTATTCTCAGCGTCCCTGCGTGGTGCGAAGTGGCCTGTTCGAAATAAAAATTAACGACCGCTCATCGGGCTACAATTGAGCTTACCATATTGTTCTCCATCCAATTTTTCACAAAATGGAATATAACACTCTTCCATGTGTAGATTTACTCAGGCTAAATTCACTACCATTTTGATTTGTAACGTCTACTTCATCATCAGAAAGCGGTACGACAGACAATTCTTCTAAGAAATACTACATATGGTGTCTACATTTTTTTAAATGCTTTTGAAATTGTGGAATCAATCCTTTCAAGCGAGTTTAGAAATTTTATACAGCATCTTAATGAGGAGTTTTTACAGCTGCACTGTCCTAAAGCCACGGTTTTACATAAACAGTTACAATCAACAGATATTATTTAAGAAATTTTAAATTACACAAGATAATTTACATTCAGATCTTAGGAGAAACTTTTGAAATATTAAATATCTCTTGCCATCTATCAAGCTAGATGCAGAGACCCCGGGAAAATGTATCTTTTGTTTGTTACTTTCATAAAAGTCCAACATTTCTTTAAGTTCGTACTCATTAAAGAACATTCCCATATTCGCTTTGACATTTTTAAAATTAATGGCATAAAATCTTTCTAGATTTCCTTAAAATGCTAAAAAAAGTGGTTTCAGGATTGCTTGCCCATTGCGTATTTTACATTCAAACACACATTGTAAAATAAGTTTGAATATGTGATGACGGCACGGAAAGAACGATCACCTGTTAAAATTTTCTTCAAGAAAAACGTATACTCCTTCAAAACGTCAAGTGTTTGTTGCAATTGTATCACAGCAAAGAATTTGTAATACTTTTTCTTATTGTATTGATCTTTGTTGCACCCTTTCTTCTGTCCTTTCGTCCAGTCCCGCAAGATAACTTTTACATCCTGACTCTCTGCCGAAATAAAAACATTATGTCTTCTTCCAACGTAATCATTGTAAAGCATTCGGTTGTGCAATATCAAATAGATTGTTCAAATTATTTCTAAACTTTCCTCGGTGCTTCCAAATATCTTCACACTTGCTTGCGTTTTGTGTAATTTTCTTCTCTCCGAATAGTACAAGTTAAGTTTTTTTTAACAATTCTGATTAGCTCTTGTCGGAATTCTTGCTTTCTTCCAAAATATCATGCACTCACGAACCACAAGTTTAGCGCTTGCACTAACTGTCCATTTTACTTCCCATATGTTATAAAATAAAACTTCAAGCACTTGTTTATTTCATGGTAAATTGTGTTCAGTTATTTGGAGTTTTATTTAAATAATTTATACTATCTCCTATTAAAGACATACGTTCTTCGGCACTGCACATGACACTTACATATGACATTATGTTAGATTAGCAACCTTTAAACACGAGTGACAAGATCGATTAAAATTCATGTATTGTTGTGCTCGGGCCTGACTCAGCGGTTGGTGATAGCTCTGGACATTCCCGTCATGCAAATTCGCGCTCAAGTCGGCACGAGTTAGAATGCTCCGATCTCAAGAAAATTTTGTACAGGCATGTTTTAAGGTCATTGGAACAAAATTAGAGGGTGAGCGGTCAAAAATTTGAAAGTCGGAAAATAAGGGACACCCTAATACCTAACTATCGATTATCGTCTCCCGCTTTACATAGAAGTTACTAACTTAACTGGAATAGTTAATCGGCGCAGTTAACGGAAGCAGGGTTGCCAGATTGGATAATTTTGTCCCCAAAATAGGGATTTTCTTTTGTTGTGGAGAAAGAATTGGGAACATAAAGGGACGGGAAATATTTGGGGAGTTTTGGGGGAATTTATTTTCATCAGCGGTCGAGATGCAAATATTATTCTCTTAATTATTATGAAACAATATACGTTATTCTCTCTCATTTTTATGTATCAAAAAGAGAAGAATCAGCGATAGGCATGGAGAAAGAAAAACATGAGAAGAACGAAGTGAGTGAAGGGCTGCAAGCAGTTCAAAGGAGGATGATTGGTTGATTTAAATTATTTGAATTTAAGGAGAGAGCCAAAGGAATCGTCAGGGATAGCTCATGTCGTTTGTTCATAATATGAATACTATCTTTCGTTTCGAAGTTGGGGGATTTTGTTTCATTGGAGAGGTCATTTGGGGAAATTCCTTAGAAGTGTTGCGGAAAGAACTCGCAAACCCATTTGGCAACCCATAACACAAGGTAATAATACAGGCCACAAGAACGCTATTGGTGTTAAGTAAAATGCATTTAATAGGGAATTTTATAGTATTTTAGAAACTTTTATTTACCTTTCGTAGAATGATTGACTGTTTTCGAACTATTTGCGAAAAATTGAGTGTGCCCGCTTATATTTTGATTTAAGGAGTAGGAAAAGAAGATGTGGGTAGTTTCATCACATCCCGTAGATGTTAATTTTTCTATTGATGTTATGGGGATGTGTATAAACTTAGATTAAGGTAGGATATACCTATAGGTTTGCGTATTCCATAAAATAAGATATTGTGACCAAACACATAGAACCAGTTTACGTGAGGCTGACACCACGCAATTCAAATGCCCGTGCGGTAGCCGCTCAGACATAGACAACGCTACCTGGGAGAGTGAGTGCCGAACTGTCCCAAGCACGGAATAAGCACGATATATCTGCTGGGGTGACGGTGCGGGCAGGAAGACGAGATCACTCTGCCTACTGGTGTGTTTGGCTACGGATGTGAGTGTGACAGGGATAGAGGAAGAGCTGACACGGCTATTACCACACAGCCGGGCCCAAACAGTGCCTGGGTAAAAGAATGAGTTTTTGGAGAGCCGGACTTGATAAAACGAGTAACCGCTGGTGAGGTTACATTACGCCGCCGTCTCGCCAACTAAAGTGAGTGACCAGCTGATTTTTTATAGAAACTACACTGTGAGAAATTTAAGTGACTAACGAGAACGTTTTTGGCACTTGTTAGAGACAGAGCGCTTACTTCAAACTCAATATAGTCATTCTTCTTTAACAAAACGGCATAGTACGATTTATGTTTGTTACTATTACCTAGAAAGGAAGGCTTCTTGTTTTAACATACAACAATCGAAATTTTTTGTTTTTTATTTATTTCTGGTTTATGTGTGTGTATCTTGCATCTTAGAGTAAGTAATGGTTAAAGGCATTTTGTGCAGGTCTGGATGTGTGTGGGAGGATTACAGATTTATGTGGCCATATACACAATAAATGTAATCTGCAATATGTGCCATTTCTTGTTTTGAATTATATTTAGTGTTAAGAAATTGGACATGAGGTTATAATTGCGTTTTTACCAAAATTTCTTCCATAGAGACCCGAAGGCATGAAATTTCCCTCGGGATGCTCACCTTCCCTGCTTAGTGTTTCATACGTTCCAGTAGACATATGATTCCATAGATAGAGAATGATTTCAATATATAGGTTTGCATTTAAAAATAAACTTATATACATAGTTCTATATAAAATAGATTGTAGAAATTGTCTAAATTATAACGATCAAAATACTACTTTATGACAAACACCTTCAAAATCGGTTATGTCGTTCTGACTATTACCTCGGACAGGACAAAAATATAAAAGAAATTGAATTGTTTTTATATCATCTGAAGGATATATACAATTGCAAAAAGATACTTTGAAATCCCAGATAGACGTTTAAATTTTGTTGTATAAATAAGAATTTTTTTTATTTATTATCAAAAGAAAATCTGACGAGTGCTCAGAATGAAAGATTTTTTATAGGAGATATTGTTCTTACTTCTTATTTTTATGTGTCTCTAAACCATTATCAGATTCATGTGAAAAGCTGTTCACCACTTCATGCTGCACTTATTTTACTTTTTGATATTGCTTCATTGAATTTGTCTTCAAGCCATGCACCGCGCATGTCACGTTTTTCCCAGGTTACCCGTGTGCGAGTTTGCGAGCTGAGAAAATTATATTAAATGAAACACAAGGAAGAAATTGTTTTAAAAGTTTATCAGTTAATGTTTCCCTAAGGAAGAGTCACTATTTTTAAAAGGTAATGGGATTTTCACATTTTGAAATAAATCAAATCAAAAATCAAAATCCGACACTGTTATTTTCATGTATTGGTTTCTCACGAGTCATGTGGGGAACTTCAAATACTGAACCATAATTTCTCCTTGGTGGACCGCAGACTCTTCACCATCTAGTAACTTCCACGACACAGCTCGTTTCTTTAACGGCCAGAAAGGGAACCGAAGCTTCGTCATAAATATTCTATGGCAGACAGGCAAGCCTGCGGGACGTCGTAACACGACACCCAGAGACTAGACGCCGCCGCCGTCACCGCCCAACCACTGGTTAGCCTGCAGTACTGGCAGCGTATAAGCAACTCAGACACTTCAGTGCGCAGTAGCCACACATTACTATGCACATAGCACCACCTACATCACAGATAAATTAAATATAAAATCTGATAGGCTATGACGCGTCTTGATATCACATTACGTTAATAACTTTCGCCAAAGCCGAACCTGATCGCCTCCGCGACATCGTGCGAGTCAGATGAGAGACAACTCTGAACTCTAGTTGTAAGAAAGTAAACAAATCCTCTCAATCTGATTGGTTCAAAGCAGGTCACATGACGTCTTCTGGCACGTGACGCAAGTGGCGAGAGAACAGTCAGAGTCGCTTATACGCTGTCGATACTGTAAGATTCCCCGTTCCCCCGCTACCCAACTCGGTCAACCTCTATCCTTCTCACCCGCACATAGAGAATCTTCCAACCCATTCGCCCATCAGTTCCATTTCGTTTTTATTATGTTTATCTAATGGTCGCTAATGGAGCTATATTATCGGCTGGTGAAATATTACACATCTCTTTTGAAACTGAAGCATGTAAAAATACACGAAAAACTGTTTTTCTTGATGTAAAGGTGTAATTCTTGTAAATATCCAAAATGTTTCAAAATAGAGAAAATGATATTTATTATACATTCTTAAACTTTTTTCAAAAGTAAACTGAACAAAATGTGCTTAGAGTCCTTAAACCATTTAAATAAGTCAAATTTTAAAATTTTATTTGACTAGTACATCTGGGCAATAATAAATTAGAACTGTTACGATTTAGTACTACTCGTATGTGTATTATACGCGCGTATGTGTGTATTATACGTTTTCTTGAACCCCGGAATACCTACACCCACTCCTTTGCCATCATTAGTTGAATTAAGAGTAAATTATAGCAACGAGCGTTGTAGACCAAATCTAATAAACAGAAATGTTCGCTCCGGTGTAATAGGAACTATTTTGCATCGAAAAACGAACTACAAATTTGAGACAATATTCTTTTTGTCAAAATAAGCAAACTACCCACTCCTCTCGCAACCAGCGAGAGCTCAAGAAAACGTGCGCGGATAATACTAGCACGTGTAGTGAGATCTATTTACTTTGCAAAGAATCATATCACATAATGGAGCAAATATTTTATTGCCAGCATCCAATCGTTAATAAAACATTCTTAAAACAAAATTTGTTTTTGTGTCAAATCATGAGCAATCAAATGAAAACTTGTTTCTAAATTTAAATTCGCCGTTATAACGGGAGGAAAAATACATTTCTCTCACCCTTACGTTCCTCTTCAGACGAAACACGTATGTCATTTACTGTAACAATTCTAAGGAGTCAATACTCAAATAAAAGGCAAAACGTCTCGATTTAAAATGGGATTATTTCATTTCTTCTTTATTAGAGCAATATAGGTTTATATTTTTCGGGTATTAAAATGAAAATTGTTCAAAAAATTTATACGCACTAGTTCAATTTTTTATGTTCCATGAATTTTAATACAATGAGTGCTTGCATTTTCATTGCTATCTTTGACTCCATCGTTGGTAGGTATCTATTGTGAATCTTCTTTTTTCTTCACATTTCCTTTTTTTGTTTATTACTCCAAAATCATGAAGCGGATCAAATGCAATAAATCATCGTAATTTTAACAGAACAACAACTAACATAAGCAATTTATAACTGTAACGGATGAATTAATACATCGATACTGTTGAATAAATATACCGTTGAGAGTTCCATCCGGCTATCATTAACTTTTCGTTGGTCGATTTCGTATGAAACTGATTACTGTAATATTGCAGCTGGAAATCTTTCAACATTTTACGTCATGTATTTGCGATGAATACTCAAAATCGAAAACAGCTATCCTCCATTTAAATGTCTATCTCTATCATAATAATTAGTGAAGGAAAAGGCTAAGTCACTAAAGTTGTTGAAATTCCAATAGCGAGTTTGTTTTCTTCATTTTTCCTTTTTTACGTCTTTTAGACACGTTGATTTATCATTATCACGTTTCTCAAAATTCTCCTTTCACTTTTCGCATATTCACACTTTCAAGTTAATTATGAAATTCAATCTGTTTAATTAAGCTGAGGCTTGAAACACTCCATTTTGTAATTATTTGTATGAAAGTAAAAATTACTATATTTTTGCCACTTCTGTCAACAACAGTGTGTTTGATTTCCTGATAGATCTTACATAATGAAAGAATATAGACACAGCAACAATTACTATTATGCGAAAGGACGAATAAGTAGTAAACTGTAAATGTCAATACCGATCTATTATCTATTGACACCAGACTCAAAACCAATGAATATACAGATATGTTTGAGTCCAGAGAGACGCCATATCGTCCTACACTTTCGTAAAAGATGTCATGAAATTTGCAGTAGAAAAGTAAATATGCGCGATCTTAAAATTTAAGATCCGTCATATTGCATTAAATACTTAATATCAAATTGTATTATGGCATTTGAAGATTTACAAGAATAAGGTAAAGAAGACATAGAAAATAAACGTAGAACGCGTAAAGGGTCAGAGATTTGCGAGACAAAGGCAGCAACAATAAAGAACCACTTTTTATTATATTTGTCAGATTGTTCGTAGTTTTTGGAATAATATTGGGAACCTCTATTGGAAAATATAATATTTGTATATAATTATAGTACTAGGGTAATATTTTATTCGTTAATTTACCGTCTAAATGTTTAGAGAAATGAAATATTTTTAATTTTGTAACTTGTACGTGAACCATTTTCACTTTGTTTAAAATGTGATTTCATAAATCAGGAATCTACATTTTATGATTTGAGTTCACGTCGTACTACTCATAATAATTACAAATATAAAGTAAGCCAAATACGAACTTGAATGTTTTGAAACAAATGAAACCTTCTGAAGTAGGTGACGCAGCACATTAACAGTGCGCGTTTATTACAGCAAATGCAAATGCACAACTAAAATTGGCGAAACTTGATTTCCTTCCTGTATGCAATATTTTGCCAAGTGCTACGAGCGAATGTTAATTTCAATTCAACTGGTAGAAACATTAAAACATGACGTTGGCAGCGTGACAGTGAAAATGCACGAGAACAACTCCGTCGAAGTTTCGCTCGAAATTCTCCCTCCTCCTCTTTTCTCCGCTTTCCGTCGTGTCGCATCGCGTCACATAGCATCACATTACATCGCATCGCATCGCTTCGCATCGCTTCGCATCGCTTCGCATCGCTTCGCATCGCTTCGCATCGCTTCGCTTCGCATCGCATCGCATCGCATTACATCGCATCGCATTACATCGCATCGCATTACATCGCATTACATCGCATCGCATCGCACTGCATTACATAGTATCGTATTACATAGCATCACTTCGCATCGCATTTCATCGCATCACATCGCATCGTATCACATCTCATTGCATCGCATCGCTTCGCATCGCATTATATCGTATCGTATTATATCGCATCGCATCGCATTGCATTACATAGTATCGTATTACACAGCATCGCATTGCATCGCTTCGCTTCGCATTTCATCGTATTACATCGCATCCCTTCGCATCGCATCACATCTCACTGCATCGCATCGCTTCGCATTATATCGCATCGCTTCGCATCGCATCGCATTACATCGCATCACATCTCATTGCATCGCATCGTTTCGCATCGCATTGTATCGTATCGTATTATATCGCATCGCATCGCTTCGCATCGCATCGCGTCGCGTTGTGCCGCAACGCGCGCTTTGCTCTCTCGTCACGTGTTTTACGCCGCTCTTAACTCCGGCCCTTCCCCACCCTTCCCCAGCCTTCCTTCTCGCGCTCCTTCGCGGCCGCCCGCCCGCCCGCCCGGCACAGCCGCCGCGAAAACCGCTGAGGACGACTTTACGGCCTGGGAGCCTTATCTAATATTCTATATCTGAGCCGCTCGTTCTCTGCGCTGCTGCGCCTAAATCACTACTCCGCCGTTGCCAGCGCCGCCGTAACGAGTCGGGAGGCTGCGCGACAGCCCCTCTCCTGACACGGCAGCTGCGATACGGACATTGCTGCCTGTGCGTTTTGCGTTAACTTTTATTTTGGGACGGAACATTTTTATCGTGTGGCATTAATCCGGTAATATTGCTCTCCAATCAGTAAATGTGCGAGCTAAAAATTGCCACGGGATTTTTCTGTTATTTTGTTGTTGTTGTTTTTTCGTTGGTGTGAATACTAATTGAATGGTATGGTCACGAGGAGGTAAAACGAACATTTGCCGCTCAATTGCTTGTTAAAATATTAAATGCGATTGGGTATTAATGATAATGGCGAGACGATAAGCGTACTAATTTTGTGAAGTCTATTATTATTTGAATAGCTTGTGTTAAATGAAATCGAGCCAGTTAGTTGAGAATTAACTTGAAGGAAAAGACCAATGGTAATACAGTTTTTTATAACTTGTGCGTTTAAAAATGAAACCAACTTGTTATATTATGTGTGGAGTCTTAAATTCATTATTCTAATGAAACGCAAATTAATCAGGTTCAATCTTGTTTTTAAGAAGTTAATTTTTATTTATTTTATTCGTTCATTATTTGATATTTGAATCACAATTGATCTATCGTGCCACAAAAGTAGCTTTTGAATTGTTTCAACCGCGCACCGTGTGCCCCATGGTACTTGTATTGCTACAAATCCATGAGGTAGACTTTCACTTGTATACCACGTGGAAACTAGTGATGCTAAAATAGCACGTTCTTTCTTCCCAGTATTTTCATGCTAATAAAAATTACTCAAGTTTTCGAAAAATTGTACATGACCTTATTTCAAAATATATCTTTAAGGAACAGATTTCATTAAGGGAAAAATCTCTTTCTTTAACATTTTAGTTGAAGAAAGACACCTTTTTTGTAATTTTTGCAATTTTCCAAAGAATCAGCAATTTCAACCATCATGAGACCTGTACCACTCACTTAAATGTCCTTTACACCATCCAACAACAAAATTTAATCAAAAAAGATGGACTCCTTTTCTTGAAAATGTTGAAAATGTCCCAGAGGCATTATGTAAAGCAACCGCCCCCCCCCAAATATCGGTTTCAAATTCAAGGGTCCGCAACATCAGTCAGATCTGGTTAGGAAGTATCAATTTTGGAGAAAATCGGCTAAACGTTTTTTGCGTAAGCGTTCTTCACAGACGGACATACGTTTTGACGTCATTCGATTTTTCGGTATCAAGGACCCACAAAACATGGATTCTGGCGACATCACGTGCTAAAGGATTTTTTTCTAGATTTAGAAAATACATTTATTCCCCCTGACGTTACCTGGGCCTTGTAATAAGAGTTTTTCTGCCGAAAATTCGCCGTTTTTTCGCACAGCATTACAGAACTTTCTCTCCACTCCGTAGTGAGAAAGCAAAATAGCAAGAGCTGAGCTCTGAGCGGTTGCTTCACCCGACTCTTTTCCCATTCATGATTTCATCAAGATTTCTCATTCAGGTCGTCTCGGATTCCACTGATGACGCTTATTACATTATGCTTTCACCAATCTAGTGTAATCGCTCAACAAATGAACGTGAGCGTGTTTAGGCATTCATGACCATATGAATAATTTATTATTTTACGTACATCGTTCATTCCACTTCAATTTTATTATTTTTCATTATGCAATTGAGCACGTTTTAATCTCTCCCAGAGATTTTGCACGAAACGATAAGTAGGTGTAAGTTTTGTACATGAATTCAAAAATCTAAATTGGGCTCATCAAGGAATTTCTCAATTAATTGCACGCAGTTTTCTTGGGATAATTAGCGAAACATTAATTGTTTAACCATAAATACACATTGGACTAATTTTAATAAATATTCATACTAGCGTACCCGTCCGAGAACTCTCGCATATTAAATCATCGTTTTCCCTATCTACCTAAACATGAAATAAAGTTCCGAAATATTGGCAACTAAGAAATGTATGTTTAATTGTATGACCAAAAAGCCATGAAACATTCCTACAATTAATAGAGTGGTCGTGAATTCCAGAACTAAACATTAATTATTTAACCATAAGTGCACATTTTATAAATAATACTAGTAATAACAATAGTAGCTAATTTTTAAAGCAAAAATTTAAAAGGATTTGAAAAAGCTTCATTTTGAAGAAATTTTTTTGTACAAATATGAGTTACAAATTAGTATAGGTTAAATAGCAATATTTATTCATACAAAACCGACTCTTTATATATGGGAGTGCGGACTAAGCTCCAAAGTTTCCCATTTTATGCCATCATGATTCCCCATTTCTCTGCAACTCCCTGACATGGAAAACTTGCTAAGACTTAAAATCCACTGGTGGATTTCCACACCGCAGTCGGCTCCTCGCTAACTTAATTAGTTTTGGGGATGATTTTCCAATCAGGCCGCTAACGAGATTTACAGGGGTGCGGCGAAAGTCTGGGCATGGCGGCCATAGGCAGGTCAGAACAGTTCACCTTCGCTAGGGGAGATGGACGTGAATCGTGGTAACGAGATAAGCGACGGGCTGAAGAATTGGGGCGAGGGTTGTTCATTTGCATGCCATGTTTCTCTTTCTATTCAGGGTAGATATGCATAATTTTTCAGTTGGAGATTTGAAGTAAAGTATGTAAGTGTGGGAGAAAGATATTACAAGAACCCTTTCTTGTCTTTTTCAAATCTACTATTGAAGAAATAATTTATCCCGTTTAAATCACCTTCTAACATTCATATTAACAATCACGGATATTATGTTATATTTATATCATAAATCGTTGACTGAATTGAAAAGAGAATTATGTTAAAAATATTCAAACATGACTAAAATACAACTGAACAAGTGCGTATTCATGCATCTTCTATCAGACGTAATCACAGAAATGATGTTTTCAAAAGTTCATTTTTTATTTACTTAACTAAAACTGAAAGAAAAAAGCACTGTTAGGGACTCGTCAATTAATGAACCTCATGAATTAAGAAGCGACCACACAGATGTAGAGAATAGAAAAGGGAAATAGCTTTTAAGGCCATCTTCGGGTCCAAGAAAATGAAATTAATTATCCAGCAGATTCAGAAGAATGGAATGAACAAAGTTCTCGGCATTCATAATCCAGAAAGAAAACATTAAATACATACATTTGCCAGTGAATACATTCAAGTGCAACAAGTTAGATATGGGAAAATTGTAAATCTGGAAATACAAGTGTCATGCCAGAAGTCATGTCAACAATATTATATCCGCCAATACAGTAGTAGGAATATATATTAACAAAATGCGGTTGAGGGTTCCTGGAAGTTTCTTGTAATGCAAATGTCATATTGTCTACTCATACCTACAGAAGTCAAAGAATAAGGGAAATTTAAATGTGTAAATCGAAATGATTGTTATGTCCAAAATGAAAATATCGTACATTGCTCACTGCTAATACTCTTTAAAAAATTCCTCCAAGATTTTTCACATATGTTTTCCAAAGATGAGGAATTAAATGTCATCAGCTGTGTGGGATTTGTCACGGTGTAGATCAGATGTGTGAACTCCCAATCTATCTCGGAACTGTTCTGTCAACTAACCACCAATATACTCAGACGTGATTAGATGGTGGCATTTCGTACAGTGCGAAAGTTGCAACTATATAATCAAAATAACTACATTTCTGTTATTTCGGAAGGTAAAACAGCTTTACCATGACCAATGAATTGGCCTTCATAAAATATAACTTTTGGAACCTACAGTAGGAAAAACCTTATGGTCGGAAAAAGTTTTTAATGGGAAATGTTCATGAAACATTAAATTTCATTTAATGACAATTGAGAAAACGAGTTTCTTTACAAAATAAGTTTTTTTATGAAAGATCTCATAATTCGTAAAATTTGTATGATACCGGAAATGAATCAGGAGTTCAAAAATAACAGAAAAGCAAACTTCAAATACCTTGTGGTGTGAAATTGTTAAGAGTTCTTAAAATGTTTACATTCAATTTATAAAGGGGAGCATAGGTCAACCATTAATGTCATGCAGTTCCTTTAAATACATCCCTAATTTGTTTTGCATTTGAACATGACCAGCCGAAATTTTAAAAATATTGTGATGAATAATCAAATGAATAACTAATAATGCAAAATTTCCAATCGAGTTTGTTCTACGTCGAGGAGATTAGTTTTTTTAAAATAATCAATAATCGTTTTAAATGCATGACTCTTGAAACGAATGTTCTAATGAGCTTCAAAACTCCATTTGCAGTTTTTATTAGCTATTAAACTTTGAAAGCGTATACAATTTCCATAACAATACATAGTTTCGTGATTTTTGAGGTGTCCCTGATGTACCTCGTACAAGCATTTCGTTATATGTTTACGGAAAAAAATACAAAATGATTATCCTGTTCTAAGTTTTTGGTTGAACTAATGAAAACTTCCGAATATAAGTAACTTTGATGGAAATTTACGAACACGTTTTGGGAGCGAATGGTGAAGAGTAAATCTACTTTGTGCGGGTAAAAACGAGGAAAACATAATTTGTTGGAAGTTGATGGAAATGGAATGAATGGAAATGAACTGCGAAAAGCAATCCAATCTACGAATTCCACATGGCGTGTAGCATAGATAAAAGTTGAATATATTCATCAAGAACATAGACTTGTGGCCTTCATGCAAAGTCAACATCTACACATCTTTCTGACTGCCTATCCGTATGTGAATAACATTGTCTCCTAAAGCAGACCAAGAAATATTTTTCATTATGTATACTCTCAATCGACTTGACTCATCTCAAGCTCAAAACGCTTGAAAAAAAATTAACAATACTAACTCGTAAAACATTTTGAGAGTGATACCCAATCAATCTCTCACGAAAATGAGAAAAAATAGAATTAGTTAAAAGAAGGTTTTAATATTTGTTATTGAATCTTATTGTAATTCCAGTATCTCAGCCTGTTTCGCCAACCTTGGATTACTAACTGTAATACATTTTACATGATAATGAGGATGAAATGATAAGGGTGATAATGAAGGAATGTAAGATAAGTAGTGAGATAAGTATTGAGAGATAGAGAAAACTGAAAACAAACTGAGAAACCCTGCAGAGAATGAGTCTTGTCCACTAGACACTTCACATGAAAGCACGGGGATTGGATCGCTGGTACCAAGAGGTGAAAAAATTGTGCGCTCTCTTTTACGACACGGGTCAACCGAGGAAACGTGGATTCAGATGGAAATACTTTGTACAGTTTTGTGAGGTTCCGTTAGTCAACATATTTTAATTTACATCACATTCGGGCTACATTTTACGTAGAAAATCGAATGGTTTCATTCTCTCCCGCTTGAAGAAACGTGTAATATAATACTTTCCCGAAACTACCATTTAGAAGCCACAATTCATCATGAATCATCATACATTCCAGACCACTATCTCTTATCCACATCCGGTTACCTTTGCTGGTTCACTCATCAACGTAAAATTTCGTCCTAAAATCATTGTCTGTAAGAGAAAAGTTCCAACATCCTCATTGGTTGCGGCGGCAATGGTGTAGCGGTTAGCGTAACGGACTGCCAAGTTCGCGGGTTCAAACCCGATCGAAGCCGTGGATTTTTAGGGGCGAAAAAATTCTTCGTACGCCTTCCTTCGGAGGGGAAGTAAAGTCGGCTGTCCCATGTTAGTAGATTTACTTGCATGTAAAAGATCCTCAAGCCTAAATGACGCCTCTGAGCTAAATTCAAATCGCCGGTTTCGTCGCCTCAGTAATACCTTCTTTCCGTTAGTTGGTGAAAGGAGTGTAACGAAATTTGCTTGGTCAGACGGAGGAGCAGGCCTCATGGCCTGAGTCTCGCCACGTAAAATAAGGCAATTCAAATTCAAATTCAAATTGGTGGTTCGTTTGAATGATCGAATAGAGTTTCCGGACGCGTTAATTGCTACGGCCACTCGTTCCGCACTTTAGTACATGTTTGTGTAACCGGAGATGGCGGTGATGTTCCCTCTCTGGGTGGTGAGATCTGGCACATGACTACACGTTGACTTGTGGATTATTTCCATCAGTATCCCCCATCCCAATCCCTGTGTAAGCCGAGGCAAGGATGGGTGAAGATAGGAAAAGGAAGAGAAAGGAAAGATAGGACAAGGTCCGTGGACCGTATGTTAAGGTAGTCCTCCGGCATTCACCCGATGTTGATTGGAAAAAACACAGAAAAATACCGTTAAGAACAATCTTCCTCTGGAATTCTCCTCCAGACAGTGGCTGAATTCGATCTAGCTAGGTAGTGTCGCAAACCTTGCTGCCGTCGGGATTCGAACTCAGGATCCCCAGGTCAGAGGTATTGCAGTGACATCAATAATGCACTGAGCCTCCTAATCCGGTTTGATGGTTCGGGAAAATGACCGTTTCAATTGATAGAATCGTCCCTACCGCAGCTCTTTCCAGACCGGCCACAGCAAACAGCGTCCGACAGCGTGTAAAGCCCATTGTTCCAAAAATGGAACAGTCAATTTCAAGGGGTTTTATTTCTTATCTTAAATATTCTTTTGCGAATTTTATATCATCAATAGACGAGAACATCCTAAAGAAATACAAAGGCAATTTTTTTCATTCCTGATTCCTAGATGTCCATTTAGCTGAGACCGCTAATGCATTTTACACTCCTGGCGAAAGTGTATGCAGTCATGGTGCGTAGGTACGAATCTGCATCTAAAACCGTGCCTAGCTGCTCTGTGCCTGTGGTTAAATCGGTGAAGCCGGTATAAAACACAAAATTCACTTCTCCCCATAGCTCGTCACACGCAGTTTTTAACTGTTTTTGACGTAAATAAATAAATTAAATTAAATAAATTAAAAAGCAAACGATGGTTGGTCTGCGCCGACGTTGACGAGGCATTTGCTTCTGAGGTCTTACGCTTTGGAGCGTTTTTTGAAGTATACTTCAGCAACGTAACAATAGCTTTGCACTAAAAAACGCAAATCCAGAGAACTTCCAGAGAGCTCCAACAACGATTGTGCACGCACGGATGCGACGACAATGGGGCAGCGCTAGGCGCACAAAACTGCGTTGAGTTGAAACGGTTAAGAGCGGCCGCTGAGGCACCTGGCATTCGTCACGCGTGCACGTGGCCGCGCCGTGTGTGGCACGCGGCCCGAGCGTTCCGCGGTGGCGGGCGCGCATAAAAGCGATTGTGATCGATGGGCGGGCGCTCGCGCATGCCGCCCCCCCGCCCCCGCCCCGCCCCCGTCACCCGCTACCCGCCACCCGGTCCCCGCCCCGCCCTCCTCCCCCCGCCCCCCTCTACCCTCCCCCGTTACCCCGCCCCCGTCCCCATCCACCACCGTTACCCGCCCCCCGCCCCACCGTCCTCCTCCACCCGTCACCCCGCCTCCCGCCCACACCGTCACCCGCCCCGTCCCCCTCACCCGTCCCCCTCCACACCCGTCACCCGCCCCCCGCCCAACCCGTCACTCGCCCCCGCATCCTCCCCCGCCCCGCCGCCGCCCCGCCCACGCCCCTCCCCCGCCGCGCTCTCACTCCGCCCCCCGCCCCGCCCCCGCCCCCCCCATCACACGCCCCACGCCCCCGCCCCCCGCCCCCCCGCCAACGCCCCCGCCCAACGCCCCCCGCCCAACGCCCCCCCCGCCCAACGCCCCCGCCCAACGCCCCCCGCCCAACGCCCCCCGCCAACGCCCCACGCCCCCCCACCCCCCGCCCCCCGCCACGCGACAGCCACGCGACCCGCGCGCGACGGCACGCGGCGCGAGCGGCGCACCAGCTATTTGTCACCGGTCGAAGCCGCTCCGAAAATTACGACCTCGTGCGAGCGAAAAATGGCTGTGGCCTCCGGGAAAGTAGGAGTTCTTTCGAACACATTTTCTACGTGTCTTTTCAATATTTTTACTTTCCCGTATACTACACGTACGCACGTACATACGTATAGTATAGGAAAATTTATGTAATGCTGTCGCGAAAAACGGCGAGTTTTCGGTAGAAAAACACTTACTACATGGCCCTGGTAACAAAAAAGGGGATAAATCTAGTTGCTAAATTAAGAAGAAATTTCCTTACAGCCATAATCTCTATTTTGTGGGTCCTTGATACGAAAAACCAATTGAAAGCAAAACGTCTGTCCGTCCGTCTGTCCGTCCGTCCGTCCGCCCGTCTGTCCGTTTACAGATTTACAAAACTTTTGTACTCTATTTTTGTGCAGTTGTAGAATTCACATAGTTCTGACAACACTGCGATGGAAACAGTGAGTTGTTCGCTTCTTGGTTGAATTTGACGTATTCGAATTATGGCTAAGATGTTAGTAGCATAAACTGCAATATTTCAGTACTACATAACTGTTTCCAATAAAGAAAGGGAAAGTATGTGCTGTTGTAGCACCACTAGTTTTAAAATATAGTCTAGCGAGAAAAATAAGTTATAAAATGGATTGTATGCAAATAATTACGGTCATAGGAAAGCTAAAAATACTTGTTGCTTCCGGGAAAGTAGGAATTCTTTGGAATACATTTTCTACGTGTCTTTTCTAATACATTTTTTTAAAACATAGTACAGCGAGAAAAGTAAGTGATCAAATGGATTGTATGCAAATCATTGCAAACTTCGGAAAGATAAAATACTCTGTTGCCTCCGGAAAAGTAGGAATTCATTCGAATACATTTTCCACGTATCTTTTTTAAATATTTCTTGACAATTGCTAGAAAAGTAAATTTTAGAGTGGATTGTATGCAAATAATTACGGGAATAAATAAACAAAATATTATAAGTAGCAGCATATTAATGCCAATGAGTTTTCAACATGATTTATTCTAGGTACATCTTATGCGACCCAAAATTGTTGGAAATTGTATTTTTAAAATTTTGTACTTATTCCCGCGCGTTCCTAAGGGGTTAACTACAAATGAACTGAAACAGACTCAACAAGCAAGTACTCTTTTATTCCCTAAATATTGAATCTGGAAAGTAATTCTTGTATATATCTAAAATATCAAAACATCTCCTTTTTGTTGTCGGAGGACTTAAAAATCTTAGGAAATAGAAAAGCAAAATTTGCATTTAATGTAATTGAGAAACAATTTAATATTGAGTCCCTTATTTGGCAAATAATGCAGACTTTCTCTTTGTACTAGAAATGTTGTTTATACTTAGATTTAACAATCCTATCTTACTTCCGAAACAGCGGTCATAAAGGCAATTGTTTCCTACCCACATTGTCACTCCTGCTGTCAACACGCAGCTCAGGGCCTCGCTGTCGCTCTGCGGTCTCATTTCGAGAGCGACATCCAGGTCAGCGGTTAAAGTTGTCAAAATTCATCCCGTGGAGTGCGCGAGACATCTGCCCTGGGTGTGTGGCAATAACAGCGGACCGCAGCTCGAAGGAGCGCGCAGACGAGCGCTGGCATTCGCTGCGGGGAGGGGGGGAGGAGGAGGGGGGATGTGGCAGTTCCACCGCTGAGCGACGCCTGCTGGGAAATCTGATAGCGCTCGCAGTAACACGCGCAGAGGAATCCGCGTGAAATGGTAGTCGTCTCTCATTAAAGGTAAACGCAGTTGGGGGCTAATTAATTTTAACCAATTTCCGAGCGCAAGTTTATTGAATTAGTATGTTGTAATATGTACCAAATACATACATTGTGCATTGTTTGCGTATGGTGAACATCATTGGTGAAATATTGCAATAAAAACGTAAAATACCTTTCTGCAGATATTTAATTTTCAATATGTTCATGACACTGTTGAACAAATTGCTGTTAAATGAACCTGAAAAGGGATGTTTCTTATGGACTTTAGAAACTCATTTTTTTCGTTTTTATCAAACTACTTAAAGTAATCTGTTCTTTAAATTAATCTTTAAATGATGTCATGCAATTTTTTAAATATCAGTAGTTTTTGCGTAATTTTGAATTAAATCATGACAGTTTAAAAAGAAGTAAAAAAGATTTTCTCAGAAAAGGCTCAAAAGCTTGCCTTCCATAGATCGCAATTCTGTACAGAAAGCACTTCCACATATAAAAGGTAAGAAGCTGGCATGTTGTATGTCGATACCCACGAATGTATTTTAATAGAATCATATAAAATTTACAGTATAGGGTAAACTTATGAGCATAGCAGGGCAAATCAATTATAGAAATATTTATAGATTAAAATAATGTAAGTTTCGATAGCGTGACCAGGTGGAAAGTACGTAGTGATAATTAGTATTAAAATATAATAGAGTGTTTGAAGAGGTACATTACAAAATTAATATAGGAGAGAGATTTATACATTATTATTCATCAGTATTTCACAATACATATATTAATAATGGCTTGATAACATTTATATATTTCCTCTCAGAAGAAAAACGTTCCGATTTGCACATCAAATTATGAAATTACGCTCGCTGAAAATAAAATGAAAACTAAAGAATTTAGATGAAAAAATCCGTATTTAGTAGTGGTACTAGTAAAAGGTATTTACGATCAAAACAATCGTTCTGAGGACGAAATAGGAAGCGTACTAGCTTTGGAACTCACAATCAAAACGACTTACTGATTCCGGCTTGGACCAGTGGAGCTTATTTCCATAAATGCGCAATGGCTCTCAATGACGTGCCCCCCACTTGCATGTGGTTAGTGTGGCGAATAATGTGGTATGGAAATATTGTTACCACTGTATCTCCAACCGAGTTTCAGAAGCTGAACTATGATCTGTCGTTCTCCATAGTCTGTCATGCCTCACTAGTTGGTAGTGGCTCAGAAAAGTATGGTGCAGCTTTGTTTGTTGATGAGAATAGATTATGCCTGAGTGCTTGTAATTTGTAAACGCGTTAGCACCGAGCAGGCCAACGCAGTCTGCGACAGCGTAAATGATTATGACACCGCAGTGCAACATTCAGTGCGTGGTCATCTCCTATAGTGCCCAATTTCCTGCAGCATTCTACACGAAGATATTGACTAGAGTAGGATACTTAACTAATACCATTATATTGTCCATTGTCATTTTCGCAGCATTATGGAGTTGCAAACTTTCATCAGAACAATGCGGGCTCACAAAGCGCCCTTGCAATCCAACACTCACTTCAGGGCCTTCTACATTCATTAGGCAACACACCAGCGCTATACTATTTTTAGGTTGAAAGGGATTCCGTGGGGCAACGCCACAAATCTCCAACACCAGCGACAAAGCTCTCCACTGTGTGACCTCCACGTAACCAAGTGGAAGGAGGTCCATTCACCAGGATGACTTTAGAAAATGTTAAACAACGATCGACTCAACTCGAAAGGACCTTCTAGTGCTTATGGGAAAAAGTAGATAGAATATTTTAGATGTTTGAACGTTCATTATTCATTTATCCTTTTTAGGTAAGCAAATGTTTTCGTGCATACAATCATACCCAGTAAAATAGCATAGAATTTATTAATAAAATTTCATTTTCTTATTGCCTTGACTTGAGGGTCCCCTGAGTTCATTTTACTCAAGTGTGTTTCCGGTTATAAGCGTCTTGAACCCTTCTGAGGCGAATGGCGCAATTTGCTTGATAACCCTCCAGCCCACGCGTCCTGGCTGCGCCCTTCCCCGCGCCTCGCCCCGCGCGCCGTCGTACCTCACCCCGCACCCCGCCCCATGTCCCTCCCCGCGTCCCGCCCCGTCCCGCTTCTCGCCCACGTTCCGTCCCGCCTCGTCTCGCCCTTTAGCCCCGTCCCACGTCCCGCCCCGCACCCCGCCCCGCGCCCCACCCCGCGCCCCACCCCGCGCCCCGTCCCGCGCCCAGCCCCGCGCCCCGCCTCGCCGCCCCGCCTCGCGCCCCCCCCGCGTCCCGCCCCGCGCCCCGCACCCTGCGCCACGTCCCGCGCCACGCCCCGCGACCCGACCCGCGCCATGCCCCACGCCGTCGTACCTCATCCGCGCGCCTCCCCATGTACTTCCCCGCGCCCCACTCCGTCCCGCGTCTCACCATACGTTCCGTCCCGCCTCGCCTCGCCCCCTAGCCCCACCCCGCGCCCCGCCCCGCGCCCCGCCCCGCGCCCCCCCGCGCCCCCCGCGCCCCCCGCGCCCCGCCCCGCGCCCCGCCCCGCGCCCCGCTCAGCGCCCCGCCCCGCGCCCCGCCCCGCGCCCCGCCCCGCGCCCCGCCCCGCGCCCCGCCCCGCGCCCCGCCCCGCGCCCCGCCCCGCGCCCCGCCCCGCGCCCCGCCCCGCGCCCCGCCCCGCGCCCCGCCCCGCGCCCCGCCCCGCGCCCCGCCCCGCCCCGCGCCCCGCCCCGCGCCCCGCCCCGCGCCCCGCCCCGCGCCCCGCCCCGCGCCCCGCCCCGCGCCCCGCCCCGCGCCCCGCCCCGCGCCCCGCCCCGCGCTCCGCCCCGCGCCCCGCCCCGCGCCCCGCCCCGCGCCCCGCCCCGCGCCCCGCCCCGCGCCCCGCCCCGCGCCCCGCCCCGCGCGCCGCCCCGCGCCCCGCCCCGCGCCCCGCCCCGCGCCCCGCCCCGCGCCCCGCCCCGCGCCCCGCCCCGCGCCCCGCCCCGCGCCCCGCCCCGCGCCCCGCCCCGCGCCCCGCCCCGCGCCCCGCCCCGCGCCCCGCCCCGTGCCCCGCCCCACCCTGCCACGCCCCCCTCCCCGCCCATCTCCCCGCCCCGCCCCGCGCTCTGCCCTTTCCCTCCTCAAGAGGCGGAATTTAATTTCTGTGCGCCCTGCGCGGCCTGGGAGCAAGTGGCGCCGTGGGTGTTTGTGTGGAGGTGCCGCCCACGCCTCGCTGTCACTTCAGAGGACCGTCGCGGGGATAAGCACGCGGCCCCCGCTATGTTTAATTGTTCGCTCAATTAACCTTGTTTGACCTCACACGCGATGAACCACTGCTAAAGGTGACGGAGAATTTTGTACTGCATGACTGTACTGCATGTTTCCGAATGCGTCAACTGCTACGGTCATTCTGTGTCACGGGAGGGGGTGGTGTTCTTCCCCAGCCGGATGGTGAGATCCAGCACCGACCTACACGTCAGCTTTTTTTTTTTTTTTTTTTTTTTTTTAAGAAGTATCTCCTACAAGTGGGACACCGACCCAGACGGAACAAGCTCTACGCCTCCGACTGATCTCCCGGCATACGTGGTTGTATAACGTAATAAATTCACCGCAAATAATTTGATGCAGTTAGACTCAAATCCGAGAATGTGTAACAAATACCAATAATATAACACATGATACGTGAGAGATAATTTAAAAAAATATTTATTTTAATTTTTTAAAAAACAAAACTATGCAGCAAAATGGCATTTATGCAACATCATGAAGTTCAGTTAACATTATCTGTACAAAAAAATTAAGGAAAAAATGTGATCTCATTTTCGAGCATGCCCATGGCGTATGAGCTTTTCTAAAACTGCGGATTGTTTTTCATATAGAAGTTCCCATTTTCACATAAAATGTTTGAGTTTTCGAAAATATTTGTCAGATATCTGTACTAATAAAATAAATAATGTAAACCAATTGACGGTAATGTATACAGTAACTATGTCAGAGAGATACCAAACATTACATTTATTTAATTTAAAAAAAAACAAAAGAATACGACACAATGACGTTTATGTAACAGAGTACATTTAGCGCCATCCCTATCAAGAGATTAAAGAAGAACCTAGTGTACCCTTCTGAAAACTCTCGCATGCAATACCCCACCCTCTTCCTTATTTTTCCATTTCCATATTAAGCCTGTTTCTTCAAGACCCTCTTATCCTCCGTCACTTGTTCTACATGTAACCTTGAAATTGATAACAATATAATACACCCTTGTAAATACAAACTATTCTTATATAACTTTAGTATCAGATACCAGCACCTCTGCAGGTATCAGCACCTCTACAAATTCACCTCTAATAAATTGTTTCAGTCAACAATGATCCTATTCACAAAGCGGAATTTTCCTACATCTGTTCTTGGCTTTCTGCATTTTATTTTGTGTGAATAGTCTCCTCTATTCAAGTCTTTCTCTGATAGCTTTCCATGTCGGTTGCTTTGTGAATGACTTGAACAGAGCATACATTCATGACGACTTTCTACGTGTATCTAATGATTCCCAGTTTACATTTTCTCCATTGTTTCTATTCGCGAATTTTACTAGCCGCTTTTTTCGGCACTCGATTTAAAGCTTGAATCTTCTATATGAGGATGCTAGCGACCTACTCCGTATTCCATAATGGCACGAACCAGAAATAGTTAGTCCTGCATTTTCGTATTACAGTTAACATTCCTATTGCGGTGTTCCAATTGTTGCATGAAAGTTGGCTTCAATACACAAATAAAATTGTTCATTTGTCAAGCATTTATGCAAATATGGAAGCGATTAAAATATTTTCAACATCTGTTCGAAATGTTTATTTTCAATTTGTGGTTTGTGACAGAAAAATATTATTATGCTGATATTGACCAGTGGAAGTTTGTCTCTCACTAAAAATCCTGGCTTGTATCTCACTCTAAATTTGGAATATTTGCAGGAAAATATTGAGTTTTCGAGGGAGCGCGCATCGTTGCACATTGGCGATTGATTGATTGATTCGTGTTTCCGGGCGCGTCAACTGCAGAGGTCATTGATCCTGTAAGTGTAGTGCGTGTTTTTCTCGGGAGGTGGCGACGATCTTTTCCCCGCTGGATGGCGAGACCGACCTACCGTCGACAAGCAGGGTTTTCCCCTCAACCAGGTATCTCCCACCAGCGGGGCACCGCCCCAGCCGGGACAAGCTGTAAGCTCCCAACGGGTCTCTCGGCATGTGTGGTAGAGTAGTGGATGTAAGTGTTAGTGTGTGTAAGTGGTGATGGTAGGCAAGGAATGAGAAAGAAAGATCGCGCGCGGTCCGTGCCCCGTTTGTTAGGATACTGCTCCGGCATTCGCCTGGTGTTGATCGGAGAAACCATGGAAAACTACCGATCAGAGCAACCGGCCGTAGAATTCCCTTCCAGACAGCGACTGAATTCGACCTAGCTGACAAGCGTCGAAAATCCTGCCTAGGACCTCCCGGTCAGAGGGACTGCAATGACATCAGGTTGATGCACTGAGCCGTCTCTCCCTGTTTTGCACATTGGCGCAGCATTCGAAATGCAATCCGCGTAATATATAATATTTCGTTCACCCAGTGGCGCAAGAGGTTGGGATTTGGTAGGAAATGGTGTGGAGTTTACGACATTTGCTTCATAGAAATATATTTGAAGCATTGTTTTGTCGCACGTGTTTATTTTGGCAGAAAGCTTTTTCGGTCGCTTTGCGGCCATCTTCAGTGCTACAAAAAATAATAACAATATACCTAAATTACAACTAAAATATAAACTATTGCAGAATATTATTTTGAATAAAATTACAATAAAAGCACAATAGAGAAATTGGAATATAAAATGTGAAAATGGAAACAAAATTTTGAATCAAGAGTACATGAAACAACCAATGTTCTATTCTAAAGTGAAGTAAAATAAAATCGAAAATAGTCTAGACAAGTAAATATGTAAATAAATAAATTTAGCAGAGCAAATTGACAAGCCGATTCTGAGGCGGCTAGGGACCTCGGTTCAGACAAGAGAGTGAAGGGCGAGGGCATTGCACGCTACTTAAAAGGAAGCTCTCAATGGAGGGAGGGGGGAGAACGCGGGTTTTTCTAAGAAATGGCCATTAGTGGAAGGCCCGGCCGGGTGGTGGAAAAGAGGCGGGCGATCGCGTTTATGTAAATGGGAAGCGGCCAGCAGCCATGGTTACAATAGTTCTTTAATTGATAATCTTATCAAAAAGAAAACTATCTCTCTCAACGTAAAAAAATTAACTTCCCTCATTCTCGCACACACACATTCACCAGTTATGCCATTCCCTTCCTTGGAAGACGGTCACTGAACATTACCAAAAACTCAATTTGACACACATGTCACATTCAGCACACCAAACAATCTCCATAACACACTTTCCCACAACAAAGATCCTCTCCCCAAGCCTCTATCATGTGGGATATACTCCATTTCCTGCGGCAGTTGCAATGCACAATATATTGACCAGACCGAAAGATCCTTTAACCCATTTCTTCCCAAACAGTGAAATACTTAATTTATTTAATACATTTTAGTTAGATATTGATAATAAGTCTCCAAAGATAGCAAAACCAGTTTGCTAAAAATATTTTGATTCTTCATTATGCAGAGCGGTACGTTGCGTATACGCAACGTTGGGAGTTCTCCGGAAAGAAAATGTACTGACCGCTCTTTATATAAATGTCGGTATTTTCTCCGTAAATGCCTACTAATTTTACTAATATGCAAACAGAATTCAAGTTAATGCACAAAGATGTAAAAATCGAATGGAATTTAAATATATTTGACATATTTTAATATTAAAAAATTGTCCGATACTTACGAACATTTCGTTGGCTGTATGCATGCTTATCACCAATATTTTATATAATCAAAAAATAGAGCTTTAGTCTTTCTCTTATTCTCCTCTTACTATAATTCCCTAAATATCAATGTATCACACGGCAAATTGCAATTTGTGGGCTAGATAGCAATTTGGGTGCTAGATGGCGCTTCTAAGAAGAAAGAGTATTAGTACGCATTCGAAATCAATACCATTTAGAGTATTTTCGGTAGTTAAAATGTAAATAATCCATGCTTAGCAAGATCTCTAACATATCAACAACTCAATATGCTTCTCTATCATGTAATCACGCACAACTTTTGTTTTGAAATAATTTGGGGGGTTCGAAGCGAACGGTCTGATCCCCTTTTCTCTCAGTTGCCACACATCTATTTGCATAGAAATCCGCGTCTGATAAAGGGCAGAAAATAATGTGATACATATAGAAGTTTGCCAAGAAACAATAAGTGGTGTTTTTATTTTTTTAACAATTTCCGTTAAATTACCAATTACTTCATCTAAGACCAAACATTGGTGCCTTTCTTGATATTCTACTATGAGCATTAAATGGTTTCAAAAATATGTTTTCACCCGTCAATACGCACTAAATCATGAAACCAAACCTCTCATAACTCACATGTTTTAGCTAAATGTCGCCCAAAGTACGAAACTATCTTCTCATAAATGCTGATAAATTCTGGCTAAACGCTATGGATTGCAAATGTTCTTTGTTCATTCACCAAAAAATCGGCTCAATTTTGCAGTTTTCTATTCTTTACCTCAGATTTTATTGTCCGAAATATGTAGATATCTTTCTATTTCTAAAAATTTATTTCAAAACTTCCATTTTTTCGTAAATGATATCTTCGAAATACCGCGCAAACTTTCGTACAGGAAGTGATAACTATGTCATGCCTTGTTTTAGAGCCAAGAAAACTACATAGATTATGTCCTTTGGCATATCTGTCAATGGAACAAGCCAAAGAGAGCATATTCTGTCTAATATTACATCTTTGTTTCAAAATACTAAGCTCCCATGAACCGTTTGTCGCGGCGCCATTGTGAAATTTGGCCGTTACCAATTCTGCCGGGAAACTCCCAACGTTGCGTAACGCAACGCAACATTTATTTGTCTATAAAAATCGTTTCGAAAATCACATTCTATTCAAACATTAACACATTTATTTGCACATATTATATTTGCAATGTGATAACAAAAATCCACATTGATCACCAATTTCAAGCTCAAAAGACAAATTTGTAAAGGAGTCATAATAGGTCACGCGTCTTGATGGAGAAAAAAATTAAAATGAATATTCATGTATTATATAATTATCAAACAAAAACAGTTATAGAATAATTAAGGATTGTATTTACTGAACAAAAAAATTACAAATGCTTTCAAAGAATGGTATGCGTAAAATAAAATAGTAAACATTGCGTTGCGTATACGCAACGTTGGGAAGAAATGGGTTAAATTAAGATCAAAGAACACGTACAAGCTCTCTCATACACACACAAAACAACACAATCACACTTTTTCAGCCATCTCTTAGAACAAGAACTCTCATTTAGTGCAGACAGTGACGTCAAAATTTTGGAAATTGAAAATAGGTGTACTCACAGACTTAAATTAGAAGCCATACACATCAATAATTTATTAAACAATCCCCAGCACACTATTTTCAATGGACAAATTCCTTCTCTTTCAATCCTCCTGAAACTGTCCGCTTCCCACGCACATTCAGCCCTCCACCCGCCTATTTTCCACCACCCGGCCGAGCCTTTCCCCTAATGATCATTTCTTAGAAAAACCCGCGTTCTCCCCCGCTCTATTGAGAGCTTCCTTTTAAATAGCGTGCAATGCTCTCGCCCTTCGCTGTCTTGTCTGAACCGAGGACCCCAGCCGCCTAAGAATCGGCTTGTCAATTTGCTCAGCTAAATTTATTTACTTATTTATTTATTTGTCTACACTATTTTCGATTTTATTTTACTTCTCTTTAGAATAGAACATTTGTTATTTCATGTACTCTTGATTCAAAATTATATTTCCATTTTCACATTTTATATTCTATTTTTTGTATTGTAATTAAATTGTTGTAAATAGAACCATTGCTTACATTGTAATTTTATTCATGAAAATATTCTATAATAGATTATATTTTATTTGTAATTTAGATATATTTTTATTATTTTTGTAGCATTGAAGATGGCCGCAACGCGACCGAAAAAGCTTTCTGCCATAATAGACACGTACGACAAAACAACGCCTCAAATATATTTCTAGGTTGACATTTGTATTAAATGCCAAAGACGATAGCAAATAGGTGGTTCAGAATACATATAAAGGACATTTAGGAGTTTAGTGGGACGGAGAGAATTTTTTGCTAAAAATCAAGTGATAGAAAATCTCATTTAACGAAGTTGTACAAGTAACATTTTTAACATGAGACTTTTGAATGGTTGACATCTCGTGTTGTACTGGTGTTTGCCAGATAAACAAAGCTCTAAGGAGCCGAGCTATCTACTGGAATGACAATATTGACATTCTAGCAATGATATTCCAGATAAATTTTTGATATATTTTTCCATCAAAACTAAATAAAAGATAATGAACATTCCGATTTCGTCAACCTATTTTTTTAATTAATTTTCCAATTTCAGATTCCTCATGAGCATTTGTTTTTACTCCCCATTTTTGTTGTATAATGATCTTGTAATTAATAAAGATGTATTGTTACATAATATTGCAACCATTTACGCCTTATTTTACGTGGCGAGGCTCGGGGCACTATGCCTGCTCTTCCAGCTTGCGCGTATTTCCGTACGCTCCTTTCGTCATATAGCAGAGAAAGAAGATCACTCAAGCGGCGAAACGGGCAATTAGAGTCTTCAGAGGCTTCTTTTAGGCTTGAGACTCTACAGCAAAACAGTCCAGGAGGCATGCTAAGGAGGCAAAGTAAGTCTACAACATAGGACAACCGACTTTACTTCCCTTCTTATGAAAGGCGAAAGATTTTTCGACCTTAAAAATCCTCGATTTTAATGGGATTTGAACCCATGAACATGGGTATACGCCAACCGTTACAGCACCGAAACCGATAATTCGTTGTAGATTTGTTTATTTTGATTGAATTCACAAGATAAATGACATTGGATTTGTAATTCAACTAACATTGTGTATGTTTCTGAGATTGATTTCATAAGTAGCAAATAAAAATTTTCTTTCCCTAGTCCAGAGAAAAACTCAAACATATGTGAAAATGGCAAAATTATGGGAATTGTGAACGTTAAAGCTGTGAGGTAAGAAGATACATGTGGTAAGTGATCTCATTTTGTTTCCACAAACTTTTAATCGGTGATTTTCAACGTTGCAAAGACAAGAAAACGTTTTTTCAAAATAGAACTGGGTAAGTTATAATAAATCAATGTGATTCTATGCAGACCACGAGAAACATAGAGATCATTCCTCGGAAATGGAACGGCATGGGCTATGCCTTTTTGGGAAGGTAGATAGGTTTAGGAAAAGTTGACCGCGGGATACAGTCCTTATGCACCATCCATTAATTGTGGAAGGGGAGGAGGGAAATGGCATTGATGAGATGAGGTGGCATTGATGAGGCAGGGGAAATGGCATTGATGAGGTGGTGGGGGTAGTAAGGATGCGACATCGATGTCGATGTTTTGTAGAAAACATCGATGATTTAAACATCGATGTATTAACGCCGATGTTTTTGAACATCAATATTTTGTAATCGACGTTTCTCCTTTTTCGATGTTTTAGTTTTGAATGAAATGTTCTCATGATTACAATACTGTAAAAGTTAAAATATGAAATAACTGATGGTTCATGTGTTGGAACCAGAGGAACGCTATTTGTACTACCTTCATGGACCAAACTCTCTCGTCAGAGATAACTTCTATGCCCTTGTATTTCCCCCTTGTATTTTCCCCCTTTCCACATTGAGATGTGCTAATAAATACGCTGTGGGCGTAGGGTCTGCCCCTTCTTCGTACCTTCATTTGGCAAATTGATAAACCAAAACACTGTCAAATTAAATTTTAATACGCACGAATTTCATGTGAGAAAACCAGTCTAAAAACATCTCTGTTGAAAAACATTGATGGTTTTTAGTCGATGTCTTTTTGACGTCAATGGTTTAGTTATGAACATCGATATTTCCTAACATCAATGTTTTGTTATCGATGTCGCATAACTAGTGAGCAAGCACGACAGTGTGACTGGTGGAGAGCGTCGGAGCGAGGACTAGAGTACCGGCAGCGTATAAGCAACTCTGACAATTTGATGCGCTGTTGCCGCACATTACTACCCCTATGGCTCTACCTACAGGACAGATAAATGGAATTTAAAAACATTACCTCTTACCGACAGGCGATCACAGGTCTTGAAATCATGTTCATAATCTTCACCATAGAAGAACCTTATAGCCTCTATGACTGCGTGTGAGTCAGATGAGGGGCAACTCTGAACACTGGCTGTGAGAAAGTAAACAAATTCTCACAACTGATTGCTTCAGAGCAGATCACAGAAGACCACAACACGTGGCAAGAGAACTGTCAGAGTCGCTTATAAGCTGCCGGTACCATAGCAGCGCTGATGGGGCGGGGCAGTGAGGTGAGAGTGGGTGGGTCAGAGAGTAGGGGTGGGGAGGGGTGGGAAGGGAAGGGAGGGGATGGAAGGGAGTGGTGGGAGAGAAGGGGAGGGAAGGGAAGGGAGGGGGAAGGGAGTGGAGTGGAAAGGAGTGGAGTGAAGGGGAGGGGAAAGGGAATGGTGGGGAATGCAGGGGAAAGGGAAATGATGGCGAAGAGAGGGGCGTGGCGGGCCGGGCCGGGCCATGACGGGACGGGACGGAACGGGATGGAGCGGGGCGGGGCTGGGCGGGGTGGGGAGCTGGGCGGGGCTGGGCGGAGCTCGCGGGGCTGGGCGGGGCTGGGCGGAGCTCGCGAGGCTGGGCGGGGCTGAGCGGGGCTGAGCGGGGCTTGGCGGGGCTGGGCGGAGTTGGGATGGGCTTGGCGGGGCTGAGCGGGGCTGAGCGGAGCGGAGCTGATCGGGACTGGGTGGGGCTGGGCGGGGCTGGGCGGGGCGGGGCGGGGCGGGGCTGGGCGGGACGGGGCTGGGCGGGGCTGGGCGGAGCTCGCGAGGCTGGGCGGGGCTGGGCGGGGCTGGGCGGGGCTGGGCGGGGCTGGGCGGGGCGGGGCTGGGCGGGGCTGGGAGGGGCGGGGGGTGCGCGAGCGCTCACCTGTAGTCGTGGCAGGCGGAGCCGGCGCGCGAGCGGTCGTCCCGGCAGCGCGCCTCGTACATCATGACGGCCAGCGGGCCCTCGTGCGTCTTCAGCTCGCGCGACACGCGCACGTACAGGAACGCGATCACCGCCAGCGGCAGCACGTACCTGCGCAAGCGGCCGCGCGCCTCGCTCATCACCTGTTTTTCTACCCGCCATGCAAGCCAGAGACTACTGAATGTTTTGCAAAAGCGACATGCAAGTACGCATGTGGATTTTTATCTTCATTACTACGCTTAAAATACATTATCATCTTTGTAATTTCAATGCAGTGCATATGATACATACACCCCTGTGCGTATCAACGTGAAAACAGAGAAATATAAAATATGTTTATTTATCAAATAAATAAAAACTGATATACCTAATATTATTAACATTTAGCGTGTTCTCCTTGGACATTTCTTAATAATTCAAGAATTTCAGGCTTTAGTTCAATCAACTTGTAACATATATTTCTTTAAAATCATCATTACACCAAACATGATATTCTTTCCTTGTTCACATTAAAACTCACAAGGGTACACAAATGATTATGAATGATATTTATAATGTTTTTATTATGTTGCATATAGGTAGACTTAAAACACTGAGGTTTTCGCCTAGAAATGACATTGAGCTTTCGTTATTTCTTCTTTAAATGATACTCAGTGGGCCCTAGATGTTTTATCACCTGCTTGTATAATCCGACATTACAGAATAAACACTATTTTTATATCGTAAAATATAATGAATGCTTATCTCATGTCATTTCTTTATTTAGTCGTTTTCTTGAGCCAGTTACGGTCGATCTGTCGATAATAGTCAACATGTAGTCATCTAATAAGAGCAAGGAAGAAAATGTGAGTTTGTAGTTAGCAATCCAGAAAAAAGTTATAGTGTTTTACTGGTTTGCTGAGTGTATATTAATGCAATTCCCAGCAATCGTCTCACATGCTTCCCCTTCAAAAAATGTAGTTATTGCAACTGAATCGGTTATTTTTAAAACCCCGCAAGTGAGAATTGTAAAGTTGTGGGAAAACAAGGAAAACTGCATAATTAAGTACATCTAGAAGTTTTCTCTATTTGTTTATTACTGATGCATAAACCTTGATTAATAATGATGTGGATACATGTAATTTACTTGTATCAGAAGTACAATAGCCTCTGGGCTAATTTAAAAGTGTATGACTTAGGGGATTTCAAAAACGTATCAGGAATTTGTTACTTGAACATTTAAAGAAACGCACATTACTGTTTCATTTTGTAATTCTACACATTTATTACGATATTGTATGTTAAATGAGAATGCGTATCTACGAACATCAAATATGATTCTTATGACAGAAACAGTTGCTTGAAATATGTGTTCCTATGGTAGTACATAGGTATATTTCCGTATTGAACTTCCCTTTTAACCAATATCTTTGTCAGAAATACCCCAGTCATACATACTGTATTAACACACATGCACAGTTATACATACCCCACAAGTCTACACACTTAGAGTTTCAAATCCAAAAAAAAACTTTGCAGTGTCCTCATGGCCATTCTATTCATCTCATTTACGGAATATACACATGGAATTATGCATCTACCCTGCAGCTTCTATTTTTTCACAAAAAGTGAAAATGCACGCCAGAATAATTTACGTGGTTTTAAAAAAACGGATTCAATTATAAGTGATACATTGTGTTTATTAAATTAAGTTGGAGTTACGGCGGATTTTTACCACAGTTCACTACTATATACATTTACAGATCTTGATAATTATATAAAACATGAATATTCAGATTAATTTACAACTGTATGTGCATAATATATAGTGATTGTATAGTTCCAATATTTGTATGTCTTCTTTATTTCATTAGTCTTGAATAAGTACTGGACAACTTGGCACATATTTTTGGGGGTTTCGATTTTTCGGTAGTGTATATATAGTACATTTCTGTTGTAATTTTTCTACAGCTCTTCATTTTGTGCGATTTAATCAAAGGTCCAACTATTTATTTATTAACAGTAGTTAATCACATTATCTGGAATCGGTAAACTTGAGCGATTTGAATTAGTGGCAAAACAGGGAACAAATAACCAATTTTTTTACAGTTTGTTAAATATAATATATCATGAAATATTTGGAATGCTATCCATACAGACATGCAGTATTAAACACTGCGTGTTATAAAAAAATATGTGAAAAAATATTGCAACTTGATGTGACATTTGATCTTTGGTCTGATAGGCAATATAATAATGTGGAATTGGATATGTGAGAAATAAATGGTTGAAAATTAATTTTCTGTTAGTGCTGTTCTAAAAGAAATTTATTTTCAATTTCGCAACAAGCGACATTCATCACAATGAAATAAAAACCTGTAATTAGTAATTTTACATGATATGCAAAGCTTGACCAGTTGCTTCTAACACGTACAAACGGTTTTTGATTCCTTTATTCATCGATTGTAATTTAGCACAGAAAATCACATATTGAACATACCCTCTATGTTCAATCAACAGAAAATAGACGCTCTCGTTAAAAGCTCATTTTGTGATAATTTTAAAATAACAAAGAATTGCATCCCAAAGGAACAATTGTTCGAAACAAGTGGTTCTTTGAAGGAATAAGACAGTGTGCTGGCCTTCCGTAGTAAAGTTTGGTAATAAACTTGGATATTAATACGCTTTTCTAATTGTCGTCCAGGAGACCTCACAATAATTTCATCTCCTAAAAATTTCAGCAAGAGAACATTGATAGTGCTGAGTTTCTCGTAAGCTTTTCTAGCTATGAGTATTTTTCTTTCTGTCGCTTCGACCGTAAGTGGTAATATTCCGTCTCGTGATGTTTCTCCAAATATCAATCTCAATATTTATATGAGAAGAAATTGACATATCAACGCAGAGTCAAAAGCACTGAAACGACGTTTCCTATACTATGTATGTACCCACAAGGTAGGAATGTTTCAAAATTCATTCTCTGAAGTAGTGATTTTTGTTTTTAAATTGGTTTAATGCAACCCGCACGGCATGAAGACATCGCGGTGTGCAGGGTAGCGATGCGTTTGGCAAGGCGGTCGGCGGGAGATAGGGAGGGAGGGAGAGAGAGAGGAGAGAGACAGACAGAGGCACTGAGAGAGACACACACAGAGAGAGATACCGAGAGAAAGAGAGAGAGAGAGAGAGAACGGTGACGAGAGGAGGGTAGAAGAGACCGACTGGGGAGAGCGAACGGGACAGAAGAGGTGTGTCAAAGGTTGCCTGATCCGCCGCAAGAAAATACACTACCAAATGACAAAAATTCTCTCCAATGGTCACGTTGATGAGAAAAAATCAACCGACTCGAAAGAAATATTCACAGTTGATGTTAGTCCCTATGTAAATGCAAAATGACACTATTCGTGCTATGTTCTATCGACGGAGAGATAAAGTGTTCTTTTCAGCATAGAGCAAACCGCCACATCGTTTTTACGCCTGCTGCTCGCGGGTTGTACAGAATGTAGGAGAGAAGCATTCTCGCAGTTGCTCTGGTAGGGGTAAACTGAACCTCTCTGCCCAAACGACACGAGCCACCGCCGATACAGCGAGCTAAATAGGTTCCCTTGTGAGGGTGTAATGAGCAAATAACAACCTAAATTATGCCCAAAAGCGGAATTCCGCAAAGTGAATTTTCTTCCCGCGAGTTGAGGATACTATTTTGCCCAATTAGCATATTTCCCATCAATACACATCTCCAGTGTTTCATAAATAAAAATGTATTGTTAAAATTATATTTTCTTGATATTCCATTCAAACAACTTTTTAATGAACTTTACCAGAATTATTTCAGAATATAATATTAAATTTAAAATTTGTTTTGATCTGTATGGACATTTAAACACCGAGAAACAAGTTACATATAAACAATAATCCTTCCTTTAACTTTTATCCTAACATCCTCCTTCCTTTAACTTTTAAACAAAAGAGCTCTACACTTTCTTAGTGTCTGTATCGATAAACTTTAGTGATCTCGAAAACATGAAGACTAATACTCAAATTGCTCAAATGGAGGCGATCAATAGATATCTTGTGAAATAGTTCCGGATATTCCCTTTAAAATAACATTTTAAGGATTTTAATACCAAAATGAAATAAACGTTAAAAAATTAATAAATTAGAAATATTTAACCAAAGTTCAACAAAAGTGAGGAGAGAAGTGTTTTGGTGGCAAGGGCCAATCTGAGAGCTAGTTGCATAGATAATTAGTACGACTACAAGTGAAATTGCGCAAATAAACCATGTCATACTTTCAAGAAAGGATCATTTTTACTTTATCGCACTTGCGTCGTAAGAAGTGAAAGTTATGCAATCGTGCACCAAAAAACGGCGACTTTTCGGCAGAAGTACTCCTTTGGCGAGCCCTGGTAACGAAAAAGTGGATAAATCCTGTTCTTATTCAAACTAAATTACTTCCTCTAACACATGGTGTAGCCAGAATCCATGTTTTTTGGATCCTTGATTCTGAAAAATCGATCGATGGCAAAACATCTGTCTGTCTGTCCATCCGTCCGTCTGTCTGTTATTGATGGCTAGCGCGTAAACCGTTCAGCCAATTTTCTTCCAAATTTGATATTCCCCATTCGTTCTAAACGAACTCAAGGATTTCATAGTTCCTTGATTTCCTTTCGTTCTAAACCAACTCAAGGATTTCATAGTTCCTCCGGGTATTTTGATTTTTGAGGGAACATTACATGTAGCCTCGAAACCATTTTCAAAATTCTCTCAAAAACTTCTCCAAATCTTGTATCAAACTTTCTCGTCAGCATATACGACGCTTATGTGAAAGATGCATGTCTCATGATCGTTGAAATCACTGTTTTTTTTCGAAAATTGCAAAAGTGCAAATTTTTGGGGCGTCTACTTACAACTACAATATTGAAGATAGAGATTTTTTCTTAATGAAATCTGTTCTTTAAAGATAGGTCGGGAAATAAGGTTATGTTCAATTTTTTGAAAATATGAGTAGTTTTCGTGTAATTTTCGCAAAATAAGGCAATTTTAAAACATTTTATAACTTTTATTTTCAAAAAACGAAATAAATGAATTAAATTTTCTCCTCGTATGTATAAAGGGACGCTCTATGTATGGCGACCTCGTATGTGTATCGCGTGTACCATTTTCGGGGAGCTCTCTTTATTTTCGAAAAATTGCAAAAAGTTAACATTTCAGTACTACACTATTTAAGATAGCGATTTTTGCGTAAACAAAGTCAGTTGTAGAAATTAAATCTTCAAAAGAGGCCACATACAATGTTTTGAGAAAAAAATTGTAATTTTGCGGAAATTGGTGGAAATGTATGCAATTTCTAAAAAGAATATTTTCACAAAAGTAGCATCAAATGTTTTTATTGAATTTTCTCCTCGTATGTAACAACGGACGATAAAAATAAGGTGCAAGTTCCATTTTCAGCGAACTATTATCGAAAATTGCAAAATGTTAACATTCCAATACTACAAAATTGAAAACAGCGATTTTGCGTTAAGCAAAGTCTCTTGTAAAAATTCAGATCTTTAAAAAATGTGACGTAGAATTTTGTTTAAAAAACAAGTATATTTTGCGTAATTTGTGTCTGAAATTTTTATAATTTCTAAAAAATATATTTTCTCAAAAATCGCACCAAATATTTTCATTAAATTTTCTCCTCGTATAGAACAACGGACGGAAAAAAGTGTAGTGCAAGTCCCATTTTCGGGGAACACTCCATATTTTCGAAAATTGCAAATATTACGTGTTGGAAATATTATTTAGACAGTTCCATTTTTAAGCTTTGGTCCGAGTTCTACTCACATGGCACTTCTGTAGCGTAGTGATATGACTGATAGCAAATCAACTCGGAAAGTCTGAATTCGAATTTAGGGTGTGTGTTAATCTGGTACAAATGCCATTTAGTTGTGTGTGATTGTAATTTTTAAGTGTTGTGATTGTAATATTTAATTAAAATAAAAAATGATGCATTTAATTTTCAAATAAAAGATAGGAACAGTCACTAACATTCTTTTACAATATTATTACAATTTTTATTCCAGTTCACACACTTACTCAAAGCAGTTTCTATAATTTAAAGACTCTAATTTGTAGGTGCGAATTACCGCGACCCACGCCCAAATATTTTTTCTTGAATTTAAGGTAATTTAATAATATAAAGTGCCGTAGATTCTCACTTCTTTCGCGGCCTGTTTTACTTAAATAAACCATGTTAACATAATATTCAAAATAATTCAATTCTTAAGTAAATCATTTTGCATAAATTAAAAGATGAATGCAGACTAAAAATACTCAGGAAAAGAGAGGTTTGTGAAAAGTTACATAAATATTATGTTGCGATAAAATTTCATAAAAAGTTTTTTGAGATCTTAAAGTTGTAGTATTGAAGTAGAATATTTGCAATAATTTTGTTTGTGATTTTCGAATATCGTTTTGATGTTCGGAGGGATTTTAAAATAACGCATTCGCATATTGCCCCAATGACTGATGCGGTATGAGAAGTTCTTCAGCATCTCTTACGGAAATATTCAGGAACGGGGCGGTAGTTTCTCGCCAGCTTCCTCAGAGATTGACCGAGGATGTGACGTGTGAGTGCAAAGCTCCTCAGCTCTCTGAGTGGTGCGAAAGAGTTTCAGCTGCTTCTGAAGTCTTGCAGGTAGGGCCTTGATGTCTTTCGATCGCTGGTGCTGGCGGAGAGGAAAACATCCCACCGCTACCCAAAGGTGCTGAGTTTCTCACATGAGGTTGTTGATGGAAGGATGAACTTGGTGGTAGAAATGACGAAGAAATCAACGCGCTGTTTTCGCGCAAGATGAGGTTTTGGATCGGCGTGAGTGATACTGAGCGCTGGAAAGGAAATACAGGCTGAGTCAATACAGTTCATGCGTCAAAAACGATGCTGCTGATAGTTGCATCGAAAGCTTCAGAGGAAATGAAGAAAGCGAGAAAGTGATGATGTAGATGTTAATGTCGATTATGATGTAGACTACAATGAATTTGTACATGAACTTGCATGTCAGAAAATTTCTGTCCTATATTCAGTTTTTAATATAGAAGATATGAAATATAAGAGTGGGACATCTCCGAACTAATGATTTATGAGAACACGTGATGTGAATTAAGGAAGCAATGTAGATTGTGAAAATATTACAATTGAATCGATGCAAGTAAGAACAACGGAATGAAACGATCAAACTTGCTGATTACGAACAGTGTTAGCTAAGAAGTGATTGTGAAGACGTTGAAGGTGTAAAGAGAGCTAACGGCAGATGTTGACGACAAGTGTGTTAGTGACGAGTCGCAGAAAACCGAGGTGGCAACAACGCGTCTCCTGCTCTCGGGGCGACATGTGTAGCCATTTTCCATAGGATGGTGGTGGGGAGGTGTGGCAAGGGATTGCGGTCTGGGGCTGATGGGATATTCAACGTGGACGTCGCCGGTGCGCCTGCAGGAAGCGCGGGCGTGCAAGGGCCCGGCGCATCCATATGGATAGGGCGGCTCCTGCGGTTGTCGCCAACGACCACGCCCATCCCTGCCCACTCTTTCTCTCAATCGACTCGCCACCGCCTTCGTTTCGATTCTCCTTGTTTTACACCCACATTTTCCCATTTCTCTGTTATTTAAATAGAGCAGAAAAAAAGGTTTTGAAAATGAACCGAGTGCTTACCTTTGTTAATGCGATATTATTAAATACTTTCATGTGGAAAAATACTATAGATTACAACTAATGTATGTTGTGATGTACGTAAATACGTATATGTCATTAACACTTTTTTATACGAGTATTAAATTGGGTTACTTCTGACAGAAAATATTAATCACGTTTTTTAAATTTCTTTGATCATCCAGCAAGTTAATTAATTTCAATACCAATAAAGGAAAAACAACTTTATAATTGAATGTTCAGTACGATTTTTCATAAAGTCACAATTTTTTTATGTTCGGTATAACTAGTGGCCTGTAACAGCAAATGCTGCTGAAAAACAACACAAAATGGTTTCACAAAAGTAGCACGTGCACTGTCCAAGAACAACAAATAAGTACCATATACAAATTATTATAACACTGCAATCAGTTAAATATTTTAATTGAAACTGTCTTCACGAATACTACAGTAGACATCGGATGTTTAGGGAAACGCCTATTTTTTTCTAGCGAACTTATTTAAAGGCTGACAATATATGTGCACGAATCATGACAAATGATGACATATGTTGAAATTTTATAACGCTTATTTTTGCTTATTTTAACGTAAATGCCTTTTTTTGCATAAATGCCTTTTCTTTAGAATTATTGCACGTTTTTGCCTTTTATGCATTATTTTGATAAAGATATTAGAAAATCGGCCATGGTCCAACCTTATCATTCATTTCGAAACCTTCAATTCACGTATTTGTACTTTCAAATACGAGAGAGTTCCTGAAAGTATACCAACATATTTTTCTCCATTTTCCTATTTCATAAATACTAGCCATGTTCTCAGAAAATGGTCGTTTAACAACATACCGAGGGCACCTTTTGAGCGGAAATAAATGTAAATTCCCAGAAGATTTCAGTGTTGCTAAAGTTGGACTTCTAAAATATATGCCAGACACATCACTAAGTGTTCAGAAATTCTTTTCTGTATTCCAACAGATTTTGTCTCCCAATCGTTGCAGATTTTAAATTGCGATCCTTGAAAAGTTACTGGTAATATATTGCAATGGAAACTACTAAGAATAAAATGTTAAAGAGTTGTTAATATGTATTGAGTTTTACAATTAATTTTTAATTTTATTGTGAATATAATTTATGACAGTGTCTTTTTTCTCCTTATTCTTGACATTTTCAGTGCCTCTTTAGGCGCCTAAAAGACGATTTTTAGTGCCTAAATATCCAATGTCTAATCATAATATACTATCGTAATATATACTGATATACAACAGTTCTCGACATACAAAGAATATCAAAAAGTTGTTCCAGAGAGCAATACAAGACTGTAAATATTTAATGGCGAGCAACATCGGCCTTAGAGTCTTTTTTCATAACTGACGTCTGCTGTGTTATAATCTTGTGACATTGCATGTGACAATTCAGTCGGTTCGCTCCCTGTGAGATTAGGCGGAATAATATAATTAACTATTTGCAATTTTCAGTCAAAATTGAAATGATTTCGTTGTTTTTAGAATTTTACCGAGTTTCTGGAGATTAAACAAATCCATAGACACCATCAGAGACTGCGTAGTTTTCTTTCAATTTCTGCGCACATTGAAAATTATTAATATAATTGACGTGTTATTTTGTTAAATGCAAATTTTAAGATAAACAATGTGTAGCCACCATGGCTTTTCCTTCTCTTTCTTTTGAATTCGTATACAAAGATCTTGTTAATCATGTGAATTCTTGCCCGTGAAATATTTACTTTCTTCTACTGCCAATCCCTATTCAAGTAAATATCGCTTTGGTAACTAAAAGGACAGTAAGAGGAGTTAAGGATACTTCGGAAATATAATGAAGATTCAGATTTGATTCAGATTAACAGAGGTACCGGTTGAATTAAAATTAATATTCTGCAGGAGACTGGAGCTTAATCAAGTACAGTCAGAGGAAAGAGCATTTAAGAATTGGAGGATTGGAGTTATACTGGCAAGAAAAATCAGTGGGAAATATGCAAGTTCCGATAGAACTTGCAGTGCCTGTGACTGAGAGGTTGGGGTTCTATCCTTCTGACGGGAGGTCCTAGGGTTGGAATCCCAACGGTGGCAGTATTTTCGATACTAGCTAGGATAGCTAGGCCGAATGAGCAGCTGTCTGGAAAAGAGTTTTAGCGGTCGGCCGCTTTAAAAGGTAGTTTTCCGCGGTTTCTCTAGTCAACACTGGGAAATACCGGAGCAGCACCCTAGCAAACGGGACCCGGAACAAGACTGGTCTTGCTTTCCTTTTTTATGCTATCCCCGCTTCTTACTTAGAAACACCTCTACTGCGACCTCCACCGTCTTCTTATAAGGGAGAGGGATTTTTAATAATCTCCCTAGGATGTTTGGTTAGCTCAGTCGGGCTGACGGTGAGACATATAAAAAAATGAAATTGGTGGGATCAGGGACGTGGGTTCTCTACACTATGGTCTCGCAAATCATTCAGATTAAAACACAGATTTCTTAAACACCTTACTATAATCTTGAGATGAAAAATTTGTGGCATAGAACTCTCTTACACTTGACCCTCATAAATACACAGAAAACATAAAATACGCTGTCAATTGCTGAAAATAGAATACACAAGAAAATTCTTAAATCTATACACCCTTCTCTTTACTACTTTACTAATTTACACTGTCTTTCTCATCAAATCAAAAATTTTACTACGCCTTTACACATTCTTTGGTACCATTTATATTCTCTTTCATGTAACACAAAAAAAATTAAGTTTTTACTGTTTCTATTTTTACAAAGAATAAGGATAAAGAAAGATTGATTCTGTAAGTTGATCTCTCCTCTAACTAACTGAATATTAAATCTTTTCCTCGGTTTGCACAGAATTACTCTATCTGCTTCGTTAAACAAGAATAAATACTAAAAGAAAAAAAAGAAAGCTCTTCCTTTTGTCTTTGAAGAGCTCTGATGCTTTTTCTACGTCTGTATTGATGGCGTCCACGTTGATAAGCTACGTCCGTACAACCTCGCTGCTTGACGACACGCTTCGAAAAGGAACGGGATATGCTATATGCCTCGCTGTTACCCTAGCCAAGCGATTCTAGTGAACTCTTGTGATACTTATGAGAACTTATCAGTAGCTCTCTTCTGTCTGTGCGGCGTGCGCTATGAGTACTGAAGCTCTTCGTGCGGGCGATAAATGTGCCACGTTTTCCTGAGCTTTCGGAGGGAAAACGGATGGTCACAATACTACCACACAACCTTGGGAAACCAGTGGATTGGAGCTTGTCCGTGCTGAGGGAAGATATCTGGAGAGGGAAATTCCCGCAAACTGACGTGTAGGTCGTCACCGTATTTCACAATCCAGTGGCGAAAGATAACCGTCATCTTCCATGATGAAAAAGATATATTACATTTATGGTACTAATGAGCGTAGCTGAGGACGAGCTCGTAAACACGAAATAATCTATCAGTCAAAAAAAAAAAAAAAAAAAAAAAAGGAGATCAGCGCCAGCCGTGCTGGGGAGGAACGCACGAGAACATTTGAATTGCGGTGCCTAAGCGCAAGCCAGCAGAGACGCCGCGCCTCGTCTAGCGAGTGGCTTCTGCCCCGCTTTCGGCTCTTCCCTGGCTTTGCTGCTCCTCCCAGCGGCTGCTTTGAAGGTTTGAGGAGTGGCGCCCCCAAAGCGACGGCAAAGGAAGACATCAGGTGTGTGACAGCCGTTAGCGAGGAGTGAAGTCGTATGACAAATCCCTTTGCGTTGAATCATTGTATTGACAGGATTCTCACCGAGATCTCGTATCCCGTTGTTCTCTAAATAAACGAAACCATCTTGTTTTAAACAGTAATAAGCAGGCCCCGGATTCTGATGACGTCATCTTTTCATTAGTGCATTCTAGACGGAACTAACTTACAAATGAGTGTTTATCACGAGATATAGGTGATAGAAATGTATAGTTATTGGATCATTTTTGGGCCATTTTCAATTTTTAGGTAATTTTTAACCTTTGTGTCATTTTTACGTATTTTGTTTCCTTTTCAGTTTTTTGTTAGTAAATGAATTTACAATTTACAATTCTTTGTTAATGAATTTACAATGACATTCCAAAACAAAGTTTTATTGTATTATCAGTTCACGACAAAATTCACCACTGCAGTGGATTCTGTTTTTCGAACTCTCAAATTTACACATTTTCGGTAATTTTCTCGACGTTTCAAAAGTGATGGTTGGCTGATCTGAGCAAAAGATTCTTTTTCCTCCTAAAGTAATGGCTTTATATTTAATAAATTTTATTTAAAATTGTAAAATTCATTGAATAAACAAACATTTTCATATACATGTTTGAGAATTAAAAAATATAGGTAATTTTCCCCTTATTTTGAAATTATCTTATAGGTTATTTTCAAAGAATTTTAGGTCATCAGAATCCGAGTCCTACAAATAAGCTACTGCGAATGATTTTATGAGCAATTTATTCAGTATATTACTCTCCTATTATCAGGGATGTAACGCCCCCCTAAGTTTCGCAAGATTCTTGAAATGAAAACCTTGAAAAATAATTGTTGTATTTTGAAATTATTTCTTTAGAATTTTTTCACGGACACTTTAAATACAAATAAACGGTGTCAAGTAATTAATAATATAATAAAATCATTAAAGTAATGTCGCTTTACACCAATTCACGCAATTATTTTTATCGTAAGTTGATCCTGTGAAATGTGTAAAGATATTTTTACTTTGAAATTTCAATATAAACTCCTACTTTTCAGTAAGTTTTGTTAACAACAGGAAAAATTAATTTCTCTTTTCTTTTATTTTACGTTTTCGCTACTATTTTCAGGTCCTTTCCCATGTCCACCAGAAAACTTTGAACACACAGCACCGTGGGTTGAGTATGTTGTGATAAGGCTTCCTTTTTCTGACTTCGCTTTGGCCGCTGCTTCAGAACCAGCAGTTCTCCAAACCCAACCTTTTGTTGCTTGAAGGAATCGCGAAAAAGACGCCCGCCCGCTCGAACGAGTGCCATGGACGACGAGCACAGCAGCTTGTTAGAAAAAGGGCCTAAGTACCATCGCTGTAAGGCTTCGGAAATGAGGTGCTGCTGAAAGTTTTCAACGACTTCTCTCTTAAAATAGCCCGATTGCTCTTTCGTTATTGGCTCTCGAGAACTTTGGAAAGTGCCTCTTCAAGATGGACGTAAAGGAAAGGCGCGGCAAACTCGACAACATATTTCATGCTCGTTCGAAAACTATTTCGTCATTTAATGAACGTCACTTTTCCCTAACCTCAATTTCTGAGTTAAGATGGTAGTAAAATACGTGTCAGGTATATATTTTAAGAACTCATGACACTGCACATTAAATTATGCTACAATAAAATAATATCTTAAATAGATCCAAAAACAGCTTAGTAAAGTAGTAAAAAACGACAATATCTTAGTGAAATTAAATAAGAATTTTTATAACTAATTCATTGTTTTAATTGATTTAATTGCAGATTATATTTCCCTGTACAAGAAATATTTGTTCAATGTATGATGACCAAATCGTGAACATTTCTATCGCCATAATTTCAACAAAATTAAACTAGGCACTACTGTATATTACTACATGTTCTTTAAATTGGTATTAACTACATACATAATCTTAATCACATACAATCTAATCCAAATCTCACAAACGCCTTGATCAAAACTCGTAAAAAAACGATATTTCACTCAACTGTATTGATACTAGAGAGATCATTCCCAATTGCCTTCCTTATATCCATAAATAAGTAATTTGTTTCCTTTGAGCAAAATATTAAACCACCGTTTCTTTTCTTTCTCCGTTTCACAACGTGCTTCTCTTTGTCTATCAACTCTGTATTTTTCCAAGTATCAGCCACCTTGTAGATGATACAACATAAATACTCTCTTTCCATCACCTCTCATTCCCTTTCGTCAATTTGAGACCCTGCACCACCCTCCACCCCCTCAGCTCTACCCTCTCTTCAACTCTCTCCGCCCCTCTTCCTTACGCTCCCGACAATCCTTCTCCTCTGCATTTTCAGCCTCTCCGCCGTTTGCGTACCTTTCACTCCCGCCAACGTTACCTTTTACCTTTAACCTTCCCCCTGCAACCTTTCTCTTTCTTGTTTTCCCTTCTACCTCCACTCTCTCCACCATTTCTCCTCCTGTTGCTCCATCACCTTCGACCGGCAAATCAAATGCCATTGCAGTGCCTCTGCCCGGGAGGTCGTATGTTCGAGTCCCGACGGTGGCATCTCAATCTTCCCTTCCTCTTACTTCTCCCGTCACCATCCCTTACTTAGGCACACTTGCACATACATGCACTACACCAGGGTTGTCAAACGGAGCACATACGTGCTCGGAGCGCGCTTGCGCTCCGCTAGGGCACGCAGGGCCCGCGGCCGAGGGAAGCTCGCGCTCCGATTTCTCAGGGATGCACAGAAGGAGTCGTGGCGGGGCGCAAGAAGACGTATAAAATGTTTGTCCGAGTGGGCTCTTATATAGTGCAAAATGTACATCAACTTGTGCTCTCCAAATGATTTTTAAAACGTTTGTATTATTTTAAAATGTTTTTAGGAAAGTTTTCGTAAATGCTATTTTGTGTTAGGTAAAAGTGTTTAAAACTTAGTGTATTTTAATATTACATAATGTATCCGATTTTACATACTTACTTTTTTTTACTGTTTTTATTACATATTTATGAACGTTTTTTGATGTTTCATTCTACATATTTTTCCGGACTCTTTTCGTCATTATTCTATAATTTTTAAGTGCTTTTATTGCGTTCATTTTCACACGAAAAATGTGCACATCGTATTTATTTAAACGTTTATTTTCAATAATAGTGTCAGTGCTTTTCTGAAATTAGGATATACAATATTTATGTTGATTTAATATATATTTTGATTTATATTTATTTTCTCACAAATATTCGTTAGAATTAATAGTTATCTTATATTGCATTCTCTAACACTAAGTAGAAACGTGCGTTAATACTTCCGTGGATCAATGCTTTTATAACTGCAGTTTTTGTTTACATGTCAATTTCCACTTAAAGTTCGTAAAAATTAATAAATATCTCTTTATGATATACCCTTGGTGTGTTTCACCCAACTCGCCACATTCGCACGATGTTTTCTCACCCCTGCTTCCCGCCTGTGACTCGAGTGACTTCGCTAAGCTGATATCGCCGCGTGCCCCAAACCTTTGCGACGGCCATTCGCGAGCTCGTTCGTCTGACGGCCCTGCACTACACCACCACGCATGCCGGGAGACGGCTCGGGAACTTAGAGCTTCTGCCGGCTGGGGCGGTGCCCCACTGGTGAGAGATACCTTGTCGGCAAGCAGGGTTTTCCCCAACGGTAGGTCAGCGCCGGATCTTACCGTCCATCGGGGGAAGATCGCCGCCACCTCTCGAGGAAGAGCACGTCCATTACACTAACGGGACTAATGGCCCTAGCAGTTGTCCCGCCCAGAATCACTCATCAATCAATCAACCCTCCCCTTCGACCCTCCCTCCTCTTGCCCGTCCCCTTTCAACCCCTCCAAATTTCGCTTTCGCCCCGCCTCGCGTCTCCGCCCCATGTGACAGTTCCATTCCTCCATCGTTTCCGCGCGTTCCTACCCCCGCCATCGGCAGCGCTTGTCCCCCCCCTCCTCTTTCCCTGCCTCGTGGCCGCCGCCCACTCTTTTTCCAGCGCGCCTCTGCCCACTAAGGCAGCCTCGCGTGGCCGCCGGCCGCAGGCTGCCCTCCGCTGTCGCTTGATCAAAGGGCTCGCGAGGCCCCTCGTCGGGGACGGGGGATCGCGTTACACGACAAGTCACCGGGGTCGCACGCACGCTGGCGCCAACCGCGGGCCTTTTGTGCGAGGGATCTTGCCCCCTGTTTCATTCGGAAGCCATTCTTCCTCTGCTCTTGGCTCCGAATAAAGAACCCAAAGAACTTCCAGGTGTAATAAAACATGAACGACCCTTGGAAATATTGAAAAGTAAAGTCGGGTTTTGTGGTGTGACAAATTTAGACGCTGAAATGAAAAACTTAATTGACTGCCGATCTTGTCCGAAGAATGTTTTCTTCTCTCAATAATATCAGCACAGAGGGATTAATACGTGAACATATTCTGTTGTTTTTTTAATGTAAGAGCTCTTTTAATACCTATGTTTCAAATACTATTTTTGACCAAATACATTTTAGGCAAAATTACGTTAATACAAGTTTAAAGTAAGAAATTTATTATTGCACTGTATTAGTCGTATGTTAGTAAATCACTTGTCCATTAATTAAATGTCATTCGGTAAGCAAAGGCCAAGAATAATTAGATTTACTATTTATTAATTGTTTAACAAAATTACGAATTAATTACACAGATCTTTGTACTCACAAAATTGATGACAGACATTGCCTCTTAATATCTATTTAGCCAGAATGACTGTATGGTATAATTATTAATTCAGAGAAAATTCCGAAGTACATTTTCGTCAGTCATTGCTTGCAGTTTCTATTTTTTAATGCATTTCTGTCTTATTATGTTCTAAAAAAGATTTTCTTAAATCATTTTTTAGAGGAATTGCTTGAAATTGTGATAATGTACTAAAGGTATTTCAAAAACTATATCAACATGGCATTATGTGGAGTCAGCTTATTGTGCAATGAGTTTTTACGTCTTACTGGTTCCATGACATTGTTTAAAAAACTTACGTTTCTAGCAAAACTATAACTGGTCATAGCTTATATTCTTCATCAATAAAAAGCATACGATTTTTAGTTCTGCTCTTCAAGAACTTCAGTTAACAAAAACATATTCTTCACTTCATAATACATTTTACAAAAGATGATAAATATCATTTTCTTTTATGTTTTTAATATATATGTGCAAGTGAACGTGTCTAATAATAAATGTCATTTCTACGTGACAAAAGAGAAAAATACTTACATAACGAAAAAGAGACCCCTCATGTATTCTTGCATATTGTCTACCAGGTTGACGACGCACATCCCCATGCCTTGTAATTTATCAAACATACTCTGAAACAATAAGAAAATTTATTTACAATATATTAATAAACGATTATACAGATGTGCAAAATGTTTTGAAAAGCTGGAAAAGTAGAAATAATACTAAAATACTTAAGTTGTTATTATACAATAATCACCTTAACTGCAAAATATAAATGACGTGTTTATTTCTTGGAAAAATAAAATGAATGTTCTGCGAACCAATCTTCATTTAACAAATTAATATGCGATAAAACAGAATTAATTGCAAAACTATTTTCGACAAGATAAAATATGTTAATATTTCATTTTAAACTCTTGTTTAAATTAAACAGGAATGTAATGTAGAATTAAGTATCCCCTATCCAAGTTAATATATAACAATTTCATCTTACAAATATATCATCACTTACTTTTGTATTCCATTCTTTTAATTTTATGAAGGCATTAATGGTGTTTCATTCACTTAACAGGTGTTTCAATTCACATCAAAGATAAATTAACCAATCCATATATAAATGATTTTAAGAATTTTTACTTCGTTAAGTTTTCTAGTGTCAGTATAGTTTTTGTCGTGTACGAAATGTTGGAACAATTGTGTTGTTTATCTCACTCGTTCTAACTTTCATCTAAAGCATAACCCTGCAGAGTCGACATTCTTTTCCAAATTGCAGATGTGTTCACCGGGTTGCATATTTTCGCAATTGGAGAACGCGCCAGTCACGGTGGAGTTAATCTTCAAATACATCCAGAGACGTACAGGCTACTACAATAAAGTTCTGCATCTCCATTTAAAACTACATTTACTATGTTAAACTTCTGCAAAGCCGGCTGACGTACACTTAAGAGGTCATATAGAAATATAAGAGGCAAGAAAATGCCAAGGTGACCATTATGTTGTATGGAGTGTTTTAATTTTAAAAATGTTGCTAGAATATTATTTTAATGAATTACAGTTGACATTTAAACAAAGGTATTAAATGTATAACAGAGAGAAGTAATAATGTTAAAACTTTGTTCGTTGAGATACAATGTCGTTTCATGAAGAGGTTAGACTTTTTGCGACCATCATGTGTGAAATTTATTCTTTTTTTGCAGTTTGCTATATTTGTACATAATGAAACAAAAAAATATTTAAAGATTATTTATCCAATTAGTGTTCAATTAGTGTTACTCTTAAAAAAACAGATTTCATCGTACTATCTTTACTTTGAACTTACTTTCTAAAAATGTCGACAATGGACTAATAGTCATTGTAGTACATGAATCTTCTTTAGGAAATTCAGAAAACATCCTATCTGCCTCAGTTGGGGAAATTGCAATAAACGATAATACCCATGACAATGGAGGGCAGCTGCGCATTGGAAGCAGCCGATAGTGCTCATTGCGCATTCGAGGGGCCTTGGCGCAAGGGAATGTCTCTGGCGGCGCGCCAGGGTGGCTCTTGACCTGGCGAGCAGGTCGATTAAGAGTCGATAATGTGCGTGGCCAGGCGGCGGCGAAGGCGTCCGCTCGCGCCCAGACGGCCTCTAGGCCTCATTCCTCCGCCTCTTGCAGCCACTGCTGCCTCAGCCGCCTCCGCCGGCGCTACCCCCACCGCCACCCCCCACCACCACCGCTGCCGTCACCGCTACTGCCACCGCTACCACTACCCTCACCACCTTCGCAACCGCCACCGCTTCCACCAACGCTATCCCCACCGCCTACGTTGTCGCCACCGCTACCACTACCACTACCGCTGCCACTGCCATCACCGCCACCGCCACCGCCATCGCTACCATCGAAGGCATCGCCGTCAACGGCTTGCTCTCTCCCATCTCCATCGTTTCTACCTCCGACCTCGCTCCAACCCCAACCCCAACCCCAACCCCAACCCCAACCCCAACCCCAACCCCAACCCCAACCCCAACCCCAACCCCAACCCCAACCCCAACCCTTACCCCGAACCCATCCCCGACCTCATCTCCGACCCCATTCCCGACCCCAATTCCCTCCCCAACCACGACCCCAATCCTAGCCCCACCCCGACCACGATCTCCACCCCGGCCACAACACCGAACCGCGACTCCAATCCCGACCCCAACCCCAACCCCGACCCCAATCGCTTCCCCAACTACAACCCTGGCCCCATCCCAACCACGTTCCCCACCCCGGCCCCAAGCCCAAGCCCCACCTTGACCCCGACCCTGTCACCGTCACTGTCACCTGAACACGAACCCGTACCCTACCCTGACCTCGACTCCAACCTTGACACCGTCCTTAATCCAGAAACGACCCCGACCCTGATACCGACACCGACACCATCTTCGCCACCGGTGCCGACACCGGCACCAACACCAAAACCAAAACTGCCACCGACACCGTCACCCCACCCCTCCAGCCTCAACGCCATTACCGCTACCGCCTCCTGCCCCCGGCGCCCTGTCTCGGATGCCGCCCGCGCAGAGCGGGAACGACCCGCTTAATGGCTCCTTTTGTTCCGCGTGGCTCCCACTCGCTCGTCCCCGGCTTTCCTCGCCTCAGCATCGAGCCTCGCAGCCTCCTACAATTCCTGACACGCGTTCGGGGCGGCGCCGGCGGAGACGCCGAAGACGGGAGGCGGAGATGGCTTCGATATGGAGTTGGGAGGCGACGATAGATGGCACGTGGCTTAGTCGAATTAATGAAGACATTTGTAGGAATTTACAAATGTAAAATATAATTAATAAAATGTATAATTGTACTGAACTAAAACAAATAGATTAAACTGAAGGTAAATCTAAGAAGCCAAGAGTGGAAAAAGAACTGAGAAAGCGCAGTGGTTCTCATGAGAATAGTGGACGCGACAGTAATGGCAGTTTTTGACATATATTGGGGGGTAATAAATCGTAGTTTGTGAGGAAGAGATGGTCAGTTGTGTGGCGGAATGGTCAGGAAAAAGAAAAAGGATCCGAATGGTCCCAGTTTAGTTGAAGACTGAAGGGAAACATTTACAATGTCACCAACATGGACATTTTCTCGATTTTTCTCCAATTCAGTGTTTTTCGCTATACGTGAGTAATATGCCCAGGTTACGCAGATACTTTAATGTACAAAATTAAAATTGTTCATATAAATTTATTTTCTTGTAAGATGTAGCTTGAAATTCGCGTATTAAAAAGGATTTATAATCTTTAAAATGTAAATAAAGAGAGTCGTAATCCCAAGAAAAAATTCGTTTTTATGCTCTAAATTAAAAATTATCTCACAATATTGCTAACCAATTATATTGCTCACCCCATGTGCATAATAGTGCGCGTATTAATTTATACTATATTATTAATAAATTAGTCTGAATCGTATATGCGTGTTATTAATATATAATATATTTTGCAAAACTCAACATTAATTCAAACATGAATGTTAAGCGACGTGGTGCTGGTAGATGTTAATCACTTTCTTCTTCGACATTTTCATTCAGAATGTTCTACGTTATTGCTAAGTTATTACTAGGGTAACAACAAAGGTATGACTAAGGTAACAACAGAGATATTACTAAGGTAACTGCAAAGGTATTACTAAGGTGACTACAAAGGTATTACTAAGGTAAGGTAAACTAAGGTATTACAAAGGGACGTCGTACGTGCCAGAAAGACATGATGTACGCGCACGGGCACCGCGAGGCCGCAGGTCGTCATGAGGGGCGGGGTTGGGGGTGAGGTTGCCGCCGGCGCAGAGGAGCGAAGAGAAAGCGCGGGCTGAGAGAAGGAGCGGGGCGGCGCACACGCAGGGCGGGCCGTCGCATACAGATGGGCGACTTCCTCCGCAAGCCCCCGGATGGCGCGCAATTAGAGCGGATCTCCTCGTGCACGCCCCGTCGCGTCAGCCACCACGCCCCTTCGCCCGCCCCTCCCCCGTCGCGCACGCACATCTTCCAGCTCGTCCGCCTTGCTTCCATCTCGCCCGACCCCTCTTCCATGTCGCACGCCCGTATTCCATCTCGCGTGCCCATCTTCCATTTTGACCGACCCTCTTCCATCTCGTTCAACCCTCTTCCGTTTCGTCCGCCTATCTTCCAGCTCGTCTGCCCCTCTTGCATCTCGACCTCCGCTCTTCCATCTCCCCCGACTTTCTTCCATCTCGCATTCCCATCTTCTATATCGCACGCCCGTATTCCATCTCGCGTGCCCATCTTCCATTTTGACCGACCCTCTTCCATCTCGACTAGCCCTCTTCCGTTTCGTCCGCCTATCTTCCAGCTCGTCTGCCCCTCTTACATCTCGACCACCGCTCTTCCATCTCGCCCGACCCTCTTCCATATCGCACGCCCGTTTTCCACTTGTATGCCCATCTTCCATTTGACCAAACCTTTTCCAGCTCGACTAACCTTCTTCCATTTCGTCCGCCTATCTTCCAGATCGTCTGCCCCTCTTGCATCTCGACCTCCGCTCTTCCATCTCGCCTGACTTTCTTCCATATCGCACACCCATCTTCCATTGTCACCGACCTCCTTTCATATCGACCGGCCCTCTCCCATCTCGTCCTCTCCTCTTCCATTTCGCGCGACCCACTTCCACCTCGTTCGCCTCTCTTCCACCTCGTCTGCCCCTCTTACATATCGCCCGTCCCCTACCAACTCCACCTCCCCTCTGCCATCTCGCCCTTCCGTCTTCCATCTCGTCCGCCCCTTTTCCATCTCGCTCGGCCACATTTCCGCCTCAATCTCCTCATTCCATCTTGCCCTCCCCTTTTCCACCCTGCCCGCCTTTCCGCCTCTCTCGCCGGCCCTATATCACACCCGACGCAATCTCTCCCGACTTTCCTTCATATCCGCGATCGCCCTCCATCTCAGCGCTCCGCCTGCTTTTTCGCCCCCAAATCCGCTTTTATTGTGTTGCACGTTCGCCTGCCCTCTTTTACAATTTCCCCTAGTCGACATCTCGTCCAGCCTTCATTTTTCCGCCCGTCATTTCGTCGGAACGCTACCCCTTCCACTCGTCCGCCGTCAGGCCGTCTCGTCCGCCTTCCAGTCTTTCCCCCATGTGCGCTATCTTACGATGCACGTCCGCTATCTCCGATTTTCCGAGCCCAACTCATTTCCTCCCAACTCGCCCGCCCGTTCTCCTATCTCACCTGCCAGCCCTTTCGTATTCCTGGCAGCTCACCCGTCCTCCATCTCCCTAGTCTGTCGTGCCTCTCTCCCTTCCTTGATACCTCCCTTCGTCTACCTCGTTCTGATACCTCTACCCAGATGTCTCTCCACAGCGTGTGCTCGTCCCAAAACTCGTCCACCATCTCGCACGCCTGAACATCCACCGTCCATCCGCTTGACTTCTCGTTCGCCCTCCCTCTCTAGCCGTCCTCTCTCTGTCTTTCGCCCTCATTCCCACCCCCTTCACCCACCCTCCTGCCTATATTAGCCCATCTTCGCCCCCTCTCTCGCGCTTCACCCATGCACTGCCCATCGCCCGACGCGCGGTCTGCGACACTGCTCGCGATGCCCTCCACGTCCCTTGTCTGCCCTCCATCTCCCTCATCTGCCCTGCCTCTCTCGCTTCCCTATTATTTCGTCTACCCACATGCACACCCTATCCAGTCCCTCTCTCTCCGTCTCTCTCCCCGTCTCTCTCTCCGTCTCTCTCTCAGTCTCTCTCTCAGTCTCTCTCTCAGTCACTTCCACTCTTTGTCCCGCCCCTACCTACCTTACCGCGACCTCGCCCACCCGCCGGCCGTCGCCCGCTGCGCGATCTGAGCCACTCTGCACGCGCCGCCTGCCGCTCTGGGGTCGTTAGGTCTCGACGGCCTCTCGATTGCCTGGCTGCGCGACGTCGCCAGCGTCGCTTGCGTCGCGTGGCGGCGGGGCGCCCCCCCCCCGGAGCGCCCACTTACTTTTATGGTTATTCGCTCACGGGCGCTTGAGCCCCGCGCCAGGCGTCAGAGCTTAATTCTATTCCGGCTTGGAAATATCCACCATCCTCCGTCCCAATCTCGTGCGCGTGTCGCACTATTTCTCCGCCGATTTCATTTAACTGTAGCTAAAAAATTGTGTCTCTGGCATTTTGTTTTTCTGTCGATTCTTTCTCGTAAATGGCATTGTCAGATTTTAAGTTCTAATTTAATTTCTCACTCTCAGCTTGACCCGCTCTGAACTCAAACCTTTTCTGAATAAAATATGCAGTTCGCAATAGGGTATTGAAATTTTAAGTTACGTTCGTTCTCTATTTTCAATATTTGTATTTTAGTGCATCAGTGGTCCCGTGGATTAGTGTTGTAATACAGTCTTATTCGGTTGCTGTTTACAACATGAGTTGATAATATTTCCGTGTGGATTTTTCAGTACATTTTCTATAATGCCTTATCACTTGATTTCTAGCAAAATTTTTCGGGGTTAAAATTGTGGTTGCAGCGTTTGCAATAAGAGCTCTGCGAGTGGATAACAATACTAGTCGGCGCAACTACTCGCGCTACAGTTTCTAACAGAGGTTATCAAGACCGTGGGTTTCGTGCGTTGTAAAGGACTTTTTGCAATGTGGTGGTACTTGAATTCTTTCTATTCAACGATTAGTAGGGGTAAAAAACTGACGCGTTAGAGACTGGAAGAAGAGTAAGAAAATGAAGAAGAAAACGTTTATGTTTCTGAAAGCGAAGGTATCAATGATGACTAACTCAAGCAGGGAGCACAAAACCCCTTAACTCCCCTTTTTGGTAAAAGTGTTTGGTGAGTGTACAATCCAATTTTTAATAACCTATTAAGTTAAAAATTTAAATTTTGAAGTATTGAAAGGATAAATGAGGGATAAATCTCTACAATATTAATAGGTTGTTGGATAACATCTGCGATCACTGAGAGGTACGTAATTTTTCTCTCCTGTAAAACTTGCTTGTCTGGATTTAGTAAGTTCCTGATTTCCCTGATTGAAATATAAGTAAATGATAGTGAATGCGAACCGAAGGCAGGTACTTTAGGCGATGATGAGCCTGAAATTACAAATTGATACTTTGTGGGCAATGTTGGAAGTAAATTGGAAAATAAAAACAACCATGTTTCTTAAATTTCGTACAAACTTTACGCAATGCACTACACTATCTTCATTCTCGTTATCACTTTCATTCACATGTCTACATTGGATCATTATGCGAATTATCTTACAGACCAGTAACGCGATCATAGAGAAGATCAGAACTGATTATCAGAGTAAATGTAATACGAAATTTACAGACGAAGGAAAACTGAAAGCTCTGCTACGAAATAAAATGATATTGATAGAGTATCAAAGTCGTTCAGACAGGTAAGCATCAGCACCTCGAAAATCTTGATTTAAAGCCACTAATTAAAAACATACCTCAACAGAATTGGGTGAACTGTATATTTCTGGGTATTCCCAGATCACACAAAGAAAATCTGTGTTCATCTTCTGTGGACACTGAAACCCATCCCCTTTCCTTTATATTTGTGAGTGTATTTTAAAAGAATAATACATGTCAATTTGTGTAGAATTCGTAACATTTCTAATATGTCAAAAATTTAATAAGTTATAAAATATTTTGCAACTGATCACTGCCATTAGATCCTCTTATCTGTCTTTAAATGAATGATATTACGACTTGTTTATTAACAAGTAAGTTGTAAATAACTTTTTTTTTCAATTGACTACTATTGTAATCCACGCTATCACGTGTGATACGATTTCGAGCGCTATCCCTGAAGGTTTTAATACATTTTGGCTCAGTGATTTTTTAATACACAGTGGTGTGTATTAAATGTTCTCTGACTGCATTGAAAATCAGCACAATTCGCAGCGTGTGGACTCTCAAATTGCTTTTCTTGAACTTTCAGTAATAATGTATTTCAGTGGTTCAGTAGTACGTTCAGAGTGGACCTGTGTTTGATCGCTGAAACGTTCGCTGATCGCTGAACTGCTCTCTGATGCTGCTGAACGGTAGCGGTCCAATACGATAGACATTCGTCTTTAAATACAGACTTATTGAGAGAGCTAAATTGAAGTCACTGCGGTGCCTTTGACTAGAATGTTATAGGGTTTGACTGTGTCAGGATTTTCCCGATTGTGTCAGGACTTTCGACATTAGCTGTGTAGCTAGATCGAATTCAGCCACTGACTGGAGGAGAATTTTAGCGGTTAGCTGCTCTGATCTACAGTTTTTCATGGATTCTCCGATTAACACCAGGAGAATACCTGAGCAGTACCGTAACAAACAGGCCACGAACCACGCGCAATCTTTCTTTCTTATTTTTTTGTCCTGCCCTCACCACTTACTTACACATTCACTTACATGCGCTACACTACCACACTTAGCGGTGGTATCTTAGAGGATCTTGGAGGATCCGGAGTCCCGGCTGGGGGAGTGCCACGTTAGTGGGAGTTACCTGATTGGGAAAAACAAGCTGGAAACCGTGATGAAGTTCGGCGCCGGATCTCCCCATCCAGCGCTGGAATATCACTGTTACCTCGCGCAATAAAAGCATGCAGTACCCTGGGACTGGACTGCAGTACAACGGGACTAGTGATCTTAGCAGTGGGCGCGCCGAAAAACAAAATCTCCTTTTAATAATTCCTTATACGTAACATGTAATGGAATAGAAAAGATTAAAACATCTTGCGGAGAGTTATATTTAATTCGATATCACAAGAGACGTGTTTGTAAAAGAATACATTTCTGTAGCGTTATTGAAACTAGGTTAACGTTTGATAAAAATTACCAGCAACCCGTTTAATAAATTTCTTCTGCAAATGTCCTCTCATAATTTTGGAGAATGTAATCGAAGCTCTTCCACTGAATTTTTTAGTAAACTAATGAATTAAATCAAGTTTGTCTATGTTAATGTTGAATAGTTCAGCTCCTCGGAACAATTCGAGTTCATTTTATATCATTCTGCCAACGTAGAAAGTCGGCTTTGCTTGCCAGAATGCATCGGAGAGAGTGTGCAGTGTTCTAGTGAGTGTTTGGAATATTGCTGTATAAACGGTCGTGTTATCTCGAACGCTAATTCTGCAGAACACAGATCATTCTTAGCGTATCCGTAGAGTAAATGTTACTGTTCAGACTAGTCAGGCTGGTTAAAGGGCATAGTATCCAGTCCCGCTTCAGTAGCGAGACCCGCATACAATGTGTGCTTGCTCTTGTTTACATTGACTGTTGTCTCTGAGGTCTATGCGTTGAGTTGATTCCCGCCGGAGAAGGGTCCGCATGAATGTTAGTGCAGTGGCACCAGCAACACTCCTGAGTGCGTTAGTGTAATTCGCGTACTCTGAGGGGCGTTCCACAAATAAGAAAATAAGCAAGAAGTAAATACAATTGTACTTTTGACGTACAGCACATTTCTTTTACATTTCTTTATTACCTCATCCTAAACACTTTCGTAGTTTCCCTACACCCTCTCACAATGTAAGTCGGGTCTGAAGATGTAATTGTTCCACACACTCAAACAAGAACAACAGTAAATAACAAAGTCTTTGCATAATCAGAGCATTGCATTACTTGTGTTTCTGCAAACATACCTACTTTCCAAAGATAAACTAATTTTCCTTAACTGGTGTAGTCGATTATCATCTCGTCCTTTTTTAAAATCTTCTAGTCTAGGTTCTGGTCACCTCTTTGTTCTTTATCTTTCCTTTTCCTCCTCTTCCTCGCTCACGAACATCCCTCGCCAAATTACTCCAGGGTTGCATATTTCACAGACTCTGCCTCAATTGCTTGGAAAGACATTAATAGTACCCTATTTGTCTCAGTGCAATTACTGCTATTATACATCTCTGTGTTCCCCTCTTCTCTCTTCCCTTTATATCCATCGCTCTTTCATGTTTAAGTAATATAAAACTTTCTTCTATGGTGTAATAAATGTCTGACAATATCCTTCATTTCAAAAACGTAATTACTAGAAAATAATTTCACAGTTATTCAGTAAGAAATAGTAAGTATAAGGGTCTGTATGTTGAACTTAAACATACATAAAGAATTGTATTTGTATTTGGTTTTGTATTTAAATGAACCATCAGTGATGCACAGCATACGAATGTCAAATTTGCATTCTAGTGGGCCTTAGGTAGAATTTCCCTCACGTGCCATTAGGATGCTTCATATGAGCGGTGGGAGCTGTTGCCTTCAAAGCGCTGTGCAGCCCTGTGCTCGCAGGGCAGAGTAAAATTGAATTCACCCTCATTCGAGACTCATTTGGGACCCCGTCAGGGGACGGAGAAAGCGGCGATGAGGTTGCCCCAAAGAGCGAAATAGGTGTCGGGTGGATGAGGTATTTGAAACAGCGGTCTCAGAGAGATGAAGAGGCACGAACGATCAAAAGTTGTGCAACTGGAATTCTCTAATACTTTCGTTGCATTAGTGCTGATATTGGTATCCGAAGTAATAATTCGTATTGAATAAAAATATATTGATGTTCATATTTTTGCAGAAAATTAAAGTCAAAATCAGAAAATTTAAGTCACAGATAGGGTGAGTCATGTAACTTTAGCACCTCATGTAACTTTTGAACGGTTGAAGTTATTTGCAATGCAGTATTCACGGAAGTGCATGAGGGAATGACTGATACTCGTACGTGTATTTATTTCTATTTTATCACTTGTATTTTACGAGATATTTGAGGTAACTTTGTTTTTTTTTCAAATGGAACTATACATATGTTTTCCGACTTGGATGACGAGCGTAAAAATACGAATCCAATGATAGACATATTGTCAGATGTTATGTAAACATTATTTTTAGTAATATTGAATTTTTAGCGACTAGTGTTTAAGGGACATTTTGAATGTAACAGTCCGTCACACAAGATCACACAGCACTACACCATCAAAGACGCGCTTGGGGAAGGGAAGAGATCTTAGTATTTGAAGATACGAAACATATTCCGAATACTCACAAAAGCGTTGCAGTTTTTTCCTGAACTCTGCGTTCCATCCTTCTGCATTTTCAGATATTTAGTCGCTCAAGAATGAGACACTGATGTTATCTGGTATCAATGTTTTATTTACTGATGAAAGATCTTTTTCGATACACTGTCAGAAATCCCCGCATTACTTTTAATGTAAAAGTACATTAAAGTAAGTATCATGTACGTAAATGAAATTTAATGTACAGGTACAGTAACTTTGAAGTATGTGTGCATTAAATGTAATGTACGTGTACAATTAAATTTACTGTATGCGTTTACATTAAATTTACTGTACGTGTAAATTAAATTTACTCTATGCGTAAATTAAATTTACTGTATGCGTGCACATTAAATTTACTGGATGTGTAAATTAAATTTAATTTACGTACATGATACTTACTTTAATGTACTTTTACATTGAAATTACTATATGTGTGCATGAAATTTACTGTACATATACTAACTTCAATATTTAAAATTTGTTCAGAGAATTGTCACCCCGACCGGGATTCAAACCCGGCTCTTCTGGTTTACGCCCCTTGCTCTAACAACTATCCTATTGAGACAATCAATTCTTTGAACATGTTCTTAGGCCTGATGAATTTCCCGTGGGGATTTATGCAATTGTCACATTTTTGGACGCGTTTACGCTCGGAAATATGTCCCGTAGATGTAAAGAATACTGAGTTCTGATCTTCGTACTGAGTAACAAATGCATTTTAATATTTAAATTTGTTCAACAAATAGTCACCCCGACTGGGATTCGAACCCGGGACTTCTGGTTTACGCCCAGGTGCTATAACCACTGAGAACTGCTTCAGCAGGTTCTTAGGCCTAATAAATTGCCCGCTATGACTTTTATAATATATTCTTTACGTCTATGGAACATATTTCTCTAGACGTAATATATATTAAATATGTATTAACTCTACAGAATTATGTATATTATTTATAATTGTCACTACTTCTTCACCTGTTGTGGACGCGTTTACGCTCGGAAATATGTTTCGTAGCCGTAAAGAGTACTAAATTCTGACATCGTTACAGTGACTATTCTTTGAAAAAATTTATATATTTCCAGAGAATTTGAAAAAATTGTTAACTAAAGAATTAGCGTACTATGTACATCGCTACAATTTTATTATAATGATTTTTACAATTTGATTTGTTACCAATTTGAATGTAAATACGAATTTTAAACATTTATATTTTTTTGTATACATGTTGAAAATATATTTTAAATTTATTATACGTAAGTTCAGAAAGCGGAAGAAAATATTTCTAAAACCTACACTGATTTTAATTTAAACATTAAATTTAATGTACAACACATTAATATCGGTTTAATTTACAAGGTACATAACTTTTAATGTAGTCCTGCATTAAATCTACATTGATTTTAATTTTAACATTAAATACAAACCGCTTAAAATTAAATTGAAATCGCTTTAACATACACGGTACATTAAATTTAATGTACTGCAGTACATTAAATCTACATTGATTTTTAATTTACACATTATAGTTAATGTACACGTACATTAATATTGTTTTAACTACACGGTCTATTATATTTAATGTGAAACAGTGCATTAAACTACATTAAATTTAATGTAATTTCTGACAGTGTAGCTTAGCTATCATCATCAGAGCTATCTGAAAAACATACAAAATTTTGAAAAGAAAGTTGCATTACAAAAGGTTATTAACAAAAATAAGTTTTCGTAAAAAATTTCTTGGTTGGTCTTATTTTTGATCTCCTCACTACCGTCTTTTCTCGTGGGTCACTCGCGCTTCGGTTCCCCTCTGATTCGGTTCCAGCGCCCGATTCAGTGGACGCGCCCTCCGCTACCGCGCAATTCAAATGCTTGCGTTCTCAGAAACGTATTATTATCATTGTTGTAATGATATTAATAATTCGTTTCAATATGAAATTGGATGCGTTTTTTATGCTCGTCATGATAGACCGAAAACATATATATATATATATATATATATATATATATATATATATATATATATATATATGTATATATATATATGTATATATATGTATATATATATGTGTGTGTGTGTAATAAACATATGTCAAATAAACTCCTTGGATATTTCGAATGGCTGAGCCGCATTAAGCACTCAAAAGTTTGTTTAGAAAAATAGTTTCCATGCAAAAATTGGCATAGAATTGTGTGTGTGTGTGTGTGTGTGTGTGTGTAGATAGGTAGATAGATAATTAGAAAGAGAGAGAGGGGATCAGTGAATGTGAGTCCATATCGATTAATTATACATTCCAATGATCTGATATATGTGGTGTTTTCTAATACGTTTTCCTTACTTTCATTTATATTAATTATATTTTACTTTTTCTCATCAATTTCGAACTAATTGTTTGAAATAAATTTCGTTGGAATTATAAAAGTCTCCTTTTACTAAAATATCATTGACAAACAAGACCTTGAAATTTCTCAATAATAATCAGAAACACCACTATTACGGATGGTTCAGCAATCTGGCTAACGTCATGTTCCTGCGTAATTTAATACAATTTTTGCAGCCTCATAAGAAGGACATAGCATCATCCCGGTATAATCTTAAAATATATAAAAATCGTTGTAGGTAAGTTGCACAAAGACGTTTGAACCAATGGAGAGGCTACCTTCAAAGTTCTCGCGATCACATTTGTGCAGTGCAGAAAATCATAGGAGTTACACTAATATGTCATAATAGTTACACTAAAATGTTACTTAAAAATCAATATTTGTCTTCAATAAGGATTGTGAACGCCTGATTTGTTTTTGAAAGGCAGGTGGCACATCAAATCCCCATCGACGTTTCGAATCGCGCTGCTCACCCGACCGTCAACTATCAAGCGGCTGTCAATGCTCTGTGCTATACACGAAAGAAACTAGCAGAATGAAAGTTTGCGTCGACCAAGCTTTTGGGAGAGGAGGAGAGGGAGATTGAGTAATCGTCGAAGCAGCCAATTAGAAGGATCGTTCCTGTCACTGCAGAGGGAAGCCATATGGGAAAAGTGACTTTGAAGTATTAAATAAACGATAAATCATGTTTCAAAGAGAAGCCCGTGAATACAGGTAAGCGCCAACTAAATCGAACATGAAAGGATTATATCAGCGAGTTGCAAAGTTAAGCTTGTGATTTATATAAAAATGAATCGTTTCAGCTTCGAGTAACTACATTTGAGTAATCATATTAGTAAGCGTTTGCGTTGGATCATTTCCGCACAGCAAAATTGAACTTACGCACATTGCTTATTGCAATTGAAAATTACTAGAAAACCTTCTGCCTAAACTGGGCCATTCTGGAGTGGAGAGCCGGGCGATCGCTGTTGCAACGGAAAGATGAGAAGTCATCCCATCGGAAGTAAGATTTACTCTGAATATTTCCATATCAAGAAATAATAATTAAACGAAGTGTATAGGCGTGAAAATGTGAGCAATCGAATTTGTAGAACGGACGAGTGAGCTGCAGGAAGGGAGTTAACAGCAACTCGCGTTCCAGGTCATGTACTCGTTCCATGCCACCGCTCTCGTGAGTAATCTGTTCAAGGTAGCTGTCCACCTGAGAATGGTGAAAAATCGTGAAATTTCGTGTTTTTAAATTTGTTTAGGGTTGTATGTTCAGTTTTATTCTTTCTTAAATGCTTCAAACTGTTTCTTGGTACGTTTCTTAGTTTTGAGAAAATAATTTGTTTCGAAGCGAGTGTCAACTGTCAAGTCCTTAGTGAGTGAACTTCTGATCTATTTTCCCGAATTGAAAATTTGCAGCACAATCATGGATGTGAAACATCATAAATCATAACCTAGTAAAGATAATATAATTCTTTTTGCAACATGTAATCCACGATTTGCTCTAGTGAATGAACTAGAATAGTTAATCTGACTCTAAAAGTTTCAGTTTTATGAATTGAAACGTCCACTATAAAATTATAAACAATTATTTTTCTTAAATAATTAAATCCTGACTCTTTAGTTTTCACAGTACCTTTACCATTTTAGTTCATTCACTAGAATATGAAACTGTAATTAATTTAGAAAAAGAATTATCAAAATATATCAATTTGTTGTTGAGTTATGATGTTTGAAGTAAAAACCTGTATTTTGCCAATTATTTATAAACAAAAAGAAAAATATATTTTTAAATATTTGATCTCGAAAAGCATAAAGAAATCAAATGTATAAGGGAAAACGAAATAGACCCATAATTCTAGAATTTTTTCTCAGGGAGAGAGCTACCTTAAATTTGAGGAAAGAGCTGGTTTAAGTATCAATCGAATGGTAATTATATTTCATTTTCACAAATACAAACTCTTTGATTTATTAGCTCATGATTAATGCGAATGTACATGTAATTAGTTTCTATGACTTTTCTTTTTTTAGTGAGTATTATACTTTCTTACATGAAGGCAAACTCATGTTTAAAAAGTTTGTTTCTTTTCATTGAAAGATTTTTTAGATTAACTCATGTGTTGAGTATTGACAGACGTATATGTATGCAAATTTGCGTGTTTCTGTGTATTTTATTTTTGCTTATCACTGTATTCTGTGACCAACTTGCAAAATTCAATTTATTTTTATTGGGAATTTTTTCGAATAATTAGATTCCTAAAAAACGAATTCCACGCCCTGTTATCAGCATAAATTCAAAGGGAATCTCTTAGAAATTGAGCATTCTTACAATTTTTTAACAATTGGCAGGCAATTGATGACAGACTTCGACAATTGATAGCAACGCCTTACCACAAAATAATCGGCTGGTGATCCGAGGTGAGAGCGGTTGCAGGATGAACCTCGCGTTGTTGGTGCATGACATGGGGCGGGGCCGCCGGAGCGGGAGAAGTGAACAAGGCAGGCGTAGTGGGAGTGGTGGGCAGAACTGGCACTGCGGGGCAGGACCTCCGCTGGAGGGGCGGCACGGGACAAGAGGGCTGAGCAGACGAGGTGTGTGGTCCCGTCGAGGGGCGAATGGGGCAGGGGAAGATACAGCAGAGCCAACTGGATGGGGAGAGTAGCATTGACGTGCGGGACGGCTCCCAAATTTTGCATGAACACGTTTCAGCGGCTGGGAAATATTTGCAGCGAGTACAATTCAAAACTTTACCCCAAATTGTATTGTTTGTTCTACAAAATTTAGTTTTTCTACTCCCATTGTATAATGCTGTCATTTAATGGCTGCAACCAGTTACATAATGATAGTCGATACAATTTTCATTATGATACAGGTTCTTGACAATCACAAAGAAGTTTACAAAGCATGTATTGACATTTCATTAATCACTGAGAATAGTTTTAGCAAATGTTTCGTTCGATTGGGTACATTAAAATTGTATTTGATATTATATTAGGCTCAATAGTTTTAATTTTTTTATTATTAGTATTTTTTCATGGTATATTATTTAAAAGAAGGTGGATAGTACTTTCACTTTGATCCTATTTGACAAGCGCAGTACTTCCTAGCAGGCGGACAGGTAACCACAGCCACCTGCGGCAGCATGCGAGGGTAGATTTAGGTAGCTGTCCGCTAGGTGGCCTTGGCTAAATCAACTGCCACGAAACTATTCATTGTAAAAGTTTAACTTATAAAAGTCGTAGAAAAATACCGTATGAAACTGGATGTAATGCGTATTAACACACACGTGTGAAATTTACGATACGAGCGAGGAACGAGCGATTCCACACTCGTGTATTAATACCCATTGCTACATCATCGTTTCATAATATAACATAAAACAACCCCCCAAGGTGTCTAGATGGCATTGTTGTCTGGCAACGCCAAGCGGGATAAGTCGTGGCTGCGCGACAGGGGCGCCGTAGGAAGGGGGAGAGCGTGGCAGGATGGACAGGGTGAGGAGAGTGAGCGGAGAGAAAGAGGCCGGGGAGCAGGCGGAACAGCAAGGGTCAAGGAGCGTGGCTGCAAATTGGGATGCTTATTAAATGATTGCGATATAAATGATTTTTGTTATTTAAGTTCGCATCAACTACTAGGTCATTAGCGACCACTATTGGCTGTAACGTTATAGTATGAGGATGAAACGATATGGTGATGAGAAGGGGTGAAAGGACGAACACTGCCTGAGGCAGGGCGCGAACTCACGACCTCACGGTCCAAGATCATTTCGGCACTACTGACTTAGCGATCTCGGTCACGGGGCCGACGACATAAAAGTTTGGTTGATTAATAATTAAGTGATTGCGGATGCATTGAGTGATATGATCATTTGTTTGTTAGTGGAATGCATGATTTATCACGGAAGGGGGCTGTGTTCTTCCTCCGTTGGATGGCGAGATCCGATCGTCTGCTTGCGGGGATTTCCTCATCCAGGAACAGGCCCAACAGGGGCAAGTTTTAAGCTCCCGATATGCGGTAGTATTGTGCACGTAAGTGTGGGGTGAAGATAAGACAAGGATGAGAAAGGATCGCTTGGCCAGTTCATTAGGGTACTGCTCTGGCGTTCGTCTGGTGTTGATAGGAGAATCCACGGAAAAGTATCGATCAGAGCAGCCGGCCGCTAGAATTCTCCTCCAGACAGCGACTGAATTCGACCTAGTTGACAAGCTAGTGTCGAAACTCCTGCCTCCGTCGGAACTTCAACTCTAGGACCTCCCGGTTAGAGGCATTGCAGTGACATTACTTGACGCCCTGAGCCAGCTCAGCCGGTGTAATAAATGAAAACTCAGGGAGCACTGGGTAACCAGCTAATGATAAAATAAAGTCTAACGTCCATGTACGGGAAGCAATTCGTGTAAAAAATATAATTTTGCAGGAGAACGGCTTTATTCTGAGCGATCCGCTTATTTCGTAGAGAAAGGCGTAGAGAAGGAAAAGTTGCCTCTCTATTCTGACGTTTTGTGAACTACCTCTATGAAATGTTAACTGTAGAAAAAATGAGACAATTTTGTAAATGTATCTCTTTCTTTAATTAAAAAATGATGAATTTTCACATGTGTTATTTTCTTCTTCATCAACGATATATGCTTCACTATACGTGAACCACTGTTACAAACCACATTTACTAAACTCTCTGGCCAGTTCCAGGTGTGAGGGTCAGCCGAACTGTTACTGAAATCGACTTATCAATACCTCAAATCGATTTATCATCTAACTTTTAGAATTTATGATATTCTAACTGAAGCATACAGAAATTTGATGCATTAATAAAACATATCAATTGAACAGCACACAAACGACATAGTTTACATTCCTATTTCTGTGGAGTATTAAAATGGTATACACACATATAAATTATTCATTAATTAATAATACTATGTATTAATTGTATTAAGTTACGTATGAACGATTCTCATAGGTTAATTTACGGACTTTTTGAAAGTATTGTAAATTTATTTACGAGTATATTTTTGTTATAACCGGTTCTTCATCGTCAATAAAGATAACGAAAACTGTCAGAGCTGAACTCTGACACAGTTGGACCGATCTCAATGAAAGTTGGCACTTCTATTTGTTTTTTCACCCAGAAAGTTTAGGTGCTTATAATTATGTTGTAACTCCACTACATGGCGCTGTAGAACAAAACTAAATATTCACGTCAAATGCAACCCGCAACACATTCGGCAGCATTTCTTATATATATATATATATATATATATATATATATATATATATATATATATCGTTAAATAACTCCTAAACGAGAGTCCAGAGGCCTAAAAGAGACGTTTTCACACCGTAATCTACAGAATGAACTCTTCTCGAGCCATTCTATTACATTTTTGCTGGTCCGGCGCTTCCCGATATTACCTCACCTGCTCAGAGACGTGGAGAATCTGCAAGTAAATGTGAATGAGAGGGACAGAGAGCGGCAGAGACAGACAGAGACAGGGTGAGGGAAGGAGGGAGAGACAGTGAGAAATGGTGATGGAAGGGGAAAGATGGAGAGGAAGGGCAGAACAACGTCTGCCGGGTTTTCTTAGTATTATACAATCATATCTACAGAATATAAATAATATACAAAATTCTATGATATCCCCTCTCCCAAAAATGATTGGCTGGATCCGCCCCTCCACTGCTCACTGCTGCAGGCGGGTGGTGCAGCCGGAGACCTCCAGGAACCCTGCTCATGGTGCTATATGGGAGTATTCGTCTTCGACTGGGGGGAGGGGGAATGAGTGGAGCGGAGCGGAGCGAAGGGGCGGGAGGGGGGATGCCGTGCGAGAACGGGAAATCGATCTGGATGCAGCTCCCGCGGGAAATAGCGCGTTCCGCCCGCTTCGTTAACGCCACGTGGCGGGGCGGGGCGGGGCGGGGCGGGCGGGGCGGGGCGGGGCGGGGCGGGGCGGGGCGGGCGCGCCCATTCAGCGCGCTATCTTCCGCCTGGAGATCGCCGGCTATTGAACCGGCGACCCCGCGCTTTGAAGCGCGCGCCGCTCGAGATATTGCGCTCGAGCCACAACGAGTGGAAGCGAGCGAAAAATTGGAGTTGAATCCTCCTATTTCCGCGCCGTTTAATGGAAAGAATGGTTTGCTGTCAACGAAAGCCTTTTAAAACAAGTTTGGATTCAAAAGAACGTTGATTTGTGTTATAAAGTTGATTTTCACTATACTATTCGAGGGAGAAAGTAATAGTGGTTATTAACAATAATTATAATAATATGAGTATTAATATTTATTTATTTGTGAGTTTCTGTGGTATTGTACGTAGTATTTGTAGTATATCTTTCTAGTAAAATTGATGGATCTTTTTTCTAAAATTCGATAGCTAATTCCTGAAGGTTTGTGCCCATGTCTTGAAAATTTTATCCGATTTAAATAAAAACTTAAAAATTACTTGTGCATTCGTAAGGTAGATGTGAAATAAATAACGTGCCCACCCTTGTAAATAACGTGCCCAATAAATAATTCGTGCCCACCCTTGTAATTTATTATCAAAGTTTAATGTTGGTATACTAATGAATTTATGCAACTCCATGGCCCGAAACTTGCTCTCTTAAGTTAAATTGCAAATGGTTGCTTGGAAACGCACTCATAGTTCCCCGAAATCCGAGTAAGAGAATATTAAAATGTGACTAATCAAATTTCTCTCATATGTGAATATGGCTGCGAGGAATGCGTAATAATTATGTCTGAAATAATAAATTTACAATGTTGCACATTTAGTAGAAAATGTCTGTTTGATATTTACGAATACATTATCAGGTATAATATAAGTTTTAATTTCATCATAAATAATTAAGACAATAAATTGAGGGATTCTTTTTTGAATTTAGATTTAGTCATTTATTTTCGAATCCATAGTTTTGCTGCAAACGGATATTTTCTTAAAGATTTAATGTAATCTTTTATTAATTCAGCGCAAATTTCTTTCGTGAAAATTTATGCCAGTAATTAGCAGGCAGAAAAGTAACAATTTTAATAATCACTGAGAGAGAGAGAGAATATTTTTTAATAATCACTTGTGAGGGTCACCATTTTCGCGAATTATTAAACTACACTCGTTCGTGGAATGCAATAACTCAAATCATTCTTGCATTCACACATCTGCCATTGGTGAGTGGAATTCTGTACTGTGAGTGGAATACTGTATTCTGCTGGAAAGTAGACTAATCTTCAATGCTGGAGAGGGCATCTACTCAAAATTTGTATTTTTTGAGTAGTACCACTATTGCATTCCACGAGCGATATATGCTACCCAATGTGCCGCGTAATAGGCTGGAGTAATACGCTACACAAAATGCAGTGTAATATGCTACTTCTTCGGCCAGTGCTCCCTGTGTGTCTTGAAAAGTTACTTGAAGCAGTGCTGAAGCAGTTTTTCTCCCCATCAGGCTCCGTCGGAGCAACCTTCTAAGTGTTGCTGGCAAAGAAGTTTGTATGGAGGCAGTAGCAGCAGCTCGAGGGCCCCGCGCCCCTAGCGATGTGTTGCGGAGTTAACATGCTTCTTGCGCCCTCGAACCGACTTCCCGACGCCCCGCGCGCGAGCCGAGGTTTTGTGTGTCTGCCGTGGAACAAGTTTCTCGCTTTCGACGCGAGTTGCTTTCAAAAACCGCGAACGTTGAGAAGCTTTAAAGTTGAATCATATGCATTATGGACTCCCGTTTTTTGGTGCTAACGTCAAGTTTTCTAAATTGAAATGACGCGTGATGTATCAGCGCCTCTGTCATATTCCTAAAGAATTTTCTTGCCAGACATTTTGATAAGAATGCATTATTGGTACAAAAACATACGTAGGGTACATTTTACGTTTCCTAGTATTATCGTGGGAATAAATATCAAGAAACGTATCTACTTGTTTACTAAATTATTAAAATTATTAATACAAACTTTATTTTCTCATCATGACTTGTTTTTTCAGGAACCGGCTTCCATACCGATAACAAAAAGTACATACACTTAAAGTATAGTAATATATTAAATAAGTTGCAATATGTAAGTTTTCATTAATATAAATAAGATCCTAATATAATAAAATATAATAATTTAAATAAGATGTAACATAAAAATATATAATTCATATAAATATAAAAATTCAAATATGTGACAAACATATCTATTAATAAGGAGAAGTATATATTACATTTCTTCGAATGCTCATATTCCATATTTCACTTTAAATTAGTTCATAAATCGTAGCAACTTTCAGAAATATTGCTGGATATAAAGTATTTATTTAACTATAAGGTTTGTACTCTTGCTTCTATGCGCTATAGATTGAAAATCATCAAGAGCGGGAAAAGGAAATCCGATTATATTTACAGAGGAAAAGAAAATTAAAAATTATTAATTTAATACAGGACATCCACGAGAGAGCGTCACAAAACATTATTTTTCAGACTTACTTACTCAAGAACTGCGATCAATATATCCCTACTATAAGAGGATTACTCAAAATAAATAATTTAAAAAAATCTTTGATAAACCTTATGTTCTTCTTTTTCAATATTATTGACTCCGAAAACCGATAGGAAAAGGTTCGTATGTGCATTCCTTCTACTTGCAATCCCGCTCAACAAAGCAGAATCACTCCCAATAACATCTCTTGAGCGCCCGTGAGCCTTACATCCGAGAAACGCGGGACCCCTTATCCTCAAGGTCGCGCGGAGAGCTCAAATATTGTCTGAGGTGCGTCGTCGCAGGATATTGCTCTTGAGGCGAGAGTTCGCCTGAGATTTGCGGCGGAAATGGCCGCGCAAGCGTCGGCGGGCGTCGGCGGGCGTCGCGTCGCCAAGGAGACGACGCGTTCTCTTCAGCCACCGCTCCACTGCCCCGCCCCGCCCCGCCCAGCCCCTCCCACCACGCACGGGCGCGCTGTGCCGGGTCTGACGTCAGAGGGGACAGATAGAGGTTACTCGATGCACGTGGAGCACTCGCATGTGGTAGTTCTCTTTACCGTATTGAATTTCTTTTTACTTTTCCGAATACGTAAGGATATACGGAGTAATATACGTATGTGTAAGGAAAGTTGTGTAATCCTGAGCGAAAAAAAAGGCGAATTTTCGACAGAAAAAATTTCATTGCCGGGCTCCGATAACGAAAAAGTAGATAAAACCAGTTGATAAATTAAGAAAACATATCCCTTAACATGTGGTGTGGCATGAATCTCGGCTTCTTGGTGTAGCCTGCCTCGCATAGGAGGAATTGATCGCCGTCCTGTTGCCAGCGTACAAGGTGGTCGGAGCATATTGCTTAGCGCCCCCACCTTTGAACTTCCGTCAGTGCATGTGGTATCCACAGCGATGCGATTTTGCGTAGGTGCAGCTCATTTTGCAATATCCTGTGGATGGGCGTTTCTCGATGCTACTTGCCCTCTTCAACTTCAGTAGCGTCCATCGTCTGTGTTCAACCAGGAGCTGCTCGATGACGGCCCGTGCCACGTCTGTCCGCGCACTGACAGGTCGTCCGGAACGTTGCTCATCACTGGTTGACACACGTCCTTGCTGAAACTTTCCTACCCACCGTGATACTGTACGGTAGGGCTTTATTTCCAAGGGCTTCCACTGTTCACTAATAATTCACTGTAACATTCACCACTAATTCACTGTGACATTCCATCGCATTTCTCCCTCGGAGAACGTCTATTTTGATGTAAGCGCGCTGCTCAATACGGCTTACTTCCCTCTCGCATGACACACACCATCTGACCGATTTCACAACCCTCATTGGGCTTCTACCATCACAGAGCCATCTGTTGTTCTGCATACACACTATGCCTGCAGAACTTTCACACGACACATATACGTTCACATATCTACGAAGAGTATGTGGCATATCCAAATAGCTAGCCGAGATGAAAGGAAGTACAAAACTAATACGGTAAAGTCTGTGCGATTCTGTAACACCACTAGTTATTTGTTAGTATTATTTCATTTGTTTTCAGTTATAAACATCATTATAAGTAATAAATACGACCACTGTGAAATTAATTTTTTTATTGCCCACTAATTTTATTTTAGAAGTTACTAAATCAGTTTCAATACATCGCATCGATACGTTAAAACATAGATGTTTTTTGACAATGCTTTCTTAACATCAATATTTTAATGTTAAACATTGATAATTGGTAGCATCGATGTTTTGTTATTGATGTCGCATCACTAACTTGTAACCGCCAAAGTCGTTTACATAAAGAAAAATATAAGTTTTTCTTCGTAAATGCGTCTTATTATCTAGAAATCATGTAGTTACTAGATCAACCAGTAGAGAACGCTAGACGACGAAAGTAGTTCGAAAGAAAGCTACGAGGAGCGCTTACAACTAGTTTCAAAATCGTGATATCAAAATCAGTCAATGGAACGACTTGACCGACCAATGGGGATAGAGTAGGCAAATATTGGTGAATTAGGAGCAAGAGTAGACTGACCCGGCCATTTTGCTACTAACCAGCTGACGAGACGTTACTTTGAAAGAGCTAGTGGAACGACGGACCACGCCATTGCAAGAAGTCATCATTACAGAAGCTTTTAGAATAAGGTAACATATCTCATTATTACGATAGCTTATTCTAGAGAGTAAACGAATAAAATATATAAAACATTAATAATTCTTAAAGAAGAATGAACAATATTTATACTACGAATTGAAACGAGTAAAAACATGTAGTGAGAAGTAAATCAAAATAGAAATGTTACTAGCAACATTTGATTTATTTCAGCTTTTAGAATAAGAATACTTGGACCTGTTTGAATCAAATTCGATCATCGCGACATCCGACCAACAGCAACGCCGACGGTAGCGACGCAAGCCCCAAGAAGAGCAGCGCAGTCGACGGGAATCCTTCGTGCTCAAGTTCCGTTACGGACGACCTCGAAGAACGTCAAGGCTTCGTATGCCGCGGGAGACCTTGTGAGTTCGTCTAACTCATTTCAAGTTAGAGGTAGAAGCGTGGGCCAGATTGTAGAACTATTTCAGTACAGAATTTTACGAGATGATTAACTGCAATATTACTCGACTTCTGTCGTGAGTTTTTAAATACGTGTCCGAATGCCAGATAGGAATACAGTATCGTTACTGGATCCAGATATTTGAAAGGTATTACTGTAAAAAAAAATTAGAAGTCAAGAAAGAAGTTATTTGGTTGATTGACATATTGTGTGTGATGTAAAACTTAGTTGTTTAGCAGTTAACTTAAAAATTTCATAAGATAAAGAGATCTCATAGGAGTAAATAAAATTATTTTTTGCTTAAATTTCATTTAATGAATATTGTTGTATCAGTAACAGTTATACATTTTTTTTGAAACAAGTTAATTTGTCAGAACAGTTAGTAGATTAACATACTTTCTATATAGGGCATAGCGTTGGTACTATCAATTTACATTGGATATGAATGGTATTTATGTATACTGCATATTGAGTGTATACTATTTTATGTGTTTTCCAGCAAATGTGTATAATGGTAATTGTGTGTAAATAACGTATTATAGGAATTATGATTCTTTAAATCATTTTAAGAATTTAATCGGAAGGTTTCGAAGTCTAATTTCAATCAGATTTTCATGATATTTTGTAATGACATTCTAGTTTTTTTTCCCAAACCTGATTTTAGCAGGACATTATTAGTCAATTCCTGTTATTCAATGTACTAAATTCTGAGAACAAAATATATTGCTTTGGTTATTTTCGTAAACATACGACAGTCGTGTTCTCAATCGTATCCCAGTGCACAAGTCTTGAACCCTTTCCCTTGGAAAGAAAGTCTGCGAAGGACCTTCTTGTATGAGTGTGTTGTGGCTTGATATTATTGAAGCCGCAATAACGAGTAACAAGGGAGTATTACTCGAGTCACCAGTCTCCTCCCATACTCAAGGTAATTCTACCCATATTGTTGGACAAGCTAAATTCAACTACGAATTTGGACCAGGTGCTAGGTGGTCGTTTACTGACCCACCTATCGCGCCACCACCAACATTGGGAGGAGGGCAAAAAGGTAAAGGTGGTGACAAACTGGTACTGACCAACAGAACTCCGTACCGGTCGCCACTGAAAACAAGTGTTGCATTACGGCGCGCATCTGTGTAATTCTTTCAAGTTGCATGACTCCATTATCGCAGTCGGCCGTATGTAAATTGGGACCAAATAATCCCTTCGCCTTTTCTCTTACTTACTTTTTAATTCTATAGATAATTCTAATTCGGGCAGTTAAGCACGTTTAGGGGGCGCCCGCCGCCGCGCTGCTATCCAGCTTTTCGTTGCACCTTATTGAAAATCTTCTAGACTCTCCCCTACATCAAAATAAACTAGTGGTGCTACAGAATGGCACAGACTTTCCCGGATTAGTTTTCTATTTCCTTGGGTTTTCGCTAGCTATTCGGAATTGCCACAAACTCTTTCTTGCCAGCTGTCATCTATCACCGCCAAAAGTACATTTTTTGTCATTTTCTTAATTTTTCGGTTTCCGATTGGTAGAACGGAAACATTAATTTTAGAATATTAAATAACCCAAAAACCTAGTCATAAATGGCAATTTTCTTTTAAAAATTATGTACCGTTTAAAAGAAAACGGCGTTTTAGCGCTACTAAAAATGCGAAATTTGAAGCTCATTTTTACAGAAAATGTTTGAGTTTTCAAAATACTTTATTTGAAGTTATTTGAAGCACTTACACTCACAAATATAATAATGTTTACAAATTGCTGGTAATGTGCATATTAAAGATGTGAGAGATCTTTCAAAAAAATTACAATTATGTAAGTTTTGAAAAAAAACTCAAAATAAACTTTACGCTATACTAAAGAGTGTAATTAGCACTATCCGTTACACAATTTGAAGAAAAAGGAAAGAAAGCACTAGAAGAGTGTCCAAATTTCAAATTCATCGTTATAGAAGATTAGCTGAGGAAAAGGTAGAGTATAAAAACAGCGAGACAAGCAAGAGTTCATTCAATCAAAGAATGATTCAATTGAATGAAAATCAACTGAAACCCTAACTATATTTCGGAAGAAATATGCCAGTTCTAAGTATGGAATAATGACAAATGAAAATATTCTTCGAAAATAAACTGTCGCCTTCCACGTTTCCCTGGAAGAGGATGAGGGAGTCGGTTCCCAATTTATAAACACTCTTTTCTGGGTCGGTTCCCAATTTACATATGGGTATTATTTCCCTTCTGGTCACCAATTTACCATTCTGGTTACCACAAACCTTCAGCCTTCACTTGCAATCTTTACTTCAATCGTAACTGACACAGGCATTCCTTAAAAGCATGTTGTTTTTTTGAGTTAATGTATAATTTTAATGTATAGAGTGAAGAGTATATACATATATCTATTTTCGGACTTACTCTTTAAGACCTTTCTCTATCTTCAGGACTTCGTGTCGCACCACAACCATCCAATTTGCCAGGACTGCAAGTTTAGCAATATGCCACGTTGGTACGTCAACTCGCGAAAGTTGTGAAGAAGACGGGAACTTGTAATATTGTGGTCTCTAGCACGATTCAATATCCTTTATATTGCCGAGATTACAGGGCTGCGCTTCTATAAATTCTATACGAGTTTACCAATGTACAAAAGCCAATTGACATTTCTAGAACTTAAGTTAAATTCGCTCAATTCAGATTTAAATATTTAACTTACTTATAATCACAGTAACAAGTAGATTTTGTATCTTGATATTAATTATGTTCATATTCAAAAATCAAATTTCTGATAGGTTATACACGTGACGTGATTTGTGGTACATGTGATAAGATTTTATTTTCACGCTACGGAATAGAGAGAAAGTTAAGTAATGCTGCGCGAAAAAACGCGAATTTTCGACAAAACAACTCTTAATATAAGGCCCTGGTAACAAAAAAGGAAACAACTCCGATTACTAAATTTAGAAAAAAACCCTGTAACACCTGGTGTAGCCAGAATTCGTAATTTATACAAAATTATTGAAATTACATAGATCACTTGTTGAATAGGAAGGTTGAATAGAAGAGGTAGGTAATCCTTTCAAGGTTTACCTTTCGGGAGATTTAGGTCAGACATCATCAGTGGGTCAACTGATATCACTGCAGTACCTCTGATCGGGAGGACTTAGGTTCGAGTCTCGACGGTGGGTAGCTACATAGCTAGGTCGAATTCAACCGCTGTCTGGAGGAGAATTCTAGCGTCCGACTACACCCATCGGCACATTAAACCGGTTTTACGTAGTTTCTCTGATTGACACCAGGCACCAGGCGAATGCCGGAGCAGTACCCTAACAAACGGGCTATGGACTGCGCGCGATCTTTCCCTCCCCTTCCTTGTGTTATCCTAACCCCTTACTTACACACACTTGCACTACACTACCACACACGTCAGGAGATCGGGAGCTTATAGCTTGCCTCGGCTAGGATGGTGCCCCGCAGGTGGGAGATACCTGATTGGGAAAACGCAAACCAATAGAGGTAGGTCGGCGCTAGATCTCACCATCCAGCAGGGAAAACACAGCCACCCATCCAGCAGGAGAAACGTGCTCTACACTTGCGAGAGTAATGACTTTAGTAGTTGATTTGCCCGGAATCATCAATAAATCGAAGCTTTACCAACTCCTTTCCATTGTTTTTTTGCGAAAATATATTGTGAGGTTATGTGAAATGAAAAGTGAAGACCTTCGAAGTTCAAAGAATAAAATTACATTTTAACTAAAACTAAAAATTGATGACATTGTTAGAAAACACTTTTCTCCTCTATACCAATTTTAGGGGATTGGAGATTTTAGTGGATTTATAACCATTGTGCGAAGCTGAAATCCTATAAAAGGATTACAAAATCATCTCATCCATGGCGCTGCGTCCAGCTTTAAATTCTCTCGCTGCCTAACCAAATACAAGAAAAATGAAAAAAAATAATTGAAGATTTGATTTTACAATTGAGTCATTTTAATTTCACTTTCAATTTCTACCGTCCGCGGGTGGAATGATCCCTTTCCGTTTTAATACTCGTGTTTGCCTCTGTTTTTTCCTCTCCTCCCCTCTCCGCGCCTGAAACGCCGCTGTGTTTTAGGACCGCGGCGTGTTTACGGTGGCTGGCGATGAGTGAGCTAATGAGCAGCGGCGCCGCCGCCGCCGCCGCCGCCGCCGTCGCCGTTCCGAGGCAACGCCTCCCAAGAAATCGCGCGCCCTTGTCTTTCGCGGAGCTGCAGCAACTTAAAGATGAACATCGCTTACGAGACGCGACTCGAAAGAACCGCGAAGATAATCGCGAATTACTAGCCTTTCCGTTTAAATTTTTAACTTTAGCTGGGTAAAAGCATCAGGGGTGGAAGTTAGCAATATTTTGTAGTTTTTTCTTAGTCAATTCTCGGGCTGTAGTTCTATCTGAAGATATAAGTGTAGCATAAATCTTTCTGAAGAGATCCCTTGTCTAAAAAGAGGCAATTTTTAATTTGTTCTGTTCTTTTATGTTAATTTGCTTCCAATCCCCGATTTTGTGCCAGTAATGCACACTTGAAAACTGCAGAATGTTGGTAATGGTCATATACTCGGCTCGGTGATGGCCAAATGATATTTGTAAGAACTGAATTTCGTTGAAATGTTTTTCTCTAAACGTATTTGAGACAAAGACCAAAAGATGTCGGTTCATGTTACATTATTGTAACGACAATATAAAAAGTTCATTTTATTATGTGAATATAAAAGAAGGGAAAAGAAATAAATTGCCTTCTTTCTAATCCTCACCACTAGACGCTACTAGTGTTGTTACCCTACTCATTACATTTTTATTCCTGGTATCTACTATTCCAAACGTAATGGAGAATCAATATTGTGTTCAACAATGCTTAAACAGCAAACTGGGAGTGTAAGAATAAACGAATGGAAATTGAATGACCCTGAAACCTAGTGAAACAAAATTAGAAATAAACACGTGTATAAGGATGTTAAATTTGTTTTACGAATCATCATTCGAGTTCTTGATTTGGCAGTTCACAAATTAACATTATCGTTCAAGTCCTCATGAAATATTCAGGCATTGCGCTAATGATTTTGAGGGAGAAAATAGCATTCGTAGAACTGAAGCTGAAAATTGTAATCGTCTTACGTTACATCTCAAGCTTCAATCATGCTAAAAACCGACTTTAATTATTAATTAAGTAGATCAGATTGGTGGCGTAATTTGGACGTAATTGCCGTCATCCTCAGAGTTTTTTCTTTCTCCTTGGAACTTCAGAAGTTTTCGAAAAAAAGCAATCCAATCCACAGATAAAAACCATTTCTCATCTTTTTCCCTCTTTATTAATTGAACTTAGGCATTAGGAGTGATTAGCTACCACTTAGTGCGTCTGCCTTCATAGGACGGAAAGTCGCAGGCGGCGGCTCCGAAGTTTCCAGGAAAGCTCCAAGGCGACGTTTAATTGTGCACAAGGGTATTAGAGCAAGACCACGAAGCCACGGCAAAGGAAAAAGATATTTTAGAGAAATGCACGAAGAGAGCCAGCTGAAGGAGAAATCTGGCTCTTTCACAGAGCTCTGCTGAGAGGCGGTGCACAATTGCGAAGCGTAATGCGGGGAGATGTGGCAAAGTGCAAACGAGCGGAACGATGGAGCGGAAGACGTTTGCTGAGGAACGAGGTTTGCTAGTTTTTCTGCTCCTCAAAGACAACGAGAAACGACTGAATCCCTCAGAGGCATGGGTCGGAGAACAGAGGTCCAGGGTCAGAGACGAGTGCCTCGCGATCATCAAACCCGTGCAGACCTTAACCAGGCTCTGGAATCGCAGTGATTCTGGAATCTCCGCTGTTCGTTTCACCCGCCGTCTCCAACTTTTACTCCTTTTTTGAGGGCGTCGTAAATTATGGATCTCTTGAGTGGAAGAGACATCCCGGTGCAGAAGATTCTGTGAGATGGGCAGGAGGCAGAAACGAGATCTGCAGGAGAGACAGAGCTCTGAGGGTGTACATGTGTATGGGTGTTTGATTGTGTGTGTGTGAGTGAGAGAGAGAGAAAGAGAGAGAGAAACAGACAGACAGAGAGAGATGGTGTAATCTGGATGAAAATTTGATGGTAAAGAAATGGTGAACGTCATAATCCACGATTGAGTCTAAGACGGAAATTGTTAGTCCAGAGCAGGGCTGTCAAATGGAGCACGTACGTGCTCCGAGCGCGCTAGCGCTCTTCACGGGCAGGCAGTGCCCGCGGCCAAAGGAAGCCCGCGCTCCGATTTCTCAGTCAGGGATTCACAGGAGGCGGTCCTGGTGGCACGCAAGAAGACATATAACAAGTTTCAGTTCGAGTGGGCTCTTGTTTTCTTGTGCAGTGATCGCGGAGGTGATGCACTTTGTTTAATATGCAGAAAGTATTTAATAACAAAACAAAGTAGTCTACGAAGTTTACGAAACTTCAATGGAGAACACAAATATTTCCGCTAAGACGCGATCGGATTTTCTTATAGGCGTTTTTTATTTTTTTAGGAAATTTTTGATAAATGCAATTTTGTGTTAGGTAAATGTGTTTTAAAATTAGTGTATTTTAGTATTACACGATACATCCGATTTTTCATACTTATTACATATTCTCACTGTTTTCATTACATATTCATGAACGTGTTTTGGCGTTTCATACTTCACAGTTTTCCGGTCTCTGTTGATCATTACTCTATAAATTTTGAAGTGCTTTTTCACACGAATGACATGCACATCGTATTTCTTTTAATGTTTATTTTAAATAAGTGTCAGTGTTTTTTCTGGAATTATGATATGTAACACTTATCTTGAACTAGTATATATTTTGGTTTATATTTATTTTCTTAAAAATATTAATTTGAGTTATTTGTAATTAGTATTAATAGTTTTCATAAATTGCATTCTCTAGCACTAAGTGGAAACGTATGTTATGTTTCCTTGGTGTAATGATCAATGCTTGTATAGCTGCAGTTTCAGTTTACATGTAAATTTCCATTAAAAGTTGGTCAAATTTATTAAATATCTATATATAATATACCAACCCGAGTGTTTGAGGCAACTCGCCGCATTCGCAGGAAGTTTTCTCAACCCTGCTTCCCGCCTGCGACGTGAGTGACTTCGCTAAACTGATATCGCCGCGTGCCCCAAACCTTTGCGAAGGCCATTCACGTGCTCGTTCGTCTGACGGCCGTGGTGGAGAGGAAACGGGATAATCAAGTGCCCCATTTTCTCGTTAATGTTAGATAATATGTTTCATGACTTGGTTAAAACCTTTTCCTCACTTATTGACAATGTTTTACATGGGGTTTTAGAGAAAATATTTTTAAACGTACCTTTTGTTTCTCTCCCTTTTTATGGATGTTCATTGCTTTGAATAACCAATTTCAGTAACCCGTGTTTCATGTGCTAAAACTAGTGGAGTAACTTAATTTTCAATATTTCATGGACATTGTGGTTTCGTCGGCGACAAATACTCATTCAATTTCTGGAAATATAATTTAATTATTTCTATCTTACCTTCACAAAAGGCTTTTCAAATGCTTCCATACCAAAATGCAGAGGAGACGCGTAACCCAAAATGTCATTCTACTACATCGACAAATAAAACAGCAACAAGCAAACGACATACAACACTTGCGTATTACTCCTTTCGAACTACGTATATTTTATCCACGTTGAATAATTTATTAAGATTTACATTTTAACAATAGTCTCAATCAAATTCTTGATTGCAATGTACCCAATTATATCGAACAGTCGTGTCGTGCATTCGCTAAATTCAACCTTCGCCATCAACGCTCGCGGTTTTGCGGTTCTGTGATGCAACCTCGCACGTGTGCGCGGATAATTAGGAACGAGTTAGTGTACACAATGTTGTTAACTCCCTCGCCTGCCCAAACTAAAGAGCTAGTTCCGGTAAATGAGAAGGATTTTCGTTGATTATTTTGTGAAACGACAATGTCATGTGCCTTGCTTGATTTACATCTCACGGAAGGTAAACACGGGCTTTCACGTAGCTCTCTTCATGTGCCAATAGATTGCATCAACATTTGTTTATGAGAATTGAAGCTATTGAAGTATTAATGTAAGCTGTTGAAATGCAAGCAGCATCATTCTCAATAATGTGTACATTCAATTTCTAAACTGAAATGTATATTTATATCTGTGTATTTGGCAATTTAGGTTTGGATTAGTCCAACTTTTGCCAAATAGCGCAGTTCCTAGACCTGGGACCTGTTTCTATTTATTATCCAACCCAGGGGGTTAGGAAGACACCTGGCAAGCATGGCGATTTTCCTTCTACGTATCTATTACACTTGATCCGTCTGATATTTTCTTTCGTCACACAGCTATAGAAAACGAAACAATTTTGTATTAGAAAGCTACAGCCCTACTGACGAATCCGGAACCGCCTCACGCTGTCCATGAGGTTAAATTGAAATGTGTGTGTGTGTGTGTCTATATATATATATATATATATATATATATATATATATATATATATATATTCATAAAATTCATTTATCTACTAAAACTCTGCCTTCATTGTCTGCATACTAAGAATAAACGTTTATCAAATTAAAGGCCTTATCCTAAAATCAGAGACAAGGATAAAATAATCAAAAGTTATTTTAGTACACGAGTTTCATTCCGTGTTTAATCTGCAATTTCGACACTCATCCTAAAAACTTTGAAATGTTCTGGGAATGGAGACAAGCCCATATGGTCGAGACAATTACAGAAACTGCCTATTTGCATAAAATCACAGAATTCACGAGATGATCGGAGATGTTGCACAATGACTACGGTGCGCATGAGCTGAATTCAAAATCAGAAGCCCGAGTAATCGTGCTTTAGCAGGCATACAGTACCGCATGCGAGGCGTGTGAGAGAAGCAAACGGCGAGCGAACGAACGTGATCGAAGCAAATGCTCTAGGGAACTTAGCAATATCGTTGCCGGCGATGTCGCACACATTGAAGCGGGAGGGCGAAGAAGTATAGGCACCAGTTGTGGCAAGTGATGCATGTGTAACTTTGGGGAAATAATAAAAGTGAATCATTTTGGAGGATACGATTAAAAAACTAATTCAGGTAGTGGAAAACTTTTCCTATGTGACTGTGCTTGCCCTCGCGGATAGCTCATGGTCAGCGTGCTTGCTTTCCATAGCGCGACCCCGGGTTCGACTCCTGGCCGGTCAAGATTATAGTGTACGTCTTCCTTGCAATGTCCCAATATATGTTGCTGTGTGACGAGGAGAAAACTCACTTTTCAGGTTGAGACGACTAGAATACGGCGTAGGGATGCCTTCGTGCTAACCACACGTACCACCCATAGTCCTGGGACGCCGCTGGTAGGTCCAGACTTTTTCAGAGGTTGTTGCGCCGAAAAACAGACAGATGTGACATTGTAGGCATCCGTCTATTGATATGATGATATGCAATTCAGTGTTCGGCGTTAAATTAGCCATTGGTTCATCACCACCTTTCCATAGCTTCCTGAGCAACGATGTTTGCGTAATGTTTTGTACTTTATCTCCACTAAACTGAAAAAGGTCGTTAGAATATGCTGCAAATGTCCTCGGGAAGGAATTAGTCTTTTACATTCCTCAACTACTTAAAATCACTTCTCATCTCATGTTCTCCAAAAATTATGTTTTCCGAAAATGCCATCTGTTTTCTCTCACTCCACTTCACCCACACACTGTTTACATTAATATCTGCACAAAAATGTTTAGTTGACAATGCCTAGTAATTACATCTTTAAAAAAAGATTCCCAAAGGAAGAATTTGCAATTGTTTATTCTTAGACATTATTTTTCCATTTATGTTTAAGTATTCATTGCTGGACAGGTGGAGATATAGCAGTGGAGACTAATACAAGAGCAGTCACAATAGGAGCGGAGGAAGTTGTAACATTTATATCAAGCTACAGACACAGCTTATGAATAACTCCGATTAAAATGTAATGTTGTAATGTTGTAAAAGCGGTGGAGGCAGCAGCTATGATGCCCACATATGAGCAGACTGTGTCGACATTAAAAGTCGGGAAAGTAGAGATGTCGGCAGCAGCAGCGGCAATGACGTCACGAGTGACGGCAGCGCCGTTGGCGGAGATGGGCGCGCGGGCAACGCCGAATGGAGCCAATTACAACCCAATTCCGCTCCCGAGGAAGGCGCTTTCGGATCCTGACGTCGCCTACCCCGCCTCGCCCCGCCCCGCCCCGCTCCACCCGCCCCGCACCGTGCCGCCCCGCCCCGCCACACCCTTACCCGCCCCGTCCCGCCCCACCCTCCCGGCCCCGCCTCGCCCCACCCCTCCCCGCCCCTCCCGGCCCCGCCCCTCCCCACCCCTCCCCGCCCTGGCCCGCCCTGCACCACTCGGCCCGCAGCGTCCCGCCCCGTCCCACCCGCCCCTTCCCTCCACCCCACCACGCTCCACCACGCCCCACCACGTCCCGCCCCGCCCCTCTCGGCCCGCCCCGGCCCGGCCCGTCCCGCCATGCCTCTCCCACCACACCCCTCCGGCCCCGCCACGCCCCTTCCGCCCCGCCACGTCCCTCCCGCCCCGCCACGCACCTTCCGCCCCGCCCCGCCCCGCCCCGCCCCGCCCCGCTCCTCCCTGCCACGCGACAGACGCCCCGCCCCGCTCCTTGCGGCGCACGTGTTGTGCGCAAAACGGGGCTCCGTGACAGCCCGCCGTGGGCGGCAACGCGGCAGGGCCGCTCCTCGCGCAGCGGGCGCCCACAAAAAGCGATCCGCCTCTGTAATTAGATCCCGGTCGCAACAGGTACCGCGCCGCAGCCCCGCCCCCACCCTGCTCTCTGCCACCACTCGCCCTCTCCGCGCGTCTGCCCTTGTCCTGCCGCTCCCCTTTCCTCACCACGTAACGCCCCTCCGCCGCCGCCGCGTACCCCCGCCACACTCCACACCGCTTCTCGGCCTCCTCTCCACATCCCCCTTCTCCTCCACTCCACACCACTCTTCCGCCCCCACTTCATACCACTCCTCCACCCCCACTCCTCACCGCTCCTCTGCCCCATTCCACAGTGCTCCTCTATCCCCACTCCACACCACTCCTCCGTCCTACTCCGCTCCTCCGCGTCCACTCCACAACACTTCTCCATCCCGCTCCTCTTCGCCCCTCCACCTCCATTCCACAACGCTCCTCTACCTTCAGTTCACCTCCTCCTCCTTCCAACTTCACCGTGCTCCTCCATTCCACTCTACATCCTTCCTCCGTCCCCACTTAACATCGCTCCTCCATCCCATACCACTCCTCCAACCCACTCCACATCACTCCTCCATTCCATACCTCTCCCTCTGACCCACTCCATATCGCTCTTCCTCCCCCAACCCATCCCGCCCCGCTCCACCGGCCCACGTCCTCCTGTCTCGTTCCGTATCTGTCTCCTCCCTCCGAGTGTGTGACCACGTCCACCCCCGCATCTACCGCCACCTCTATATCCACCTTCACCTCCTCCATCTCCATCTTCACCTCTTGCATCTCCACCTTCACGTCCTCCATCTTCATCTCCATCTCCACCCCCTTCAGCTCCACTTCCTCCATTTCCACCTCCACCTTCTCCTCTCCACCTTCACCTTCACTTGCCCCACCTTCATCTCCTCTGTTGTCATCTCCATCTCCTCCATTTCCACCTCCACCTTCTCCTCTCCACCTTCACCTTCACTTGCTCCACCTTCATCTCCTCCATCGTCACCTCCATCTCCTCCATTTCCACCTCCACCTTCTCCTCTCCACCTTCACCTTCACTTGCTCCATCTGCACGTTCATCTCTCCACCTGCACCCTCACCTCCTCCACCTCACACTCCGCCTCCACTTCGCATTCCTCCTCCGCCTCCGCTACCGTTACCACCTCCCTCGACTTCCGCCCCGTCCCCAAACGCGTTCCTGCCCTCACCCCGGCCCGTCCCCACCGGCCCCTCCGCTTCGCCTGCGCAGCGCCAGCGGCCGAGGACGGCCTGTCAGAGGCCCCCTCCCCCTCCCCCGCCCTCGGTTGGCGCACTCTCGCCGGCCGGTGCGATGGCCGTGACCGCGCCTTTGTGCCGGAGGAGCGCTTCGGGAGGAGTGTAAACGGATCCAAAGCGCTTCTAAATGACGGCTCTAGCGACATCTATCCGCCTCTATTAAAGCACGACAGTCTCATCCACGCAACGATCTACCATACGTGAAATTAAATTATCTGCATTTTAATTGGTTCTTGCTTTTTCGGTCAAACAAATTCCAATTAAATAATTTACATTTGTTTTAGTTTCCTATAATTTTCTGGTTTGAAGCATTTAAACGGTAAGGCTTGTGGGAAACAAAATACAACTTTAGTTCAGCACCTGATGGCTTAAAAACTAAGCTTCAGAATAACTCTAGAGGAAGGTGAAGTGGGTGCCACTACGTAACAGTAAATTCCGCGAATTGAAGATTTATTCCAGAATTCATATTACGTTCGTTAGTCTGCTTCTTGGGCACGTGTACTGATTTATTATTTCGCGTTTCCGGATGCGTCATCTGCTAAGGTCATTAGTCACGCAAGTGTACTGCATTTTTTTGCACGGGACGTGGCGGTAATCTTCCTCGCTAAATGGTGAGATTCGGCCCCGACTTACCCCTCGGCTTGCGGTATTTTCTTCAGCCAAATATTACCTACCCGCCGGGTAACGTTCAAGCTCTCGACTCATCTCCCAGCAGGTGTGGTAACGTAGTGCATATAAGTATAGGTATGTGTATTTGTTGGGAGTCCAGACGGGAGCATAGGCCTTGTCTCGGCTAGGGCGATGCCCAGGTGGGAGATACTTGGATGGAGAAAACTCCACAAGCCGACGGGTAAGTCGGCACCGATCTCACCATCAAGCAGAGAGATCTCCGCCGAAACGATAAAAACACACCCTAGACTTCCAGGACTAATGACCTTAGCAGTTAACGCGCCCGGAATCACTAATCATTAAATCTGTCAACGGAAAACTACCGCATTAACGCCAGTTGCTAGAATTCTCCTCCTGACGGAGCGTAGCTGAATGCGATCTAGCTAGTGTCGAAAATCATGCCAGCGTCGGGACTGGAACCCGGTTGCCCCGCAGTGATATTAGTTGATTGCCTGAGCTACCTAAAACGATGCCCCTCTGATGATTTTTGTACATTTACATATTAATTGTTTGATACACGAGAAAGTGTCACGACGTATCTCATCTCCCTGTCTTGACTATTATGTTTATTTTGTGGATGATAATGAACTTTTTTTTTGTTAACGCGAGATCAAATCGATGGACAGAGAACACACTGGAGAAATGAATACCACATTATAAATACATAAATCTTCCAAAATTACAAAAGGTACGATTCCAGCTCTCTGAGACAGAAAGCGAACGCGCTGACAGGCGCCTCTGTTCGCCGTCCAAAATGCCCCCCCCCCCGCGGCCCCTTCTGATTCCCTTCGCCGCCCCGGGCCTCCGGCCCTGAACGCCCAATCGTTTTGTGCCCATTACCAGTCCCGGCCCAGCCTCCCATTTCCCTAACCTCATTTGCCTCGCTGCCTTGTGCGCCTTTCATCTCGCGTCCTTCTGAACGCAGCCACCGACTCTGACGACGACGACGACAACGGCGACGAGGCCGTGGCTGTGCCTGCACCCTGCCACCCATTGCATTGTTCACCAGCTGCAATGTTCTTTCCTTTCCTACACAACTTATCTCAGTGGCGGTTTGCCATTACCCTTCACTCCATGAAGGATGGCAACATGAACATGAGAACAGAATGATAGCGATAAATAATTATATAATATTCAAATCACACAGTACTATTAACTTCACAGATATAAGCTAATTTGTAATTGACAGCTATAATTATTTGACAAAACAATTTCAGGTAATTCTTATTGGTGAAATATTCGTCCAACGATCAGCCAAAAGGAGTTTTTAAATTAATTGCCGACCTTTGTACGGCTAAGTTTAGAAATACACATGCGTAGTTTGCGACATTGAAGTTAAAAGTGACTCAATCATATTCCAAATATTACGTTAGATATAACCATAATTAAATTATTGAACAGTCTAGTAATATTCTGGTTACATGTCTGAGCTTTTTACTTTCACCCTAAGGAGTAGAGAGAAAGTTTTGTAATGCTGCGTGAAAAAATGGCGCATTTTCGGTAGAAAAACTCCTATTACAGTGCCCAGATAAGGAAAAAGTTAATAAATATAGTTTAGAATGTAGAAAAATTTTATTTCACGTGGTGTAGCCAAAATTCATGTTTTGTAGGTCTTTGATACCGAAAAATCGAATGACGGAAAAACCTCTGTCCATTTGTCCGTCTTTGAACAACGCTAGCGGCTTAACCGTTTAGCGTTTCTTCAAAATTCATATTCCCTATTACATATTACTGATGTCGCTGCCCTTGAATTTGAAACATATTTTAATTTTGAGAGGTATTTACATGAAGCCCCTGAAACTTTTCCAAAATTTTGAAAAAAAAATAGCTCCATCGTTTTTTATTAAACTTAATTGGTTACTGTGAAGAACGTTTACGAGAATGGTGCAGATCTCATGTTCGTTGAAAATCCTCATTTTTCAGATATTGCAAAAGTTCATATTTTTTCGGAATCTTTTCACAACTAAAATATGATTCAGACTTTTCCCTTAATGAAATCTGTTCCTTACAGATATTTTGAAATAAGGTCATGAACAAAATTCGAAAATTGGAGTCGTCTTTGCTGTTTTAGCACCACTAATGATTTAAAATTGTATGCAATGTGTATATTTTTCTTAGTATGTATTAATGGATTATCTCGCTTCCAGTCGCTCCTTATTACTTATTACATACATTACTTATAAACAAAGACGATAAACACACGTTTGAATTTTACTTTTAAAGGAATAAAAGAGGGAGTTTTTGTGTAATATTATATTTCAAGATTTCGTGAAATGTATGTCGTCGATGAAAAAACCTCGTGATATTTATAGAATGTATTTCGTAATACGATAATATTCCTATATTTAGAAAATATTAATGTAAAAATACAAAAATGCAAAGGTTTAATTATCAAAATCAAATTGCTTGTCATTAAACGAGTGTATATTAGTTGAAGACGAGGATGTATGTGTTTACTTCTTGCACCAGAGGTTTATTTTAATTTCTATTTTAATTCAGTCAAACGTCTGTGGTCTGCCAGGTCAAACCTTCGCCGTCGATCTCATTTCTTAAAAGGCCGCCTTGCTCCAACGCTGCGTCTTAGAAGGCTTCCGGCTGTCTTCCTCCATCTCTTTCGCCTCCGTACACACCTACACTCCCCTCTGGCCACACACACTGCACCGCCGCCACCGCCGACCCCTGCCCCTCGCCCACGCCTCCGCTTCCACGCCCGTCCCCCCTACTTCCCCCGCCACCGCCACGCGCCCGCCACCGTCCCCGCCATCGCCACTGCCCCCGCCCCCGCCTACCGCCACCGCCACCGCCCCCGCCACCTCCCCCCGCCACCGCCCCCCGCCACCGCCACCGCCACCGCCCCCCGCCACCGCCCCCCGCCACCGCCACCCGCCACCGCCACCGGCCACCGCCACCCGCCACCGCCCCCCGCCATCGCCCCCCCACCGCCCCCGCCACCGCCCCCCGCTACGAGCCTGCCACCGAGACTACCACCACCCCCGCTACCGCCCCTGCCCCCGCCACTGTCCCCGCCACCGACACCGACCCCGCCACCGACACCGCCACCGACTCCGCCACCGACACCGACACCGCCAACGACACCGCCAACGACCCCGCCAACGACCCCGCCAACGACCTCGCCAACGACCCCGCCAACGACCCCACCAACGACCCCGCCACCGACCCCGACCCGCCGCCACCGCCCTCGCCACCGCCACCCCCTGACTCCAACCCCTCCCCCTCCCCCTCCGCCGACCCGCCAACGCTACCGCCACCACCACCACCGCCCACGCCCACGGCCCCGCCACCCCCTCGCCACCGGCCCCACCACCTCCACCACCACCACCACCACCACCGCAAACGTCGTCGCCGTCCGATGGCCCTGCTGTTACTCTTCCTTGCCTGCCCCCGCCCTCTGTTCCCCCCAACCAACCGCCTTCTGCATCCGTCCCCTGCATCCGCCGCCGCCAAAGCTATTATCGCGCTCCCTCGACCATGTGACGATTACCCGACGTCACCGCCAGGTCTTCCTCGTCCGCCCAACTGTTATCTTGTCTTCTTTGTCTCGTCTCCATCTCGTTTCACTCACTCGTGTTCATCGTTTTCCTGGGCTCACACAATTCGCAAACCACCAAGCGTCTCATTCTGACGGCAATGCCAAGGAAGAGTCGTATCGTTCCTGGGGAATAATTTTCGGAGAGAGACAGAGACACAGAGAGAGAGAGAGAGAGGGGGGTGAGTGGGGGAGGGAGTTTTCAGCGTGCGTGAGACAGGAATTTATGAAATAGTTTGCGTGAGGCAATATTTCTTTTTCGATACAATTTCAGGGTGAAGTTTTAATTTCCTTTAATATTTCTTTCTTTCTTGATAAAAATGACGAGATAAAAAATTTGCTAGTTCCAATATCAAATAATATTTAATAATAATAATAAAATAATAATAATAAAATAATAATAATAAAAATAATAATAATAATAATAATAATAATAATAATAATAATAATAATAATAATAATAATAATCGCTTTATTTGGAACAGCCCACATTTTGCGCAAAGTGTTGTAGTGGCACCTACAGTCCCTAGATCTACTCCTTAGGTAGCTGGTTGCAACCTGGAGTAGATTTTATATTCGGCCGACACATAACATCTTTAGTCGTGATTTAAAGGAATAATAATAATAAACCCCGTGTGGTGATAGGGGGTTTTAGTAGAATAGCACCACGGAATCTCTCCCTGTCGTAAGAGGCGACTAACCGGAGCAGCTGTCCGCTGTCCTTACCTGTGAAAGTTATCCGTCCCTCATTATCTCTCCTGTCCCTGTCCTAAATTGTCCTCTCAAGTCGTTTCCTTTCGCCAGGTGAAATACGAACCACCCATCACCCTCCAAGATATCCCCCTATTCCCCATCATATCCCCTTTACCCCTCCCGTCTTTCTGCAAGTCTTCTTAAGTCCAATTCTACGTGTTAGCAAAAATAATTGTGCCCCGTGGAAGATGAGCAAATGATTTATCGACTATAAAGGTCTAGGGGCAAGAAAAATATTTCTTGTTATTTTTTCAGTTTTTTTGTGTTTGAATTTGGGCCTGAGAAAATATTGACAAATGTTTTTCTGACAGTACAAATTGTTTTCTTATTTACCACATTTTTCAGTTAGATAAAATAGTGTTAGTCTAAAAAATTGAAATTAAAAAAGACGTGTTTGGCTGCAGAGGGGTGTGGGTGGTGGGAAGAGGGACTAAGAATCCTATCAAAAATATTATTTTTATGTTAGTGTAGCGTAACTACTCATATGTAATTAAGTTGAGGGGAACTTTTTACCATCTTATCAGGGGGGGAACCTTTTGTCATTAGACATTTTGTTAGACATTTCATTCTCAAATTCCCAAGAAGAAAAATACGAAATTAGAACTCACCTGAATTATAACTGAAATCGGTAAATTGAGACAACAAAATATTTATCAATTTTACATTTTAAATAAGATTGGAGCCTTTTTATTAAAATGAATATGTTTCACACTACTATTTGATGATCATAAGACACTCGCAGAAGGAAATAAACATTAACAGAAATAAGTATTAACTATTTATCATTTATTTATCTTGCTTAAGGGTAATGTCGAAAGAGATTAAATGTTTCATTTATTTATGCAAGATGCAAATGTCCTTGTTAATGAATGCAAAAATGGTGTAAGTACTTCGACATAACATTTTAAAGTTCACTAACTTATTGCTATTATCAATTACGTTATAATGCCAACGCCCCTGAACGTCTCTCATGATTTAGTGCTTGGATATTATCTATTTATCAAATGGACTCAGGAAAATTATATCACATGCGGCAATCACTTAACACTAAAAAAACTTCTTTGCCAGTATTAAAATATAATATCCTGAAACATCTCCATCATCCAAATGAATGAACCAAAAAAGTAAATTATGTTCCATTTAATTAATTTTAACACGGTTTTTGTAATTTTGTTCACGTTCATATTGAAACATAACCAAACAGAAGAAATACATTTTGCAAAGGAAAATAAGCTGATACCGTTTCCAAGTCATTTGCAGTGAGAACACAAGAAATTACGATATGTTATACATACACATTCAAATTCAAAGTTCGGAGTAAAGTAATGAACTTATGACATCCATGATTTTCACTGCTTTTGTTAATTACTTGTTTATTGCTTATCACATTTCCTTTTTATAAAGATGTATGCCGCGCTCTGTAAAAGACGTTTTCATGAAGATATTTTGAAAGAATCCACCCTGAAAACTCAAATGATAAATGAAAACAAATTACCATTATTTGTTTTAAACCCAAAATTTGTGCAAGTAATAGTTATGACAGGAGTGGTAATAGTGACATTTCATTTTGCGAGCAGGAAAAGTCGCGACATGAGACCTGTAGGCTGAGTGGCGCAATCCCAGGGGAAAAACAAGATCGCTTTCATCACGTGTGGCATAGTTTCATACGCTATTTTTTAAACAACACGGTTTCTGTCTTTCCTTTTACTTTAATTCAAATACTATACAAGTCTCTTAATTGGGTACCACATAGCATTAAGATCAGTTGTAGCTGATCAGATGAAACTATGTTTCCTTTGTTGCAATCGCAGTTGTATCTAAACAGCCGAGCAATGTCGCACTTTTAACACAAGTTCTCAACTTTGAAATTGTAGCGAGCTGTGCATAAACTAATCACCTTTATTTGTGGTTCTCTATTTTTTTAAGAAAAAAATTAAACCCAAAATATTTTATTTCAAAGAAAAAAAATATGGGAAAATACATGAATGCAAATGCACGGCCTCTTGAGGCCCCGCGTAAAACAGCGTCGAAAAATGCACATAAAAATTGTTTTTTATTCTAAACAACTTTTCATAAGGATTGCAATAAAAACTCAACGCTTAACATTAAAGAAATTATTATTTATTTAAATAACTATAAAAGAAAACAAGAAAGTCAGGGAATTCTATGGAAATTCCAGTGTTAAGGTATCTTTTCATTCTTTAGACAAAACAAAAATAATCAAAACTTGATGGAAAAATCAGTCATTTTATTCATTGAGTTATATAATATTATTATTTTAAAACAACTTTTCGTAAACTGATCCATTCACATCATCAGATTAAAAACTGATAAAATGTTTCAATGGTTAATTAATAAAAATCAGCCCCAAATTTGCATCTAGACCTTATTTGTGGTCGGTGTCAACTTATAAAAGAACGCCAAATTTATATAGCGCGTTAAAAACTGTCATTTTTACTTTCTCCTTACTAAGGAGAGAGAAATTTATGTAATGCTGCGCGAAAAAACGGCGAATTTTCGGCAAAAAAATGTATTACAAGATAACGAAAAAGTGGATAAATCCAATTTCTAAATTTGGGGGAAAAATTCTCTATCACGTGGTGTAGCCAGATTCTTGTTTCATGGGTCCTTGATAACAAAAAAAAACAAATGGTAAAACGTGTCTGTCTGTTTGTTTATCTGTTTGTCCGTTTGTCCGTCTGTCTGTCTGTCTCTCTGCTTGTCTGCCTGTCCCTCTGTGAACAACGTTAGAAGCTAAACCGTTCAGCCGATTTGCTCAAAAATTGATATTCCCCAATCGATCTGGCTAATATCTCGGCCCCTTGAATTTGTCACGGATATTTTAAATTTGGAGAGTTACATTACATAAAGCCCCTGGCATTTTTTCAAAAGTTTCAAAAAAATAACAACTCCTTCTCTTTTATTATATTATGTTGTAGGATAATATGAAGAACGTTTAAGAGAATGGGCTCGCTGAAAACCCTGATTTTTTGAAAATTGCAAAAGTTTAAAATTGCTTCGGAGTCTTCCTCCAATTAAATATTAAAGACAGAAATTTTTCTCCTTAATGAAATCAGTTCCTTGAAGATAGATTTCTAAATAAGGTAATGTATAATTTTTCTAAAAACAGTACTTTAATAATAATAATAATAATAATAATAATAATAATAATAGGAAGTCCCCCGGGATTGATAAGATCCAGATTTATTGGATTAAGAAATTAACAGCATTACATTCTCATCTAGCAAAGGCTGTTAATAAAATTTTTGAAAACCCAAAGGAAATCCCGGAATGGCTCACACGCGGCATCACGTATTTGCTACCCAAAGCGGGAGACAGCTCTTTGGCGAAGAACTGCAGGCCAATTACTTGTCTGCCAGTACTGTACAAGGCTATAACTTCAGCCATAGCTGACAAAATGTACAGACATCTAGATAAGAATCATCTACTGCCAGCTGAACAAAAAGGATGTCGTAAAGGCTCTTATGGCTGTAAGGAAATCTTGCTCCTTAATAAAGTCATATTGAATGATGTAAAGAAACGCAAACTTAATTTGAGCATGGCTTGGATTGACTACCAGAAGGCCTTTGATAGTGTACCACACGATTGGATTTTGAAGACGCTGGAGATCTATCGATTTCATCCTAGACTTATTGAATTTTGCAAGGCTAGTATTGCGATGTGTCGGGGACCATCGCAGTCCTCCACCCTTGCGTCACGCCAAATTACCGGACGGCAGGAAAGAACTACGCGCCCTCGAATTAGATACGCCCAGCCGCTCAAGCCCCCCATAAACTTTCAACTATCAATTATACCCTTTTTCTGACAATACCGCGATGCGTCGGGTGACCATCGCACCCTCTCACCCCCGCGTCACGCCAAATTACCGGAAGTTGGAAAGGGCCACGCGTCCACCGCGACCCGATTTAGTTCCGCCCAACGGCCCAAGTTCTCCAGAAGCCCCTAACAATAAATCTTACCCTTTGTCCAACAATACTGGATGATCGACAGCCGGAACAACCATTTTAGCGACTTGGCGATCGCACCCGGCTCAATAATCCTCTAAAAGCCTATAAAATCATCACATGCCAAAGCAGAAGGGACACGTGCGCGCTCCTCCGGCCTAACAATGCCGGCCAATGAACAACCAGAAGGCACCGTTGATGAAATAGAAGGTTCGAGAAGTTCAAATTCGACCAATAAAATCACTAGGCAGGAAGCACGTGAGCACTTTGAGATTTTTTCGAAAAAACGAAAGGGACAGACGGGCGAGCGAGGCCAGAGAGAGGACGGGCGACAGACGCTAGAGAGGACGGTCGTGCAGGAGAAGTCGTATGGAGATAGAAACCAACAAGTAAAGTTTTGAGTAGATTAACAGTGGTAGTTAAGAAAGCCACCGAATATTAGTCAGTTAATGAAACCTGCGGTAGAAAGGGAACAGCGGCAGTGGGTAAGGCACACACTGAGCCGACCACTGCGAAACTTGCCCGGTCTTCACGGAATTAATTCCGAATAGCCAAAGTTTGGCTTCGAGCGTCATACGCGGTCCAGGTGTCGTGTGACGGCCTGAGACGCGCGCGAGCATCACGTCGCGACCGCCCGGTCATCCACCGCCGACGTCCCGTGCGCCGGAGTCATCACCCCGGAGGCAATCGGAGGCCAACCTTGCAACGTTCCGGCGTCGCCTCCTGAGGGTCCGACTACACTTCTCCGTCGCTCGGCGAGCAATCCAGTCGCGGTGACATTACCATCTAACATCACAGATTGTAAGTTGTCATCACCATCATTCATTAATCGGCTACTAAAGTGACAATAACCCAGCATCAACCTGAACAGTTTCTCTTCGTTTAATTTTTTGAATAAATTAGTCCCCGCCATTTGGTCGGGTGAACCAATTAATACCATAGCAAAGTGTTATTATTCGAAATCTTAAGAAACCACCAAATGCAACCCTTCGACCCAGGGCGCTCACCCCTGAGACGCTCAACGCCGGCGACATTAAGCAGGTAAGTGGGCATGCGCTTGGCGCCCTTTTTAAATAAATTCAGCGCGTGTCCCCTCCTGCGACTTGGGACGACTGTCACACCATAAGTGTGTCGGCGCCTCCATTTTGTGAGCAGTTCCATCACATAAATTGGACGCCCAACGTGGTTGTTTTTATACGAATAATTGAGCTTGTGTAGACTCAGATCATAAATTGACACCCAACGTGGTTTTCTATTCACGAATAATTGAACTTGTGTAGCGGGCATCTCTTAAATTGGTCGCCCAACTTCGTTTGTTTTTTCACGTATAATTTGCTTGTGCAGCGTGCAGAGCATAAATTGACACACAACGTGGTTTTTAACAAGTATTTTACTTTGTGTTACTCGCACCTGTGTATTTCTTATTGAACTCACTAATTCTTTCTTATCCATTTTCCGTTTACGCTTGCTCAATTATTGCCCAACTGAAGATTGCATTTGGTTTTAATGTGTGTTTCTTTTGATATTTTGTATTTTATGAGGTTTTCAATCACTTTGCTTGCGTGTGAGACTTAAATTTTATATTGAACTTCCGGTAATTTTTACATATTTTGTATCAGTGAATGCTCAGAGTATTACAGTGATTCTCATAACTTAGAAGCCCAAAGTGTATTTATAAGAACATTTCACTCTCTTTTCAGACGCATAATTTCATTTTATTGTTATTTTCTTTTTACAATTTCTTAATGCGTCATATAGTGTTTAAGTGTGGTTAATTGAACTCTATTTTATTTTTTTTCCTTTTTCATTATACGTGCTATTTCCGTCACGTAACAATTATATGTTTACTTAATAGTGTTTACTTTCTATTTGAAATTTTATGTTTATTTCTCAGTGTTATCCTCTAACATTTCATTGTGTGTGTTTTGTACTTTTCTTTTTATTGTGTTTGATTGTGTACTCATGTGTAACGCGCTGTAGGCGTCATTATCGTACTTACGTCACTTCGAGGATTGCTCGCTCCACGATGGCTGAAAATAATCCCATTCAAAACCCCGAGGTTTCTGACCCCGCTCCCGCAAACGCCGACGCGCCTGCCGAGCTCACGCCCCCAGCTGTTCTCGCCCCTACTGTCGGGGTTTCTTTAGAGCAGGTACTCGAGACGAGTACCGCCGAGGCCGGACCTACCCTCGCCGCGGCCGCTCCGACGCCACCCTCAGACCAAATGTCTCAATTTTTCAGCACTCTTATCGCAAAATTTGACGAACAGCGTCAAGAATTTTGTCAATTTCGATCACAATTTGACGAACAGCGTCAAGAATTAAATTCTAAATTTCAGGACTTGAATTCCAGATTTGATTCGAAATTTTGTGCCCTTGATAGTAGATTAGACGAACACCTCACTAATTTCACCCTTTTTCAAAGTGAGGTGTCTCATCAACTAAATTCGGTTAATTCAAAGGTCGATAAACAGAGCACTAAAATCGCCTCTCTCGCCTCTGCTGTTGAAAATAATTCTACGCAAATTTCTGACATCAAAGAACATTTAACAGGCCAACTAAAGAAATGCGAATCGCTCCAGTCTGAAACAGTTCAACAAATGACAGAATTTAAAGACAGCATAAACAAGGATATTGCAACCGTTTCAGAAAAGCAATTAAATTTGGGACATTGGGCTCGTGATAAATTTAAAGACAATGAATCCGAAATTTCCAACTTGAAAGGCGAGGTGACTAAGAAACTAAAAGGGGTTGACAATAAGATTGAAGGACTTCACGACTCCCTGAACAATAAAATTGAAACAGCAAAATTAGTTATCCAGGCACAGGCGGAAATGGAACGGAAAGAAATCGAAGTCAAAATAGACGAACTAGAAATTAAAGTAGCGGAAAAGACTATTTCAGCTTTCCCGGTTAATGCTATGCCACTGTCAATCCCTCCAAATTTAAAATTCTCTGGTAATCGCGGTGAACAGCCCATTACGTTCTTACGTAATGTTGAAAATTATTTTGCTTTAGCGAGACACATTCCTGAATCTTCTAAACCGAAGGTTATAGCCCAAATGTTGGTTGACCATGCCCAAGAATGGTTCCAAACATTGTTACCAGTTCCGGCTGATTTTCAGGATTTTCGTTCCAAATTTATTAATCGTTTTTGGGATAGAAACACCCAATACAATTTTAAAATGGATTTGGCTAAAGGTAGATGGGACCAGAATGGTAACATGTCTATGCGGGATTATGCAGTGTCTCGCATTGCCCAACTTAAACAATGCGAACCTACTCCCCCTGACGACGAAATTATGTGGCTATTAACTCGTCATTATCCATATGTCATTCAAAACCTCCTTAAAACTAGTTTTGTAAAAGATCTTGAGCAATTTCAGATCTTATTGGGCGATTTCGACCAAACGAATGTGCAATTCGCTTCTTATCAAAATCAGAGTCAAAACTCTTCACGCCCACGTAATGGCAATAATAATAATCAGAATCGAGGATTTCCCCCACGCCATTCGCAAGGTCAAGAGCGTCCTTTTAACCACGGCCCTTCGCCGCACTTTCCCCCCGCCCCCTCCCCCCCGGCGCCGACCAGTTTTCCGCCTCCCTTCAATGCCGGTCAAGGCCAAACCGCGCCCCTTCTCGCGCCGCCTTCGACAGCCCCAGGTCAACCACCACAGAGGCCGTTAAACCGCTCAGGTCCGGAATAAATGGGAACACAGTTCTGGACCATATTTGTAATTAATAGATGTGTTTACTAAATATGTTAAGTGTTTTCCTATTGTTAAACCTACTGCAAAGTCCTGTTTAAAACACCTAGTGCAAGGTTTCTTCAAAGAATGTGGGACATATCAGCGTGTCCTCAGTGACAATGGCACGCAGTTCACGAGTGACCTTTGGCAGCAATCGCTAAATGATTTAGGTGTCCAAACAATCTTCTGTTCTATTAGGTCACCGAGATCAAACCCAAGCGAAAGAGTCATGAAAGAATTATCACGTTTGTTTCGGGTTTATGTGTCTCACAAGCACACCGCTTGGCCCGATTTACTACCGAAGATTAATACGTGGCTTAACCACATCCCCCATGAATCTTCCAGATTTACACCTTTCGAGGCTCAATTCAATAAGAAGCCGAAAACCATTGTTTCCTATTTTAGCAAAAATGGCCACTCAAATTCCAATTTCCCCTGAGGATCGGTGTCAAATTATTCTCTCAAATTTAAAGAAAGCTGGTGATACGAGAAAACAACACCAGAAGAGTAAAACCCATTTATTTAAAGTCGGCGATAAAGTTTTAATCAAAGCTCTCAGAGTATCTAATCAGCCTGAAGGCCTTATTAGTAAATTCTTTCCTTTATTTGTAGGTCCTTACCAAATTATGAGGCTTGTAGCCCCCAACGCTTGCACTTTACGTAGCACAGATGGTTCCGAGGTTGGTCCTCACAATTTTTATAACCTTGTTCCTTTCAGAGATTAAACTAGATTAATTGGCTGAAAGAATAAAAGCCCTCATTTATGTCGCTCTGATTAGGTAACCTTATTTTAATTATATTCTTGTGGATCCAGCCCGGTTGCCCTGGCACGTCTTATTATTAATTAATTTCGTGGGTTCGCTACTACTTCAATGCTTTGGTTAAGTGATTGTTATAAGTGAACGTCGTTGTTGATTAAAAAGAGAGAGAAATAATTCAGATATCCCTTAGATATACTCTGTCGAGAGTTGACGAGAGTTATAGCCATTGACTTTAATTAATGAAACGAGCTCCATTCTGATATTATGAATTTAATGTTTTTGCAACCCAAGTCCTTTGTTTAATTCATTGGTTGTTTTTCTCACGTTTACCATTCTATTTTCAATTCTCCATCGTGTTGATATTTTGTTTCCTCCTCTTGTGTTTTAAATAATTTGGCCACTGTTGACTATTATGCTTATCTATTATTTTGCAAATGTCACATTTATTCCACTTGTTTTATACCTCTAAAATCGTATTAAAAGAGCGTCAAATATAATAATGAGTAACAGGGTTCCCACTTTTGGCTCTTCACTTTGCACAATTATTCAATTTGCAGTAGCGTTTAACTAGTTTTAGGTACCCCATTGTTTCATTTTGCCAGTCTTTCTAAGTTTTGTTTCCAATTATCCCTCTCTGTTATCTTCTTAATTACTTATTTAGTGCTTAGTTTGCTCTTAGTTTGAGTAGGTGTTGCTAATTGGCCCACCACCATTTCTTATTTTTGAAAATGATAAAGATTATTTTCATTCATTTTCTTATCATTAATGTGTTTGTATTACTTCTTAAAGATTTTGTGTCCTAAATTTATTGGTCATCTAGTTTTTTAGAGATAGCTTTAGTGTTTGTTCCTCTTCATTAATTTTATCCTTTTGCTTAATTAACTAGTATTGTCTTATCATGTTAGAGTTGTCATTGAAACCCCTAATTTTCGTTCTGGACATGCCAGGTTTTTGTGTTTTCACCGCTTCATCTGTCGGCACATGCTCCCCAAATTTATTTATCATCTATTTTTGTAAATCTCCTTTTTTTGTTCTTAGATTAAAAAAAAAACATGTCCCATGCGTTTTTTTAATCTCATTGTACGGGGGGGTAATGCGATGTGTCGGGGACCATCGCAGTCCTCCACCCTTGCGTCACGCCAAATTACCGGACGGCAGGAAAGAACTACGCGCCCTCGAATTAGATACGCCCAGCCGCTCAAGCCCCCCATAAACTTTCAACTATCAATTATACCCTTTTTCTGACAATACCGCGATGCGTCGGGTGACCATCGCACCCCTCTCACCCCCGCGTCACGCCAAATTACCGGAAGTTGGAAAGGGCCACGCGTCCACCGCGACCCGATTTAGTTCCGCCCAACGGCCCAAGTTCTCCAGAAGCCCCTAACAATAAATCTTACCCTTTGTCCAACAATACTGGATGATCGACAGCCGGAACAACCATTTTAGCGACTTGGCGATCGCACCCGGCTCAATAATCCTCTAAAAGCCTATAAAATCATCACATGCCAAAGCAGAAGGGACACGTGCGCGCTCCTCCGGCCTAACAATGCCGGCCAATGAACAACCAGAAGGCACCGTTGATGAAATAGAAGGTTCGAGAAGTTCAAATTCGACCAATAAAATCACTAGGCAGGAAGCACGTGAGCACTTTGAGATTTTTTCGAAAAAACGAAAGGGACAGACGGGCGAGCGAGGCCAGAGAGAGGACGGGCGACAGACGCTAGAGAGGACGGTCGTGCAGGAGAAGTCGTATGGAGATAGAAACCAACAAGTAAAGTTTTGAGTAGATTAACAGTGGTAGTTAAGAAAGCCACCGAATATTAGTCAGTTAATGAAACCTGCGGTAGAAAGGGAACAGCGGCAGTGGGTAAGGCACACACTGAGCCGACCACTGCGAAACTTGCCCGGTCTTCACGGAATTAATTCCGAATAGCCAAAGTTTGGCTTCGAGCGTCATACGCGGTCCAGGTGTCGTGTGACGGCCTGAGACGCGCGCGAGCATCACGTCGCGACCGCCCGGTCATCCACCGCCGACGTCCCGTGCGCCGGAGTCATCACCCCGGAGGCAATCGGAGGCCAACCTTGCAACGTTCCGGCGTCGCCTCCTGAGGGTCCGACTACACTTCTCCGTCGCTCGGCGAGCAATCCAGTCGCGGTGACATTACCATCTAACATCACAGATTGTAAGTTGTCATCACCATCATTCATTAATCGGCTACTAAAGTGACAATAACCCAGCATCAACCTGAACAGTTTCTCTTCGTTTAATTTTTTGAATAAATTAGTCCCCGCCATTTGGTCGGGTGAACCAATTAATACCATAGCAAAGTGTTATTATTCGAAATCTTAAGAAACCACCAAATGCAACCCTTCGACCCAGGGCGCTCACCCCTGAGACGCTCAACGCCGGCGACATTAAGCAGGTAAGTGGGCATGCGCTTGGCGCCCTTTTTAAATAAATTCAGCGCGTGTCCCCTCCTGCGACTTGGGACGACTGTCACACCATAAGTGTGTCGGCGCCTCCATTTTGTGAGCAGTTCCATCACAGTATGAAGTCGTGGAGTACCAGGTTACTAATACACAGCGGAAAGGAAGCAGTAGAAACCAGAAGTATTCAGATTAACAGGGGTATTTTTCAAGGAGATTCACTATCCTCTCTGTTTTTTTGCATTAGTTTGATCCCACTATCGAGACAGTTGTCGCAAGCTGACTTTGGTTTTAAGCTCCATGGTGATGAAAGGCCAGTATCACATTTGTTTTACATGGATGAACTGAAAGTGTTTGCTAAGAATGAAGCGATTCTCTCCCAAATGCTGTCTGTCGTGAATGACTTTAGCAATGACACCTGCATGAAGTTTGGTCTTGACAAGTGTGCAAAAATCAATTTAAAAAGAGGGAAACTCACAACGTCTGAGAACATTGAAATTGATACGCACACTGTGATTCAAGATCTTGAGCCAGGTAAAACTTACAAATATCTGGGCATTGAAGAATGTGAATCTCGAATGACAGAATGAAAGAGAGAATTCGTAGGGAGTATTATAGGAGAGTGAGACTGGTCCTGCAGTCCGCTCTGAATTCCAGGAATAAAATTTCTGCAATAGGTAGTTTGGCGGTACCTGTAGCCGAATACGGTTTTGGACTAGTGGACTGGACTGAGCAGGAAATTCGCACCATTGATCGAAAAAACCAGAAAACTGCTAACAATGCATCATGTTGCCCACCCTCGAGCTGATAAACATAGACTTTATGGGTCACGTAAGGAAGGAGGAAGAGGCCTCAGACAAATTGAGGCCTCCTGGCACAACGCAATAGTCGGGTTGGGGAAGTATGTAGTCAGCCATCAAGGTGACCCTCTAATGAGGCAGGTCATGAAATCTGACCGAAGAATGGGAAACAGAGGCATTGTTAGTGTAGGTAGAAGCATTGCGAAGAAAACTAGGCAAGACACGTCGAATATCACAGACACTGAACTTCTGATGCTGCTAAACATGAAGTGTGAGACACAAAAAATGTTAAAGAAATCGTGGAGAGACAAACCACTCCACGGACAATACCTAAAAAGAATGGACAAGGTGCAGATCAATAAAGATCAATCATTTATGTGGCTTAAAAGGGGAAGAATGAAGCCAGAATCGGAAGCACTTGTAATAGTTGCCCAAGATCAGGCCTTGAGAACACGACATTATGATAAAGCGGTTCTCAAAATTTCCCAAGATGATAAATGCCGCAGTTGCCTGGAGCAAGTAGAAACCATTGATCATATTGTCTCAGCTTGTCCAATCCTAACAAAGATGGAATATTTGAAAAGGCATGACAGGGTGTATAGCTACCTCCACTGGCAGATCTGTACCGCCCTCGAAGTTCTAAACACATGCCCCAAGAACACTCACCAAAACCGGTGACGTCTGTTGGATTGTGTACGATATTGTACGACCAACAAACTTCAAACTGATCGCACGATAGCGGCAAACAAACCGAATATAGTTATCCGGGATTTGGAGAAAAAATGTTGTTTACTTGTCAATGTTGCTGTACCTTGCGATCAAAACGTCGTTGCCAAGGAGGCAGAGAAACGTCTTAAATACAAGAGTTTGGAAATCGAAATCAGCCGAATGTGGGGCGTAAAAGCAGAGGTCGTCCCGATAGTTATCGGAGCTCTGGGATTTGTTCCGCAAAATTTGTGTAAGAACGTGTTTAAACTCCCAGGTAATCCAAAAGACTGGGAAGTGCAAGAAATAGCTTTATTTGGAACAGCCCACATTTTGCGCAAAGTATTGTAGAGGCACCGACAGTCCCTAGATCTGCTCCTTAGGTAGCTGGTTGCAACCTGGAATAGATTTTATATTCAGCCGACACGTAACATCTTTAGTCGTGATTTAGAGGAATAATAATAATAATAATAATAATAATAATAATAATAATAATAATAATAATAATAATAATAATAAAACTTTAAAAATACTCTAATACATTTTGCGTAATTTTCCGTGAAAATACGGGCTAGAAAGTACGGGATGTTTTATCACCACTAGTTGATTTTGTTTTTGTTGTTGTTGTTGTTGGGTTTTTGATTCCCGCAGAATCCCACGGAAATGTACTGTGTGGCGCTCCCCCTCCAAGCAAAGGCGTCCTACAGCTGCCGACAGCGGCTGCTTGCGCGGCGAGGCATTCCGGCGGCGCAGGACCTTGGGGAATGCGAGATGGAATCTCCTCTGGCGGCGCGACGCGATCGGAGGCGGCGCGGCGCGGCGCGGCGTCCCAGCGCCAAACGCCGCTCCGCAGCGGGCGCCGCACGGGGGGAGGCGAGGTATCGACCGACAGGCGCGCGAGCCCTCGCAGCTTGATGACTGGCGATAAATCACAGGAATGTGCGGTCCCGTCAGAGCCGAAAGGGCTTGCAACGCAGACGCAGTGGAGGAAGCTGCGATTCAATGGACAGCGAGATGAAAGCGCGGAGAACAGGAACAGTGGAGCGACTGAGCAAATTCAATGGTTTCAGCCAATTTGTAGGAATTGTGTTTGTCGTTATTTCTGGTTGGGTGACACTTAAATCACAGCGCATTACGTTGTGCGAGCAAATTAATCGTATTATATACGCTGTTCCTATCATCTACCAAATGTTCTACGAAACTGTAAGGGAGGATATTTAAACGTGCTAATACGCAAAGAGGATTATACTTACAAGATTTCTGTTACAATGAATCATGTTAGTACTTTTAGAAGATGAGATACTCCTCTAGTGTCATTTAGAACTTTATAAAGGCAAAAGAGTATTTTACAATTGAAAATAACCTTGTAAAAAAGCCAGAAAAGTGGGATTTAACGAAAATGAAGAACCAATCGATGAGGTGTTCAACTAGTGTACGAGTGGCAGTACGGAAATGAATGGAAGGTGAGTTTTATAGACCGAGGAGATGGACAAAATGCATGGAAGAGGAGATTCTGCCCAAGGGGAAGAGAAGGATTAATTGATTCATTGATGATTTCGTTTTTCCGCGTCAACTGCTAAGGTCATTAATCCCGTAAGTGTGGTGCATTTTTATCGCGGGAGGAGAAAGTTATCTTCCCTCGCTGGATGATATCTGTCACTCCCTGCAAGTCGGCTTGCACTATTTTCCGCCAATCAGGAACCTCCCATCACCGAGACACCTACCCATGCGGGACTGGTCTCTCGGCGAGTGTAGAAATGTAGTGTTTGTAAGTGTGTGTAAGTAAGGAAGAGGTGAGGATAAAACAAAAAAGAGGAAGGAAAGAACGCGCGGTCCATGGCCGGTTTGTTAAGGTACTACTACTAAGGTACTACTACTTAAGGTACTACAGCATTCGCCAGGTGATGTTCGGAGAAACCACGGAAAACTACCGGAGGTGGCCGCTAGAATCCTTCTCCAGACTACAGCAGAATTCAATCAAGCTATCTACCTGGTGCCCGAAGTCCCATCTCTGTCGAGATTCGAACCGTATATGCCGATATACATGGTACAGTTATCGTGTAGATTCTCATGCAGTTTCTATATAGAAACGTCAAAACCTCAAACTGAACGTATAAAAGCTAAAAAGTAGCGCATACACGTTCTGTACGCTTTCTGCATGAATCGCCACAAGCCGCCGGGGGGGGGGAGGGGGGGCTAGCGGGAAACAACTGAATTGCGTCGTCTGAGTAGTTTCAATGATGGTATTTCTAGGCATGCGTTCTGGCTATGATCTTGATTTCGAATTAATTAACCATGAGGGGAGAATAAAATATGGATGGCAGGAACAAGGAAAGAAGTAGTTTATCACAATATATCACTTCATACAATCACACCTCGACACACCTAACCACAAAATCGACATGGCCGATTACCGTTAGTGAATGATTCTGCCGCTAGAGGCGCTGGAGTCAAAGTGTATGCTATCTACACGAAAAAATTACGAACATGTTCATAATTTTCTCATGTAGAAAGCGTAAAGTGTGGACTACAGGAAGAATCTACACGAAAACTATACCGTGTATATCGGCCTTAGGACCTCCCGCTCAGAGGCACTGGAGAGGAGCAGGAGCGGCTGCTGCCGAGATGAAGACGCATTGCGAGGCGGCGATGCGATCCGCGGGGTGCGTGGACAAATGGACGGAGGGCGGCACCGCTTCGCGCAGGCGCTTTTCGACCTAGCCGGCTTACCGCGGCCGCCCCACCCGCACGGGCCGGCGGCCGCCCTCTGCCTCTCCTTGCCGCGCCGTACGGGTAATTAAGGTAAAAGGTGCGGGCGGGCAGCCTACCCTCTACTCCGTTGCGACAACGCCATCGCCCATGTCCCCACCCCCTGGCGTTACAGCCATCGTCGTCTCCACTCTCGAGAGCTATCTACCGTCACCAATGTGACCATTTCGCTCCTGGGCCCTTGGCCTACCTTCTTACAGCATCGCTATTCAAACACGGAGAATCGTACGAGCATACATATAATGAAGGTTGATTCATGTGGTGTCGTCAGAGGAAAGAATTGGACTATTTATTTGTTTCCCAATGTTTCGGAAAATATATTTCCATCATCAGAGCTATAATGTACAAGATCAAGCAAGCACAACACCAGCGTGTTAATTAACCACTTAAGCCAACTCTTTCTCCTACGATAAATAAGAAAATATAAGTAAAAGACTTTGCAACCACAAAAAAACAACGATCTGAAGCTGTATACAACTATCGCCGGTGGAACATTGCGCGCGATGTGAGGAACTCTTGTAAAGGAACACACCACACAACATGTAAACAACTGCATAATAGAATTCTTTCCACTGACCAAGCCTCGTGGACTAGCCTTCATTATTGCAATTGATATTAATATCACAGCCGTTGCACCCATTGATATTAAAGTCATAGCCATTAACTTTGCTCCAAGATTGTCCTGCTATCAAAACCGTCTTCGCACCCGTCATTGTTAAGACCTGTTGTCACCGTCATCACTATTGTCTCAGTCAGCACCCTCCTCATACCTCAATCGCCTCCCTCCTCATACCATCACACTACTCCCCCCACACACATCATTACCATTTCACCACTCACCACTTTCCACAATTACCCCCAATGTCATTTCCACATCAAATACCCACACCACCATTGCTACTGCCGCATCCAGAGATATCGCCCTCTCTTCCTCCTCCTCCATCTCTGCTTCTCCTTCCACCGTCGCCGCCTCCACCTGCGCCTCGGCCTTTGTCTCTGCCCTCTCCACTGCTTTCGCCACTTTCAGCCGCCCGAGCCGCCCTGCTCTTGGAGGTGGAGAATGCGGCTTTGACAGCTAAGGTGCTGGAGCTGCTTGTGAGATGAAAGTGGACGTGAGAGAAGCATCAGGTGAGGGAGGGCTAAGTGAGAAGGTGGAATTCGGGAATGAAGAGAGAGGAATGAGAAGTTAATGTATCGTATCAAGTGAAAGGACGCTAGTGTAGAAGATTCCTCAAAAATGAGAGGCTGAGGGACATTGAAGACGGATGTCACAGAAATAGTCGTAATATTTGCATCAGTAGTTAAGTCTGAAAATAACTTAAAATAATGTAATAAAACTGTGGTGTTAGAGCAGCACGTACTTTATCGCCCGTACTTTCACATAAAATTACGCGAAAAGCACACAAATTTTCGAAAATTGTACATGACCTTATTTCAAAATATATCTTTAAGGAAGAGATTTCATTAAAGGGAAACATCTACATCTTCAATATTTAGTTGTAAGAAGACTCCGAAAAACTTTTCAACTTTTGCAATTTTTGAAACATTAGGATTTTTCCAACGAACATGAGACCAGCACCATTCTCTTAAGCGTTCTTCATACTATCCAGCAAAAATATTTCATCCAAAACGACGGAGCCATTTTTTTGAAAATTTGTAAAAGGTCCCAGGGACTTCTTGTAAAGTACCCCCAAAATTAAAATATCGCTTTCCAATTCACAGGGCCGCGACATCAGCCAGATCAATTGGGGAATATCAATTTTGGAGAAAATTGGTTGAACGGTTTAACCGTTGTTCACGGACGGACAGACAAACTTACGGACTGACGTTTTGCTGTCATTCGATTTTTCGATAAGGACTCACAAAAAATGGATTCGTATTACACCACGTGTTAGAGGATTTTTTTCTAAATTTAGCAACTGGATTTATCCAGTTTTTTCGGTACCAAAACCCTGTAATACGAGTTTTTCTGCCGAAAATTCATTGTTTTTTCGCACAGCATTTCATAACTTTCTTTCTACTCCGTACCGAGAAAGTAACAATGATTATAAGCGGCAATACGACAGTATCATAATGGGAGAGTCCCTTGTAGTGCTGCTCACTTTCCACCTCAGTATGCTTGGTTTCAAAGCCCGGTCGATTAATGCAAAATTTGTGATGGAGAAAGATTCACGGTAAGCTTTTTCGAGGTTCTTTCGTTTTCTTTGCCTCCCCCCTTTAAAACGTGCACAACATGTCTTCTTAATTGGACGTCAAAAATAAATTGCTTATGTGAAGTGACAAAGAGTTTCATACCGTATTCATTGTTTGATTGGCCCAAAAATTGGGTCATGTACTGTATGGTATTTATAATCTTTTCCACGAATTGTTCTTTGAAACCATCTTCTTAATCGGACGTCAAAATTAAATTGCATATATGAAGTGAGTAGGAGTTTCGCTCCGTATTCATTGTCCGGTTGTCCTAAATGTCGCTCCTAAAACATGGGTCCTATACTGTTCACGAATCTTCTTCACGAATCGTTATTCGCAATCGTCTTCTTAATCAGACGTCAAAAAGAAATGTCATTTGAAGTGATAAAGAGTTTCGCCACGTATGTGACCCCATTTTAACAATTAAAGAGCCATGTTTGTTCTATTTCTTTTGTCCTCGTAGACGATAGTGGCAGCTACGGTATCAGCCGTGCTGTGGAAGTCGGCGCGGAGCGTGGCAACTTGAGAGTGTGGAGGCTGGCGCACCTCCAGGGACTCCCTGCCGGCCGGTGCCCGCCCCCGCCCCACAACTCCCCGCCCCGCCCCTCCACGCCTCCGCCTCTCCCTACCCCGCCCCGCCCGCGCCCCAGCTTCTCCCCACCCCTCCCCGCCTCTCCCCACCCCGCCTCTCCCCACCCCGCCTCACCCCCGCCCCCGCTTCTCCTCACCCCACCTCGCCCGCGCCCCCGCCTCTCCCCACCCCGCCCGCGTTCCTGCCTCTCCCCACCCCGCCCAGTCCGCCCCCTGCCTCTCCCCACCCCGCCCCGCCCCGCCCACGCCCTGCTCCTCCCTGCCCCAGCTCCACACGAGAAGTTTGGTTTCCTTTCCGCGGCGCCCATTCTTCTTACCGGGGCTTTCCTTCCTCGCTAGGCGTTTTCTTTTCGCTTCGGGATGTATTTCTTCAACAAAGAAGTTTTATTTGTGTGTCAAGGATGTTTCCATTTCTTTAATGAAGCACGTTTCTTCCGTCAAATGGACACGACGTTTGGAACTTCGTTTGCATGTTTACTCTGCTTGTTTTCAATAAAGGAAGATTTTTGTCTGTTAAAAATTGTATATTGTAATGTCTTGTTTACTAGTAGTTTAGGTTGCCACCACCAGTTATACAACCTAAGCGCCTCTTGTCTCTTGGAATACGAAATGAATTCCTTAACTTCATTGTTGAGGAATCTACCCGACTCAGCAAATGTGTTCATTTATCCCGTCTCAATTCCTCCGGGAGGGAGAGGGATTGACTGTTTCGCCCTCCCACCTCCAGCATCTCCCTTCTCCGCATTATCATAGTACCTTCCTTGCCTTCCTGACGGAGTGGGAGATGATGAAATAAATGTTTAGGGTGTCAAACATTAGCTTGCGACAACCTGAGAACGTGTTACCAACAGGTGGACGAGAAATGCACTCTTTACGCGATATTCCAACCAACAAAATGCTGCGTTACCTTACAAATCATTTTTTTCCTTTTATTTTTTATGGTAGAAATATGTTGAAATCACAGTAAAAATACAGTAAAACTATTTTCTATTATTTATGTATCTCCATTGTATGTTTCTTTCAATTATCTTTCCTTGGTTCGATTTTGATGTGTAATTCTTGGATTATTTGGAAGGTATGTTTAATTTGTTTACAATAAATAAAATTGGGTTTCGATGGTATAGCAAAACATTGTTCTTTTTTCATGTGAAGTAACCTAAAAGGTGCTTAGGAATATTTCTGTCATATGCATAATCATATGTTTTTCTTTCACTCAGAGATTATCTGCGACGCAACACATATTCCACAGAATCACGGAATATCAATTACTACTGTAATTGAAACTTTTCGTTAATAGATACTGAATAATATGAATGCTTCGCAGCCCTCACGCACTTTTCTCCTAGAGGGATTAACGGAGCGAACTATTGCCACCATTCTTTAATTTCCCTTGCAGACTACGTCGGTGAGGAGCTCTGCGCTCCATTAAGGGAGAGCTCTGGGCAAAATAGTGGCGGAGGGCCGCTGCTCGAGAGAAAAGGCTTAAGTGAGGAGCGGAGATTAACGTGAAAGTTAGATGCGCAGAGGACCTTGAGCCTGCCCATTCGCATGCGGCGGGGCTTGCCACCGGATTAGGGCTTCCGCTCGCTAACTATCTGCCCGCAGCGCTCGCCGAGACGCGGTCAGCGGGGGCTCCTGCGCGCGGGTACCAGAAGGCCACGCACTTCTGCCTCCGGGCTCCGTCCCTCCCCCCTGCTCATCACGCTCCACTTCCACTCCGCCCTTTCATCTGCACGTCCGACCCTTCTCGCCTTTTCTTCCCACCTTTGCCTCATACCTTGCGCTTCTATCTTCACCACCTACCGGCTGACTTGGCTCACAGAATCAACTGATGTCAGCGCAGTGCTTCTGACCGGTGGATTCTAGGGTTCGAATCCCGATGGTTGCATTAGCTAGCTAGCTAGGTCAAATTCAACCACTTAAAGGAGAATTCTAGTGCCGGGTTGTTCTGAATAGTAGTTTTCCGTCGTTTCTCGGACCAACACCAGGTGAATGCCGGGGCAGTACCCTAACAAACGGGCCACGATCCGCGGGCAATCTTTCTTTCCTCTTCCTTGTCCTATTCCCCCCCTTACTAATACTAACACACTTGTATGCACTACACCACCTCACATGGCGGGAGACTAACAAAAACATTAGAGCTTGTCCTGTCTGTTGCGTTTCCCCGTCCCTGGAAGAAACCTGGATGGGGAAATCCCTTATGCCGACGTGTATGCCGACGCCGGATCTCATCATACAGCTTGTATAGAACGTCGACCCCTCCCGTGATAAAGCATACGCTACACTTACGGTTCTAATGACCGCAGCAATTGCTTTGATTGACGCGTCCGGAAACATGAAATAATCAATCATTCCCACGCAGATTTTCTCCCCCTCTCAAAGTGCGTTCGCACTCCCCATTCCATTCTTCTACTGCTATTTTTGATAGCATCCCCCTGAGCGTCTCTTCTTCCCCATTCTCCTCGCTCCTACGAAGTCCGTCTCTCCGTAATGTCTAATCCGTCACAATTTTGTGCAGACATGGCGCTTGCCAACGTAACGTCAAACATCTTCACTGAATCTCACATTGGTTCATTGTTAGGTTCCTCAAAACCCAGTTCACATGAAAGTTCTTTCAATGTTCCGTGCATTTTTCACTTCCAATCACCCCCCCTGCAGTTTCATATTGAACCTCTCTCGCACATTCACATTTTAAAAAAAAATATGTTTTTCTTCACTCGCTTAAAATATTTAGCATTAAAATATTGGTTTGTTGGTTTAAATGTTTCTTCTGTGGTTTTTAAATGTTTGAGCATTGCGCTATAGTTCTTTAATGCATTCAAACAATAATTTTACTATTTTAGTGTTTAGTTTGTCCACTGTAAAAATGCCAAGAAAAAGCGGTTTATTTGATATACATATGAGCAATAAAAGAAGAACATTTATTTTCTTGAATTGTAAATCCTCGTGGAAACATATATGCATACGTTGGTTTTAGCACAAGTTAAAAACATGTTTTTCTGCTACAGCAAACGTTCCTTTCTCAACGCCAGTTTCTACGTTAATCTTACCTTTTAGTCTCCTCCATCTGCTCTTCGTGTTCATTGATGCATAGTTTACCCATATTTGCTTTACTATCTACTGTTCTTCTCTGAGGTATTATTGCCTCACAGCTTTTTTGATCTGTCACAATTTATTTTTCCTGTCTGTTATTTCGTTGAGAAAAACTATTGCAATCTTCCATTTTTAGGAACATTTTGAAACGAGTTACCATTTATTACGAAAATCTATTTTCATACAAAGAATTTGTCAATGGATTACGCTTTCTCTTAAGGCACTCTAACAGGTGAGATTTCTAAAGTTGATAGAATGTGTAACGTAATTTTCCATGAGCTGCTGGTTTCTGCATTATCCCCTGAAGACGCTAATGAGAGAATTGTATATTTACTTTAAAAATTGTATAAAAATCGAAATTTATTAATTGTTAAATGCATTATTAATCTTTAAAACCTTTCACCTCTTTCAATTACAATTTCCTGTAACAATTTCCTTGTGTCGAAGGATCCTATTAACTTTTTAGGAACATAAACTTAATTTTAATTCATGACGTTTAACACGTTCATTACATCTCATTATAAAGATTATAATGTTTATAGAAAGTGTTTGTTCTTATTTACATTGCTGTTATTTGTATAGTTTCTCATTTTCCAGAAACACCAGCGTCGTATTATGTAAAAGTTCCTTCCTCACTTTTTATGTCTAATTTTTAAAAGAACACCTTTTAACGTCCACAAATTCTTGTGTATATTTTGAGAGCCTCTGTTACACCTCACTTTCCTTCTCCGTCGGTACATATTTACATAACCTTATTTTCGTCGTCTCTCGCTGCTCGTGGCTGCGTCTTTGTGCCCCCTCCCCGCGCGCCGAGTCGCCTTACCGAAATTGACCAGCGCGCCCTGCGGCGCACCTCGCCCGTCGCCTTTCATTCCGCCGCGCCCGCGGGCGTTAATGAAGGGCAATCTTGCGGGCGGCGCAGGCGGCGCAGGCGGGCGAGGAGGCCGGGCGGGGTGCTGTGAGGCAGGGCTGAGCAAGGAGGGACGGGGCGAGGTGTGGCGGTGAGAGGAAAGGCGAGGTGAGGCGACTGGGGGAGGAATGGGATGGGAGGGAGGGATGGGGGAGAAGGCCGGGCGAGACGAGACGGGGTGAGGCGAGAGGAGGCAGGGCGAGACGGGACGGGGCGAAACGGGACGGGGCGAAACGGGACGGGTCGAGGCGGAATGGGACGAGGTGAGATGGGATGGGATGGGGCGGGATGGAACGGGATGGAGCGAGAAGGCACGGTGTAAGACGGCACGGGGCGAGACGGGACTGGACGAGAGACGGGACGGGATTTAAGAAGTGAAAAAGGGGCGGGGCGAGACAAGGCGTGACGAAATGGGACACGCCGAGATGGAGCGAGACGAGGTGAGTCGGAGCAAGGAGGTACGGGGCGGGGTGAGACGGGGTGGGGCGTGAAGTGACAGGGAGGGGCGTGGCGGGGTAGGATGGGTCGGGGCAGGACGGGTGGGACGAGAAGGGAGAAGTGGTGGCAAGAAGGGGCGGGAGGGAGAGTAGGTTGGGTGGCGCCGGCGCGGTCGGCAGGCGCGGCTGGGCGCCCAACTACCGGAAGAAGCGTTGCTCCATTGGGCGCTTGTAAACAGCTCGAGAACCGCCAACTTCTCCTCCTCGCCCCTGCCGCGGCGGGGGCTGTTCCGAGAAGTCGGAGAATGAGCTGCAACCGAGGCTGCTGCATTTAGCTGGGGAGGCGTCTGAGAGTGAAGGCAGCTTCACAGCGCAGACACCACAGCGAGGGGCCTCCCAAGACTCGCCGTCTGGTGGACACGTTTTAGAGTTGGGTCCTAAGAAAGTTTTTTTTTAATTCTGGGCCTCAAGAAAATGTGCGTAGATAATCTCTTCCCCTATACGTCATACACAGTTTTTACTGTGTTTTTTACCAAATAAATAAAGTATCTGTTGATGTGTCTGATTTCAAAGTGGAGCTGCAATTTGTTTGAATATTTTTGTGCATCTAAATTGATCACAAACTGAATTTGAAACTTGAATTTAGTTCGCGATTATTTATCTCCTAATTGGACCATCTCCATATTATTATTGTATAATTTCTTCGATAATTTGCCGGGTTGAGGGTTCAGTTTTCGTGCAGGGCACGTATGCTGCCATCATTTGGTTGATTTTTCATAACGTGGTTGGAGACTAATGCCACGAGTCCTATCTAGCGTTAACTCACCTATAATTATGTATCCGTCACTATTAAACAATATTCATATTGCATGCTCCATCTATAATCCTTCTTATGTACCATCTTAGACGGCTCAGTAACTCAGCATTACTCTTGCGGCATCGCTGATCAGAAGGTCCTAGGGTTTCAGTTCGGACGGCAAATTCTGAACTCTAGCTATACACTTGTTGCTAGGTAGTATTCAACTAACAGGGGGGAATTCTAGCGATTAGCTGATCTGTTAGGTACTTTTCCATGATTTACCTGATAAATACCAAGCGAATGCCGAACAGTACATTTACAAACTGGTCCCGAGCCGTTGCACGATCTTTCCTTCATCCTTGATTCATCCTCTCCCCCCTCCCCATACACATGTGCACGCACTACTGCACATGTCAGGAGACCAGTTGGAGGGATGGTGCGCCGTTGGGAAGATACCTGAGGGAAACTCCGCAAACCATCGTAAAGGTCGGGGCCGGTTCTCAGTTCCGACGGGGGAGGAGCACCACCTTCCGCGATATAACACGGACTACACTTACGGGATAAATTACCATAGCAGCTCTAAATAATCAATCAATCTTTCACATAGCGGAGAGCTAAGCCAAGTCACTACTATGGTCACTTGCCCAGGGCAAATAGGACGTGTCTACTTCTTTCCTTTCCTAATCTCAGAAATGAGTAAGCGCTCTTGGCATCGCATCCAAGTAATATTTGACTACATTTAACTTTACGTTTAACATTGAAATTACAAAAATTATGTACATTGTTATTATCTTTATGCACATAGATTTGTTCACCTAGATCCATCTTTAAATTTTTAATTGTTCGGTTAACAGACGTAGTAGGAGAAACTGCTCAAAATTGATGGTGCCTTCTCAGAAGAATTGAAGCAAGTAGATTCCGTTCCTCAAAATACATTGAGATGTGTCTCAGTATTGATCCTACAGTGCTCCATTTTTATGGATTCTTTAAATCTTACTGCCTTAGGCCAGATTTTTTCCAAACCAACGAGGTACAAAATCGCTTTTCCTTTTCAAAAGACGACTTTCAGAGAACCTTTGTGCAACCATGCGCACCGAAGCATTTCTGCGTTGCAGATGCATCCACAAAGGATTTTCAATAGCCCGAACTAAGCCATCCGGTGCAAAGGCATCTCTGTAGCAATAATCGCTGTGATTTCCAAAAACCCCAGTTCATTCCACGTTTCGTATTGTTGCTCTTCTTTTGGTGAATAGAGTAAAGGGACCAGTAACAGACACATCTAGGGAAATTTTCCTCTTTATTGATCCAACATTTATGTATGTTACGAATTTTTCAACCCTCTCTCCAGAAACACCTTTATTTTGTGAATCGTCAAATTACTTCAAAATCCAAGAAATCATTCATTAACAAGGTTTAAAATTAGGTTTTATGAAAATCTGCTTTCAGACAAGTTACAGACACCTCAAAAGTCCTAAAGAACTAGTAATGAACATATCTTGGGATGAGTAACCGACACAACAAGATGAAACCTAATACTTTATTGTACAACAATATTTGGATACACATAATCAAAAATATTATTATAACCTATATTTCTATAGAGGCAGAATAGCTTAAAAACTACTTATAAAATAACTTGTTTTTCGCAATAACGGACTCTGTTCTCCTCTGTAATAATATTTCTAGCTCGTGTAGATGGCTGAGGTGATGTATTTCAGATATTAGCATTCGAAAATATTAAATAAAAGTTATCATCTTTACAAACAAATTAATTTCAAATATATTTTATTATTAATCTTCAAACTATTTCTAACCACAACTTGCCAGCGATTTCATGTACATTCCAACTTAATTTTAAATTATGAAGGTTAATTAATGGGTAAATTAGGTTAAAAAAGTTTCAATCCTGTAATGTATTATACAATTTGTCGAGACAAACAAAAAATATGTTTTCATTTTCTTAACTTATGTATAGAAGTGAGAGAGTAAAAGTGTGAATGCAGTAAAAACTGAAAATGTGGAAAACCATCAAATAAAATATAAAGATAAATTGGTAAACATAAATTTGAAAATTAAGCAAAGGATAAAAAGTAGAAGAAAGGAGAATTGTTGCTAATTCTAAATAACGAAATCCTCGTTTAGAAACCCCTTCTTGGTATGTTTGTAAAATTAGTATGTGTGTGGCACGTATTTGACATTTTAAGGTCAGATTAATCCGCCTTTGCTACCTGGTGGTGTTTTCAGGCCTGTGCCATGTTTTTTATTATTTACGGCTGGGAGCATGCCGCATTCCTACCTACCATACCTACCTTATTTGGCCTTATTTGGCTTCTTTCTTCACCCAGCTACAGAATCTGAGACGGTTTGCATTAGACACCTACAGCTTTATTTTCGCCTCGGCTGAGAATCGAACCTGGGACCGCCTAACGCAAACCTAGCACACAGTTTGTGAGCCTTCAAAGGGCTATCTATGTGAAGGTTTTAATTGCATTAATTAACATATTAACATCCAACCTCTCGCATCCTACCCGAGTTAGTTGGTCCGGAAAACCAGTAGCTAATGTGCAGACACAGCTAATGTTTCCAAACGTTGCCCATGCTTTGTGTGGCGTTGAGCGAGTGAGCAAACGAACAAAAGGGCAGAACCTAGCGTGCTTTCGAGGGCCGCAAACACGACTGCCCGCAAAGCAAGTTTGGAGCCTGGCGGGGTCTCTGGAGGAAAACTTGGAGCAGCGTGTGCTTTGGAGTCCGAGGGCAACGGAACCTGCTTATTGATCGGGGAAGTATGGTGGTCCTAGCTAGCCAGGTCGCTTCGCAGCTCCGGATCTGCCACGCTGCTCCCACGCGACACAACATCATAGTTAGGGTTTGTATATTAGTTAAAAAATATGGGACACCTAATATCTCTTCTGAAAGAATTGTGAAATAACAAAAGATAGAATATAGTTTCTGGATATTCTCTTTTACTACAGTTTTTTTGTTATGACACTTGTCAACAGGAGTCGCTTCTTGAGGATATAACTCCCGCGATGTATACAAAAAAGAACTGTCATACGCGCAAAAGTTGCTTTTGAGATTGTGAAAAAATATTGAAACCGTACAAACATTTCAAATTCAGTTACTTTGACCATTGAAAGATAAAATAGCAAAGAAAACTCTTCTTAAAATAAATTTCATGCTCCATAACTTCAAATGTTAGGATATTTCTGTAAAACTTAGGGCTGAATTTCTTGAGGGTAGAACTCATCAAAAACGTGACGCAATTATGTGATTTTATAAAAAAATGATTTTAGTCAGATTATTTTTTTCTATCTAAAATAGAAAACTATATAGGTATTTTTTGCCGTGGCAACAAATAGCAAAAAGACGAATCAAAATACCGGACATTTCGGCGGCCCAACAGAGTGTTTCGAGACAATGGGACAAAACTCAGTTCCCGTATTTTACGGGACGTATAGGAATCCTAACGATGGTGGAAGTGCAAGAATTGCGACATATATCTCGCACATCTGCAACTGGAAGATGTTTGTTCACTGGCAGTTACTCAGTGTTCCGTCAAGTGAAGTCACTATGCGTAAAACTGAAGTGACAGGTAATTGTAATATATTGAAAATCCACTCTCTTTCTAGCCTGAATTAATTAGTGGTAAATATAATACAAATACCACTGTTAATTTCTATTCTTCTTTATTTCTACCAGCTTAGTTTTTAAATTTTTATACTCAACAACACTCTCTAATTCGTTTTCGTTACTTACGTATCTCAGGGCTGCTGCATTTACTATTTTGCTTCGTGGTTCTGAAAATTACAGCTACTACGAGAATCCACCTGCTGAACTTTCTAGTATTTGAGGAAAAGTTATATTGATGGCTACCCTTATAACACATTAAAACAATTACGAAATAATAACACACAAATTCAGAACTATTACAGTAGCTCAACAATGTCTACTGTCGTTTAATTCTCAAATATTTTCTGATGTAAATGTTTAAATGCAACACCTATTTATCTTGGCTTTAACACTTAGTAAAAATGTATCTGAATAAATGACATGAATTTTCACACCTACACCGTATTGATAAATATTACACTGATACTACATGTTTGGATCCATTCTATTTAGTTTTTGAAACTTTTGTTTACTAAGGCCATATTTGCTTTGTTTATAACTTAATTTCTTGATAATCTCTAAAATTTACGAATATTCTTAGCCTTATACATGGAGTATTAAAGTTCTCTGTAATATTCATAAATTATATTCACGTCCCTGTGGTAGCAGACGTTCTGCGCTCTTGGCCGTTAGTCCTGCTTTTTGTACACGCTATCCTTCCTGGCTGTGACTTCACTTGTATGTTATCTTCCATAAATTTCTGCTTTCTTAATTTCACCATTTTAAATATTGTCTATTGAGACTTCATAGGTACATTCTCGTTTCGCGTTACTAAGTTTTTTCTATCACTTCATTATATGATTCTTGTCCTCAACGAACTATCCTAACTGACGACCAACACACGCCTGCCTTGCTTGCGGTTTTACATCGTTTTCATTTTTATGTTGCCAATAAACCTCCTCTACCGAACTTTATCTGTCACTATTGTTTCAGTACCATTTCGATTCAATGCTATCCTTGCTTGCCAAGCTCATGTTTCTTACCAGTATAACATACCTACGTCGGAAGTGTATTGGCAGCACTGAAGATGGTTCACTCTATTATGTTATAGAAATCTTATATCAACACCTTTGTAAGGCAGAAATGCTGAGTAAGAAGAAATAAAATTAAAAAATGCTATCCTTCTCTCATTGCATTAAACTAATCTCATTTGTTTTTTTTCTCAATAATGTTCTATAATTAAAATAAACTTTATATTTGCTTTTAAATGCCCTTGTATTATAAAATATTACTTTAAATAAGCAACTATGCCATATCAAATTCATGTTTTCTCTTAATTTCCTCTATCTATACGAATTTATCATTGAATTTTTCAATTCTTTTATAATTAATTTATAAACAATTTATTGAGATGATATGACTCATCTCCGCAACCTGGAGAAGCAAATAAAATATTTTCTTTTTTGTTTCTTCATTCATATCTTATTGTATAAACCTCGGTAGTAAAACTTGCAAATAAAACAAAAATTATTGTTTTCTCATTGCACTTTCATGATATTGGCACAACAATTATATTTCACATCTGAACACATCTTTTCGAGAACTGTGCATGAGCAGCTATACTTATCACTTCGTGTCACCACACGTGTAATTTATTTGCAAGTTATAAAAGGGGCAACAGTTTTTTGATAATGTAGTACGTTCAGCGGAGAATCATTGAAAATTTTGCATTTTGCAATATGCCAATGAAAATAAACTTAAATGGTTTTCTAGCTTTCTCCTTCTCATTTCTCTACTCTTCGTCTTGTGTTTTCTTTCCTTTCTCTTTTTGTCTCGCTAAAGTAGGTCAGGCGGTGCGATCTTGAGTTTCGTCTGGGCGAATGAATCGAGAATCGATTTTGCCGCGGGATGCATTAAATTGCCCGACAGTTATTTGTCCGAGCCGCTGACAGCGCCGCCAGAGGTAACTGTGTTCACGAGTCTCCCTTATTGTTTTTCCTAATGAAATGAAGGCACCGGAGGAAGGTGCAATTTATTACACGAGCTCTCTTAGGTTGCTTTTGCGGAGACAAATGACACCGGATTTATCTTAGCCACCCCTCAGAAAAGTCACTGTGTTCCTTCCCCAAAGTTACCTTGTCTTTTTAGTGCTGTTGGTTTTTTTTCTTTCCTAATCGTATTAGAATAAGCAAACTACGTCGGATTTGATTAATGATATTTATTCTCCCAATAAAGAATTCAGCAGTTGGCAAACGACATCTGTTACGGAAAATGTTACAATATTCCTGTTAAAATTGTTTCACCCTTTTAAAATAACTTCCATAATAATAAAATGGACATGTAATGAAAAATCTTTCCCTAATTATTAATTTGCGCTGGTAATTGGGGAAATAGATTTAAATGAAAATGCAATTCGCACAATTTATCTTGAACAGATAATTATAGAACAATGAATCAGAGATTATTTCCCTATCAGCTTGTGTAATTGTAAAATTATTGTTCACGCATAACATGAATATGTAATAAAAACACATTTATTGTGGAGAATGTAAAGTTGCTAAGTGCTGCTTGTACTACAAAAAGTAGTCCATTAATACCTTCAGTCCTGTGAAGTGAGTGTAATACGAGGGTTGAGGCAGAACTCATGGCAACTATTTTTTTCTAAAAGAAATGTTATCGGAAATGTTATCGGATCGGATCGAATTATATCTTGAAAGAAATGCTGCAGTAGGGTGTGTTTACATCAACAGGCAGCTCTGCAAGATAACATAAAATCAGTTGTCCATCTACCACCGTTCGATGTGAATGTAACGTTTCCAGAAAGCGCTCTTAATTCAAGAGAGCCGTTCACCATGAAAGGAATGCCCGAGAATGTCACAGATAATTGGTGATGCTCGTGGAATAATGACCTTTCAGCCGCGAGATGCACAGGAGAGTTTCTGCAAAGATGCGGAGCAACCAGTGATCAGCAACGCACGTGACGACCTGTGAGTTTGCGGATCAATGTGATGTGCGGTAATCGAGGATCCCCCTAATCAGACCTTTAGAACGGGTATAAAATGCTTTTCGAATTCGTGATGTCGTATACTCTAAAATGCCTTAGAACATGAAATGAGTACGGTCATTTCAAATACCTTAATAAATATGATAAATTCAATTTTTTTTGTGTTGATAAATGTCCACACACAAATGTCTTATATATTAGAGAAATGTCTTAGAAAATTTTAATAAGACCTCTAACAAAAGACAGGCAACATAGTCCGGCAACTAGTCCCGATAGTGGAGATTCATCGACATTAGCTAGATAACTGGTTTGAATCGAACCTGGAGAAGTATTCTGGCGGCCGGCTGCTTAGATCGGCAATTTTCCTACAAATATCTCTTGAATACCGAAGCAGTACCTTAACAAAAGCGTCGCAGATCGCGTGCAATATTTCCTTCCCCATCCTTATCACCCCATCCCTCTCTAGAGCGGGAAACACCCCACAACCCGGCCTGTACTCGGCAGCCGGATCTCAGGATTGAGCGGGTAGGAACCTACCACCTCCCAGGATTTAACAAGTACTAAACTTCAGGGACTAGGTAATCACCGTTATAGTTGACGTGTACGGAATCAATACTTACTCCAGCAAAAGGGTAATCGAATAGGACACTGTTAGAGATCACACTGGGAGTACAAATATTGGCAGGGTGGGATCTTGAACAGCGCTCACATACGGATTCCAGCGGGTGAATATAGACCGCGCGTAAACGAGGCGGCGGCAAATAATTAATTCCCAGCAGCGCGATCGCCCTTCCGCTCCGCTGCGGAGCCAAGGCCGGTTGTTTGAGCGCCCGCGGGCGTTGGCCGGCGCCTCCTCCCCCTTGCTCCCACCCCTGCCCCGCCACGGCTCGCCGCGCCCTGCCCCGCCCCGCCCCGTCCCGTCCCGGCACGCCCCACCCTGTCCGCTACGCCTCTCCCCGCCACGCCCCCGCGACGCCCCACCTCGCTCCGCCTCGCCACGCCTCGCCACGCCTCGCCAAGCCTCGCCACGCCTCGCCACGCCACGCCCCGCCAAACCCCGCCACACCCTGCCACCCTGACACGCCACGACACGCCACGACACGCCACGTCCCACCACGCCACGCCGCGCTCCGCCACGGCCGCGCCCCGCCACATCCCGTCACGGCACGCCCCGCCCTGTCCCGCTACTCCCCGCCACGCCCCGCCCCGGCCCGCCACGCCCCCGACACGCCCCCGACCCGCTCCGGCCCCCCACGCCTCGGCACGCCACGGCTCGCCCGCCCCGCCCCGCCCGCCCCGCCCACCCCGCCACGCCCCGCCACGCCCCGCCACGCCATACCCCGCCACGCCCCGCCACGCCCCCGTCCCGCCACGCTCCGCCACGCCAAGTCTCGCCACGCCACGCCAGGCCCCGCAACGCCACGCCACGCCATACCACGCCACGCCCCCGCCACGCCACGCCACGCCACGCTACGCCACGCCACGCTATGCCCTTCTCGCGCCTTCGTATGATCGCCTGCGCCCTCCTGCCCTTGACCCTTCACCTCAGAATGCCGCCTTGAGACGTGGGCCTTTCGTGGGTATCCGTACCTGTACGGTTATCCACAATTATATCCCTATTTTTTTACTTCTATTTTATAATAAAAGATGTAATATTAATAACTCTAATGTTTTCTTATGCTCTACCCAGTGTCGTCAAGGTCGATGTCACGAGCGGAAGTCCGGGGCACGAGTGCCACACCGAAATCGCCTCTCCACGCAGTTCATCACCCCGCCGCAGGAGACAACGCCATCACTATTGTAAAACGGCAGGGTTACTAATAATTTTCTCTCCCGACGTTAGTGACGCAGAGAAGTTCCTAGCCATTATGCGCCATTATACATTTTTTAATTCTTGTCTCTTGCTGGTCAAACCATTAAGTGAAGATGGCGCAGAGACTGTACATTGCTGAACGTGCTCGGATTGCAGATAGGAAGGAAGTATTGTCAGTCGCCTGTAATGATGAAAAGCTGGTGGAGACGGGAGAGGGGGGTAACACGAGACTCTGAACGTGAAAACATCACAGATACTGCATGCGAATTTGTTGCGTACGGATTCAGTTAGACACTAAATGGGTGCTGAAATATTGAGTGGCCAGCAAGAAGTCATGACTTGATCCGAATGGATTTTTCCCCCTCTGGAGGTATTTGAAAGAGAAAGTCTGTGACTGAAAGCCGCGTGACTTGGACACTTCATTGGAAGTAGTCATTACGGAAGAATGTACGCCGGTACCAAACGACATATTGCAACTGTCTGTGAGGAGGTTGGGGCCCGACTACAATGCTGGTGCTTTCATTGAAATATGAAATGGCAAAAACCATAGTAAATAATAGAATTGACAGCAACCATGTAACAGTGTTAATGAGAGAATAAAATTGAAATGAAAGTAGGGATATAATTGTGGTTCATCCTGCAGTCAATGGAATATCGTGGGGAGGCGGAGAGACGCAATAGCGGAGTACTGAGCTGGATATCTGCTAGCGCGGTAAAACGCACATTTTCGTTTACCCGTACTGGAATCCCCGCATCCCACCTATTGTCCGATTTCAATGGTTCAAACAGCTCAGCATGTGGCGAATACCGAGCGACCGCTCACCAAATCTCGAGGCATGGGATCGTTTGCTATTTGACGAGCGCAAAACATTCGATGCTCGTTCTACTAGCAGCCTATCGATCTTTAGGGCGTATCAAAGGAAGCAAAAATTCGCCGAGCACTTTGGATACTCGGGATTGGCCGAGCAGTTGCATGCTAGTACTCGAATTCCCAAAGGCGAGAGGTGCCTTTATTGCTTTTTGGCGGAACGCATTCCGAACACATTGCGCGGAGGGTAAGGCATACCAACTCACTGAAAAACACAACGCACTTCTCAATCTTCTTCCCTACAGGAGAAAGGATAAAATCTAGCGGTCAGCACTGGTGGAGGATTGGAAACATTCACTCGGTTCCCTGACTGTTCCGTCGAAACACATTTCGTTAAACCAAACTGATGCGGAGAAGCAGACTGGGGTCCCAGTGTCATACCGGACCATCTGGGTTATACCCGATTGGGTTTGGACTCACCGTGGTAGAAACCTCCCAGTCAAGGGAAATTGCGTATGGACTTAATTCCACGTCAGATATATTTTCACTCAACCAATCTCAAAGCTGGTATCACCTGGCTGAAGGAGTGCTCTTCCCACGTTTTTGAGGAGGCCAAAGGAGGTCCCGTTTATGCATTAATTCTTAGGTGAGTTCGAGGCGTGCAAGCGCTCCGAACGATTTATTGATTCAACGACTGATGTCCAGGGGCACGTCTACTGTTATGGTCATTAGTCCCATTAGAGTAGTTTTTCATTTCGGGAGGTCGCGGTGTACCTCATCCGCTGGTTGGTGAGATCCGGCGCAAACCTACATAACAGCTTGCACATGATTTCCCCCTCCTATCTTCTCCAGAGGTCATCGCCTTAGATGGAACAAACTCTAGGTTCCTGACTGGTTTCTAGCAATGTGTGTTATTGTAGTACACGGAAGATTAGGTGGAAAGACCGCGGTCGCTCCACGGCTTGTTTGGTGCGGTACTGCTCCGGTATTCGCCTGGTAAAGAAACCATGGAAAATTACCGATCAGAGGAGCTATCTGCTAGAGCGTCCCTCTAGATAGCGGCTGAATTCGACGTAGCTTTGGAGCTAACGTCGAAAATTTCACCACCGTCGGGACTCGAACCCTAGAACTTCCCGAACAGAGTCGCTGCAGAGGCAGCGCCGACAGTGAGCTAAACTCAGCAGGTCTTCGCAGGCTTCAGAACGTGGTTTGAAACCATTACGATATCACCCCGGTACCTCAAAACTCCATGGTGAACTTGGGATGAATGATAGGGCCGCAGCATACTACGTCCCTTTTCTTCCTCTGGATTTGCAACCTGTCATGGACTTTGACCACATTCGCGCCCGCGAGGTGTTCGCAGCGCTATTCTACAATATGTGGGTTCGGCTATTTGAGAGCTGAGCATTAATGCATTCCCCATCTGAAGAATGGGAGGAGTAAAAGGAGAAGGAGGAGAAGGAAGAAGAACAGATGTCGCTTTATTAGAGGAAAATGTTTTCCGATCTATCGCTGCACTTTGAATGTTCAGAAGCACCCATCATTCGTGTCCTGTATTTATAAGGAAAAATATAGCACTTGTATAACAAACAATATGTATGCAATCTTGTCTTCTGAATTAACATTAAAATGCCTCAAATTTGTGTCCTTGACATTCAGGAAAAATACGAATTTTCATAAAAAATACCGAATTAATTTCAATAATTTCAATAAAATTAAAAATTAACTTTACGTTCTTAATAATTTACATCATTTGGAACTGCATTCCGAAATCTTCAGAAACAGTTTAATTAATTCAGGTGTGGTCAACTTTATTTAAAATACAATCTAATTTTCATTACTAAAAACTAGTGCTATGTGCGGCCCATCGAAACTTTTCCTCCTCTCAGTATTACTATTCAACAATTACTCTTTCGTGTTCTGATTCGAGATTTTTAAATAAGTACATGGCAAAACTTAAAAATCCAAACTTTTAATACATTTAAGCAAGAGACATCCAATCCACAAGAATTTACATGGTTGAAAATGACTTGGAAAGATGGAACAGATCTTAAAATTTCGAACTGCAAGAATTCATACCGTAAATTAGATACTCGTATGTGTGGGATATGCCTTTTGAAAAGTTTTCATATTTAGAATACAGAAAACAGAAAACCCAAACTTCATATTATTCAATAATGCCTCGATGAGTAATGGAATACGGGAAATTTATACACTTTGTAACAACGCAATCATTATTCATTATGAACTCAGAGATCAATATCTCTGTGAAAATGAAATGGAATTTTTTATTTACCATGATGTGTAAATGTAAGCTCTACACATGCACCTACAGATACGACAAAAATCGTGCTGACCATCTTTCTTTAGAAACATAAAGTATTATACAATTATAAACAATTATTCTTTGGTGAAAGATCAGACGATTACTAAACGTTGCATTTACCTACACTCACAAACCTTCGCATTAAAAAACACTCTTCGATGTTAACAATATTTGCTATATTCTCTCTAACAACAGAAACAAAAACAACAACAACAACAACAAGCATTAGGAAACAAAAAAATTGAGTAAAAAAAAATACTTTGGGCTGGCAAGAAAATGGAGCAAGACCAAAAAGCTAGTACACAACAATGAAATTAGAGAACTAACTAGTGCGAGAAAGACTGTGTCAATTTGTAGCACGACTAGTTCTTTAATGTGTTCTTCCTTATATTTACATTTGAAAGTCGTTATGGTTTCTTGGTATTGTCTACAGAAATTTGAACAGTGATACAATCGTGTAGTTTCTTTTAAAACTGTTATGAGGCTAACTTTTCTAGGTATATTAACAGAATTAACATCCCCGAATAATCAAATTTAAATACTTATGGTCTGATTAAAATAAGTTGGTGATTGACAGTTCTACTTCTGAAGCCGTTGCTTCATAAAATATGAGTGTATGATTTAATTACTTTAATAAGATTTTATTTCAAGTGGTTATCTTCGTGTCCCGGGAACACGTGCTCAGTGGTATGCAAAGTCTCAACGTCGCTCCCTTCCATTCCCAACTGGCAATCACCAACTTATTTTAATCGGACCATAGTCGTATAAATTGATAGACAAACCTGTAAAAAGTACATCGAAAGAGACGACATTTTCACTAATAGTAACGCAACATCACCGTGTAAATCAACACTCGGGATTTGTAAATGCAATGGAATGGAATGCAAACATGCTCTAAACACGCAACATGAAATAAAGATAAGGTAGAAGAACACGCCGCCCCTTTCCCCGATCGCCCACCTATAGGACACCTGTTGCGCCTCGCGTGGGCGAAAGTGACGCGGAAGCGACCGCATCCCGCCCTCGTCGCGCCGCGCCCGCGCCGCCGCCGCCGCCGCCGCCATTTCCCCTTCCCGCCCACGCCCATTACGCTATTGCGGGCGCAGTCGCTTCCCCTTCATCCCTACACACCCCACGTTGCGGCGAATGCTCTGAAAGGAGGGTTGCGAGTCGATGTTTTCGAAACATCCATATTTTTATATCAATGTTGTAAGTATCTAAATAATAAAGCCGACGTTTTTAAAATCGATGTTTCGTGCTTAACGTTTTCACGTTTTCATTTATTTATTCACTTATTAATGCATGTATTTATTTATTTACTTATTTATGCTCTGAAAGGAGGGTTGCGAGTCGATGTTTTCGAAACATCCATATTTTTATATCAATGTTGTAAGTATCTAAATAATAAAGCCGACGTTTTTAAAATCGATGTTTCGTGCTTAACGTTTTCACGTTTTCATTTATTTATTCACTTATTAATGCATGTATTTATTTATTTACTTATTTATGCTCTGAAAGGAGGGTTGCGGCGTCGATGTTTTCGAAACATCCATATTTTTATATCAATGTTGTAAGTATCTAAATAATAAAGCCGACGTTTTTAAAATCGATGTTTCGTGCTTAACGTTTTCACGTTTTCATTTATTTATTCACTTATTAATGCATGTATTTATTTATTTACTTATTTATGCTCTGAAAGGAGGGTTGCGGCGTCGATGTTTTCGAAACATCCATATTTTTATATCAATGTTGTAAGTATCTAAATAATAAAGCCGACGTTTTTAAAATCGATGTTTCGTGCTTAACGTTTTCACGTTTTCATTTATTTATTCACTTATTAATGCATGTATTTATTTATTTACTTATTTATGCTCTGAAAGGAGGGTTGCGGCGTCGATGTTTTCGAAACATCCATATTTTTATATCAATGTTGTAAGTATCTAAATAATAAAGCCGACGTTTTTAAAATCGATGTTTCGTGCTTAACGTTTTCACGTTTTCATTTATTTATTCACTTATTAATGCATGTATTTATTTATTTACTTATTTATGCTCTGAAAGGAGGGTTGCGGCGTCGATGTTTTCGAAACATCCATATTTTTATAGAAATATCAATGTTTTAAGTATCTAAATAATAAAGCCGACGTTTTTAAAATCGATGTTTCGTGCTTATTGTTTTCACATTTTCATTTATTTTTTCTCTTATTTATGCATGTATTTATTTATTTACTTATTTATGCATGTACTTATTTATTTCTATATTTATTTATTTATTTTACGTTAAAAAAAGTCAAAAACTGTGTGTGACGTGCTATGAGAGAAGAGTATTTTGTGCTCGTTTTCTCAATTCTGATATCACTACCCTAAACAATAAACAAGTTGAATTCTGAATACAGAAGGAAATTGGGTTTTGGGCAAGAATTGTTAACAAAATATTCGCTCTGATGTAATAAAATATTTTTTCAAAGGCAAATTAGCTATAGATTTGGGTTCTTATTCCTCGTCATGTCCTTAGTGAAGGAATATACTTCTGCCGCGACAACATGAAGAACGTTAATTTCAATAATTACATTTCCCACTGAACTCTAGAAGACACGTACAATGAAGTTACATTTATCGTCAGAAGCAAAACAAGGGCCCGTCTCAGCAATTGCTCAAGGGATAACAAGGGATCATGGATCAAGGATCAGGGATCAGGGAAGGGGACGAAATGAAATTGGACGAAAAAGCTTATCGAGATGAGGGTCATTGATTTTTTATGGTTTTTAATGAAAAAGTTCCATAGTGAAAAATTTCTAAGTAAAGGACGATATACCTGATAATACTGTCAGTTCACGTGACCGAACGGAGCAAACGCTGTTTATACTGTCTTCATCAAGCAGACTATCTCTCCTGCGAGAGATGACAACTGATGCCCTGGTATTTCGTATATCTTTCCTACCATTTCCCACGCGGAGAGGGTGACCCTCTTCTTCCCATATCATTTAACGACGAACTGACCGGGAGAGATGGCTCAGGGCATCAATTGATGTCACTCTGACCGGGAGGGCCTAGGATTCGAGTCCCGGCGGTGTCAGGATTTTCGACATTGGCTAGATGGCTGGGTCGAATTAAGTTGCTGTCCGAGGAGAATTCTAGCAACCGGCTGCTTTGATTGGTAGTTTTCCGTAGTTTCTCCGATCAGTATCAGGCGATTGCCGGAGAACATGAAACATGAAGCCGGAGCAGTACCCTACCAAACTGGCCACATACCGCCCGCGACCTTTCCTTCTCATTCCTTGTACTATCCTCACCCCTTACATATACTTACGCTAATATGCATTACACGACCTCACATGCCGAAAGACCGGTCGGAAGCTTAGAGCTTGCCCCGGCTATGGTGCTCCGCTAGTGGGAGATACTTGGGTGGGAAAAAATTGCGCTAGCCGACGGTAGGTCGGCGCCGACTCTCACTATCCAGCGGGGGAACACCAACACCCCATCCTCCCCGGCCCGCAAGCAAAAACACGCACTACACTTACGGACTCTCGTAGTTGACGTGCCCGGAATCACTATCAATCAAACAACGACGAACTGAGGGAGATCTAACACTTTGAGATGACCGTAAGCTTCAGGCTCATCTCAGGCTCGGTTTTGTTAATTGTTCTAATTATTTATTTTGTTTTGCCAAATAAACCCTAATTATACATTTATAAAAGCAGATATTCAAAACCTTCGATAATTTTGGGACGATTTATTAATAACATCGATCTTTCAAATTTGAACACCGAATATTGCGAAACATCGATGTATTATTGACGACGTCGCATCCCTATTTTAAACCACCCACTTATGTCACTACCGTAACTATTCTCAACTGGAGCGCTTACTCGAACTTGAACGAAAAAAATAACTTTATCACTCTTCTCCTCGTGGATCAGCGTTTCGTCTCTTGAGCTCTCCGAATTAGCGACTCCTTTCACAGAAATGCACTCGACTCTCGTCATCGTTTACGCCAACACACATCTCGAGATACCATTCCCGTCAGTGTTATGTTTCGTTTCGTCAATGTGAATGTACCTCTCTTCCACCTCACTACCATCAGAAATTACGCTTCTGTACTCAGCATTGCTTCCAAATTACATTTGATTTAATTTTACCCTTCCACCCGCTGCTCTAATCTACCTTCACTATTCATTTAACTACATTATATCCTGCAGTGCTTTCATCTCAACTCGTATAGCAACCTCTCAAGCCAACTTTCCGCGAACTCTCCATCCCCTCGCCGCCTGTCCGCCGCCGCCACCATTGCCCTCCGGCGCGTGAGCATGTTCCTGGATGTTCGCGGCCAGCCTATCCTCGGCCGCCTGCGGCCCCCGAGTGCATGTGGCGGGCGGAGATCGGGATGCCGGGGCGCGACCCCTCCTCCACCCCCTCCCCCACCCCCACACGCCGCCGCCCGCGCGCCATCGATCCACGGCCCCCTCCCCTCCCCTCCGCGCCGCGCCGGCCTCATCCGCGGCCTTGGCCCACGCGCCGATCCCCCCTCCCCCTCCCCCTTCCCCTCCGCCCCCCCCCACCCCTTCCCAGGGCTCGCGCAACCACGCGTCGACGCCGCGGCGCCCTCACCGCCCCCGCCGCAACGAAAGAACCTATAAGGCCAACAGAGGCGTCAATGCCACTCCACTCCCTCGCTCTCGGCCTGAGTTCGCTGCTCTTTTTGCACCCCAAGGTGATTGAGGTGCCCAGGATTTTTTATGTGAAGCTGTACGCTGTACGCAGTAGATCTCTTCCTCTTCTTCTGTCGTCTGTTGAAGACACAATTCAATAATGTTTGGAATTAAATTTTTTAAAAAATATTATTTTGTTTTTAAAATTGAAAAAATAAGATTAAATATTTATCCGAATAATATTATATTAAATGTTCGCCTATTTCCCTCTCAAAATTAGACACCATATATACAGGCCCTACATGTGTATTTACAAATACAAGCACACCTTAGCCCTCACCGCCTTTTTGACTGTGTCCTCTCAGGAAAGTCTGCACAGGAGAAGTTACATTAAAATTATTAGTCTATTACTATTATTATTATTATTATTATTATTATTATTATTATTATTATTTGCATATTGGCCATGTCTGACCACGCTACGCATTTTCTTCCGAAGCCGAGTCATATTCTTTCCCGGAGAGATTTTAACGTGTATCGTTACGGGGATCAGCTTTTCAGCTGTATTTCATCGTACGACAAAGTTTTTAAGCCGTGAATTAAGAATTATGAGGTGATAGGGTGATAATGAGGGGTGAAGGGACGACCATACCTAAACAGGACTCGAACCTGCATCCTCCTTGGCACATCCGACGGGCTGCCTCCACCGCGTGTGCCACGGGGCCAGCTTCTTCTTCTTCTCCTTCTACTTCTTCTTCTTCTTCTTCTTCTTCTTCTTCTTCTTCTTCTTCTTCTTCTTATTATTATTATTATTATTATTATTTATTATTAATATTATTTATTATTATTATTATTTATTATTATTATTTATTATTTTTTATTATTATTTATTATTATTATTATCAAATTTATCATTTACTAAGAAAGAACTTATAAGCTCTTTTATAACGTAATCACTGAACGTGATGGTAAACATTCCTTTCGTACTCGACGCCGGACCAGCTACAACTCGCGTATTAATAACGTTCTGTTCATACATTAAATATGATGTGCCAGGTCGTGGTATTTTCCCAACCCTGAGGGTCCTAGAATTATAGAACGACGAGCGGAATGATGGTCATGTATAAAACTTGTTGAAATGAAGAAGGATCATCATACAATGACATTAATAATGGAACTAAAAAGTAGGAAATACCTGCTTGGGATCTGCCCCATCTCCGCTTCGATTACTTGCTGTAGGAAGAAGCGATGGCAATTTGTATACGTGGAAGGCATTTGGTTTGAGAAGCATCATCTGTTGTCCTGAGAGTTATGCGAAGTTCTATGGAACTGACAATATCACTTAAATAGTACTTGTAAGTAGAGAACATTCAAGGAGACCCGTTTATGGTAGTGGTTACAGATTCCATTCTGTGCAGTACAAGGAAGTACAATACGTAAGTGCGCCGTATCTTACAATATTCGCAGCATTTATAGCTCTGTGGCTTCTTGAGCGGAATCTCTCGTACTCTGCCCTTCGGTAATCCTGCCGCCCACCAATAGTCTCGCACAGCTTTCCCCATGCAGGGCTCCTCGGCGCTGGATCATCACAAAGTACTTGGCGCAAAGCTTTTATGGGCCATTTCAAATCCAAGAGAAGTGCTTTAAGCGAAGCGAAACTGGTTGCAGTGAAGGAAGGTCCTAAACCTGTTCGGAGAACACAGGGCGCAGAGGATAGAACTAAGTATAACAAGAATTTCGTTATATTTAAAAACGCTGAAGCGAATGATTATGAATTAACCTTCTGTTTAGTGTTATCGGTTGGGTAGAAATATATTAAAAATATACATTATTTAAATTAGACACTTCAACCTGATTTCATTTTATATAAGTCTGATTATATAGTATATTGCCATGCACATACCGTGAATTAATGAGAAATACTAGAGCAGATGTTTTCGAGTAAAACAATTCCATATTACTCGGTTTGTTTTAAAATTACTTCAATTGATTTGAAACGTTAGAACTTAATTATTTGTGACATTCCAATAAATGAAGCTTCTTTGTTCTCTTTGTTCGTTCTTAACTTTTATCTTTTTCTCTATAACTAGATTTCCCGACTGGTCTTGCCCTGTAATTTGTTCACGTTTTTCCAATGAATTTAATCTTAAATGCGTTTATTATGGTGTGCAAACCCCACAGAAAGTGGCCCTTTATTAAATTTAGTATGTAATAAAGGAGAAATTATCTGAATTTCTCCTATATTTCGCCAAGAAAGCTCCAGTGTTCTCGGAACACCTGCCTCGGTATATTTTACCAGGTCCCTGTTAGTCCTTGTTACTTGGGATGTTATATGGTCTTTAAAAGGAAACTATCATTATCGCAATTAAATTTCAGGAAAAATGTTTTTGCTTTTTTGTTAACGTGTCCATAATATATTACGAAATTAAATCAGCATTTAATTGTTTACATTCATTGCACAACGAGGAAAATAATTTTATATCACGTTATCGCTTGAGAGAATTGTTAAATGAAGATTAATTAGAAATGGTTCAACTCTTGTTTATTCATTCTCCCAAGTAATTAATTTCGTACAATAATTTGTTTTAAATTATCTCGAGTATCTTCTCTATTAGGGACTGAAACTGCGACAGTTTTCTAATTCTTAAATAATTGGTCGAAAAATGCGTAAACCTACACTTGTGCTTTATTACCTCGTATTTCCTTCAAAATACGTATTTCCTTTAAAATATATCATTTGCATCATTGATAATTTCGAGGCTTCATTCACAAAATGCGTAAGTTGCAGGGATCATGTCTCCTCTGGTCATGGTACACATAAAATATTTTTAAATTATCTTATTTGTGTTTTAAACATAAAAAAAGATCGGGTTAATAAAGCTTTTTTCAACTGTGCAAACATTGACCACAATTTGAACTATATTGAATACTAGGGACGATAATGAAATTTCTAAGTGCATTCTTCGAAGTGATTCTGGTTATACATTCTGTTAAATAATTACTTAGCAAAAGGAAACCGCTGTACGGCCCAAATAGTATTAATAATGCAAATTAATATTCAAATGACAAAATTATGCATTGTGCATAACTTGTGATGAAATAATATCTTGTATCGCAAAATTAACCTTCAACAGTGGATAAATAAATTTTAGAAACTAGTAACGGGAAACCAGTGCATACGTTCTCGTTTAATTGTAATGATGACGTAATATTACACGTACTATATTACATCGACTACATCAGGAATTGAAACATTTATCACGCCCTGATGCGAAAGACCCTGATGTAGAGTAAGACTAATTCATTTATCTTTGCCCAAAACTAATGAACTGATATATCAACTTAATCCAGAGGAACGGAAAACCACTTTAAAGGCTGTCATCCGTTAGCCATTTAACATTTTGGTGTTTGTTAAGAACAATCGAAACAAATTGTATCTAAAGATGGCGTAGAGCACGCTTATTTTATGAAATGGTATTTCGTATTTGTGTTATTTTTTCGAAGAAGATGGAATTATAAAAAATATTGAACGACGCACAAAAAAGTTACAGTTGTATAAAAACTTCGGCTACCACCGCAGATTACAGACTTATACTCGTCTGTTATTTGCTGTTTATCGGTCTAATTACGTTAATAACGTTACATACGTTATTAACGTTATTAGTTATAACATACGTTATTAACGTTAAATACGTTAACAATAAGCAGAGAACGAAACTTCTCAACTTTATAGGTTAAACACAAAATTAAAAAAGTGTCTTAATTTTAGGTTTAGATTGATTAGCAATTGTTTAGTGATTCCAAGGGCGTGAACCGTTTAGGACATCTCGTAAGTGTAGTGAATGTTTTTTATCGCGGCAAATAGCGGTGATATTCCCCCTCTAAGTGGTGAAATCCGGTGCCGAACTACTCGTCGTCTTCTACTAACGAAGTATCCCCTACTAGTAAAGCACCACTCTAGCCGGAACAAGCTCCAAGCTCTAAATACGATAGTGTAGTAAGTGTAACACTTTGGAACAACGTGACAAGCCAATATTTGGCATTGTACACGGAGTAATTCTCATTCTAAGTACCCTGCCTTGGGCAACAATGCATCAATGGATTTTGAGAAGTTCATTGTTGAACGGTTGGAAGACAAGATGAGTGAGTTTTATTTACTTTTGTGAATTCCGTCTCATTGTTGGGACGTGATGTAGCTGTATGGAACGCAGTTTTAATTGTCGAATTTGTTTTGATATTTGCATGAAAATATTAATTTTCGCACATGATGTTCAACAATTTGCAATGAGTTTTACAAAAATTTATAATTTTAATTTAATTTATTTATTCTTGGTCGATTTATTTAGTCTTTCAAGATGTTTTTGTAATTACATAATTATTTTTCCATACAAAATTTGTACTTATGGAAATTACATACTTAGTTTGCATTGCGCAATTTTACAGTAACATTTTGAAGGTTAGACCATTTAGGGACTTCTAACATTTTAGAATTTGATACGTAATTGGAATTTGAATAATTATCAATACAGTTTGAAATTGTCCCCAAATTATGAAGGATGTAACAAGTCTTTAGCATGACGGGTTTTAATTCTTGGTAGAGGGTAAGCTGATTTTCCGAATGAAAATGTTTTAGTTGCAGGACATAAAGGTAAGTTAGTATTGAAATGTACCAACAATGTCTCGTCATAAATTATTACGAGATCGTGCCGTTTTAAATGACATCATTTACCTTAGGACTGTTATATTCGTGACCCGTTCCGAATTTATAGAAAACTATGGGCGCCAGGAACAGGTTACGATAATTGATAATTACAACCACTGCCTCCACATGTTCATTTTAGCGAATGGATAAATGTCCGGCTAGCTGGGTCAATGGGTCACGTAATGGATAATCGCTATCGCCTAGATAGCCGATTATTTGATCTGCCAACTATACAGTATGGCGAGGAATCTGAAAGGAAACTACTTATCAATTGTGATTGACTAAATGAAAATCATCTTTTCCTTTCCGAAAAAAAATTTAACAATTTATTGACTTTTGTGGACCAATATTCTGCCTTTAGGTCATGACCTCGTTTTAAAAGAAAACCTTTGTACTGCAGTACTTATCTACATGTAATCTTGACCGACGGCGCCCCGCAGTATCTTCTCACTTGAGTGATGATAATCCCAAATCCAGCTTCTCTCTTGTAATCTTGCGATGCCGCCGACGAATCCAGCCCTCACTGCCTCGAATATCTTAGTTAATATTCACAGTTCCTAGTTCTCCCTAACTACGTGGTAAAACAATAAAGTTCAAAACTGCAATACAAAAAAACGTTCAAAGTCCCAAGCGAATTTGACTGCTGCACATCAACTTTCGGAGTCCGAAAACCATTGATTCTGACGACAAACTTACAAGTCCCACTCCCCTAATATTAAACTCGCGAGCGATCTGTACCACTCGACGGCCTCTATCAGAATGTCATTTACTCCTCCGTTTTAGCCCTCAACGCCTCGGTATCCATCCTTCATTCTTATTTTTTGAAACAAAACGACAAACTTCCGTCAGGAGTCGACAATCTATTCTCCCTTAGCCAATCCATCCATTTCTTACCAAATCAAGTAGCCACGCTCTCGATAGTCATTCCTTTCTAGACCAATCCCAAATTATCTTATATTTCTATCTAGCCAGCGCCCTCACCTATTCAAGGCCTGAATGCAGTTGATTGACCTTGCCAACCGCTACGCCGGCGTTGCTAAGGCTGTATATTGCCATTTGCATACCCTTTTAACCCAACCCATTTACAGCAAATGTTACTGTCAAAATATATAATATATTGGTATATCACAGTATAGAATTTTGATGCTAATTTTGTTACCCAAATTTTTCTTGATGTATCTGCTCATTATTAATAAACCAGGGAGTTTTTAATGTCCACCGAAGAAATTTCTTTTGAATCACTTGTATTTTATTGAAATTGGTAGGGGCTGTACCTCCCCATATTTGACAGGCATATGTAAGAGAGGGCCGAATGATATATCTAAAGATGGATAATGACGTTTCTATGTTAATTTTAGAATTTTTATTAATCAGAGGATATAATTTTAGCATTTTAATAAATGTGTTGCTAGCTATTTTTGAAACTTGATCTTTCCATGTTAATCTTTTATCAATTAGTAGTCCTAAATATTTGGCAGGGGTTGTAGATGGAAGCCATTTAATTGCTTTATTGTTTAAAATTAAAGGGTATATTGGTTTTAATTTTTTAGTGAAAATATTTTGCTTGCCATTTATTAGAATTAATAGTTATGTTCCATTTTTGAAACCATTTAGAAAGTATGTTTAAGTCAGCTTGTAATTTGTCTCGACCGATTGGTAGGTTTTTGTGTGAAGTAAAAACTGCAGTATCATCCGCAAAGGCAATTTCAGAGTTATTAAGAGTTGGGACATCAGACATAAATATATTAAATAAGGTTGTCGAAAGTATGGACCCCTGAGGGACTCCAGCATGTATTGGATGATTTGTAGATATCTCTTTATTAACTTGAACTCTAAAACTTCTAGATGTGAGGAAACTTTTAATAATTTGTTGTAGATAGTGAGGAAAGCCAATTTGTCGCATTTTATAAAGAAGACCAGCATGCCAGACACTGTCGAATGCTTTTTCTATATCAAGAAATAATGTGAGAGTATAATTTGACTTTTGAAAATTTGATGCTACGTAATCTGTTAGTCTTAATAGTTGATGTGTTGTGGAATGATTGTTGCGGAAACCAAACTGTGCATGGGAAATTGTTATTTTGATTAATACATTTGTTTAATCTGGCTAAGATTCCTTTTTCAAAAATTTTTGATAAAGTAGGAAGGAGACTTATTAGTCTATAATTTTCAGTTTTAGTATGATCTTTATTTGGTTTTGGAATGGGTACTACTAATGCAATTTTCCAGGATTTAGGGAAATAGTTAATTCGTAAGCAATAATTGTAGATTGCAGTGAGTGAACTTATTACTTTTGGGGGTAGTTTTTTTAATATAATATTAGAGGTCTTATCAATTCCTGAGGATTTTTTATTTTTAAGTTTCTTAATGAGAAATGTAATTTCCGATGGTGAAATAAATTTTATTCTTTCTAGTACTGTATAAAAGGGTCTGTTTAATTCTTGTGAAATATAATTAGAAAATGAATTTAATGAAGAGTTATTATGATTAAAAATTTATGATTGAGATGTTAATTCGGACAGAAGTTGCGGTAAAAATAGAATTTTGTAACCATTACTAAGGGAGAGAATGTGTGTGTTTTTAGCACCACTAGTTTTTTTCTTTGGCCGTTTCGAGCATGCATATTACTTCCTTACTGCTTCAGTCTCTTCTGGAGTTTGTCACGACTATCCGGTGCTTACCAACTTCCCCTCCATTTTGTGCATGCGCCCTACTCTCGTTCCTCGTATTAGACGCTCAAGTATGTGCTACTAAAGTGAGTATCTTTGCAGCAATATCTACTATTCTCAGGGAGACACTCGCAGTCTCAATTGCTTACTCTCCGCAGTATCGTAATAGTAACAGTTCACTCGTAATGGAATTTTAAAACTGAAGCACATATCATGTGAAGGACATGAGATCTGAGATAAGTTGTTTTAACAATGAGGACATACTAAGAATTTTTTAGACTACCATGAAATAGGTTCTTCCTTTTAATATAATATTACTACGTGAACAATTAGGTAGGAAGTTAAAAAACAAAAAATACTATTTAGGCATGCGGAGGGAAGCAGAAGATAATACCCATATAAGCAGCACAAATTTTATAATTTGATAGATCGATGGGTTTACTAATGTTCTTCTCTGACCGCTCTCAACTATTCTAGCCAACGATTTAATTTGTAACTCTGGAAACATTTTCTACCTTTTTTATATCTTTTATTATTTTGTATATGATACATTCACTTTAACAATATAAACTTTTGTTTTTGATGCTTACTATCTACTTAAAAAACTAAACTATTATTTCTTTACAATTATCCCTAAGGAAACCCACTAAGCACCTCAAAAAGAATTATGCACATTTACAAATTGTATATAAAAACATGCTTGGAAAATCTATTTTTATTCCGGTGGCGTTTCTACCCAGAAAGCTTTGCCTGGATTGTACTGAGATAGTTGTGTAATTGGTGACATATTGTTACACAAATTATGGTATAACTTAGTGATGTGGTATATGATTGGTTTTACTTCAATTTCTTTTACTCTGGTTGTTTATTAATGGCTTTAATTGGATTAGTATTTTCCATATGTCTGACCAAGCATCGATTTGGTTTAGATGTTGTTGTATTGTGTTTCTTAATATGTCAACAGATGTGCTAGAACAATACAAAGCTGTATCATCTGCAAATTGTGCTATATTGATTGCGTTGGATGTAGGAATATCAGCTGTGTAAGGATTAATTAATATAGGTGACAATGGGGAGCCCTGAGTAAGTCCAGCCAAATTGGTTTGGGATTTGAGAGATGTTTATCTATTGAAACTGAAAAAGTTATATTGCTTATGAAGCTATTGATGATGATGGTCAAGTATTTGAGTGTTCCATTGATTATAAGTTTGTACAAGAAACCTTCAAGCGATACTTTGTCATATGTTATAAATGTCTGCCTATAAATGTATGCCTATGAAGGTTGATATTATATGTAGTTTTGTTTGGAATGCTGTATGGATATGTTCTATTATTCTTAATAATTGGTGTGTGGTTGATAACTTTTCTGTGAATCCAAATAGATGTCTAGGAATGATGTGATGACTATTATTTTCTACATTGGATGGATTTTTATTCGGTTTTGGTATGGGTATTACTATAGAGTGTTTCCATAAAGTCGGAAATATCCTATTCTTAATGAAGAGTTATAAATATTATTTATGTATGCTATGGCTTTGGAAGGTTTTTGTTATTTATTCTGTTATGTCTTGGGGCCTTTTTTTAGGGAGTGTTTTTATTATGTTTGTTATTTCCTGGGGGGATGTGAGTCTGATTCTGGAGGGTACATTATAATTAGGAGATGTTGATATCTGTGTGATTGTTTGGTATTCATTGTGTGGGGGATGTCGTTGATTTTGAATGTTTCTGCAAAATAGTTTGCTAGTGTTTCTGCTTTCTCAAAAGACGAGAATTTCTGTCCCTGTGCTGGTATTAAGTGGAGGAATGGTATTATATTTTTAGTACTTTATTTTTAAATTGCCACAGTGTATTGTTACTTGAACTTAGTGTTTGAATTATGTTGTAATGTTGCTGTTTGTGTGTGAAAAGTGCTTTTTTGGTAATATAAAGCAATAGATTTAGTTCCTTTTTACTTCAGGGTTTCTAGTGTGATTCCACAACTTTCTTATTTTATTCTTTGTATGGATTAGATTTTTACGCTTTTGGGTAGTTCACTTTTTTTATTCTGTGTGTTTACAAGTGATTTGGATGATTTACTGTTCTGTAGTCCAGTTGATATTATGGTATCGAGTTTTGTTATTGCTTGATCTATTTCTGGAGGGGTATTAAATATTATAAATTTTGGGATGGTTGTTAATTTTTAAATTTGTTCCAATTGATTGTGTGGGTTTGTGTTGAGTTGTGGAATGAGTGAATGTGTGGGTAGTGAGTGTTGTGTTGTTATTATTACAGGTAGATGGTCTGAGTCCATTTCATGGTGTACTGCGGAGAAAAAAAAATTATATATTTGTTATACCTATTTCTAACATGTCCGGGTTTCTAGAGTGATCATGTGGGTAGTAGGTTGGTTCGTTGGGGGTTATTATATTTGGTTTGTTGTAGTTTATTAATTGCAGTAATTGTGTCTCAGCTGAGTTATTATTTTTACATCCCCACTATACATATTTTGGATTTAGATCACCTAGGATTGTTGTTGGAGTGTGTTGATTAATAATACCAATGAGATGGGCATGTTGGATTTTTACAATGGGGGCGTATATGGTATTATGAGTGTAGGTTTCAAATTATTTTTGTTAGTAAACTTAATTGATGCAGTTTAAACCAGGGGTTAGTGGTAGTATTATTTGATATCATGGTATTGTGCTCTTTATTAGAATTATTTCTCCTACTCCATTACTATTTTGTCTGTCGGTTCTAATTACTTTATAATCTGGTATGATAAATTCTGCAGTATTGGTTAAATGTGTTTGTTATACATGCCAAGTCTATTTTCTTATCTTGCAAGAAATATTTCAGTTTCGTTGACTTTATTTAATATTCCATTTGCACTCCAATTGAGTATGGTAATTTTATTCATTTGTTTGTGGCGTAATTATTACTAATTTATGCTGAGATGAATGGTTGAATGTTATTTATTATGAATGGTATAATTGAGTTGATTATATTGATTAAGTGGGTTGCTATTGTATTGATCAGGGAGTTGAGAAAGCTATTCTTGTTTGTGTGTGCATGAGAATTTAGATTTTGGGGGTTATTATGTGGGTTAATATTTTGTTTTGAATTTGTGTTGCTTATGTGTGTAAAGTTCGCAATGTTTTGAGTGTGTCTCAGTTCGTGAAAGTTAGTTTGGGTATTTTGAGGTGGTGCTGTTGAAGATTCATTGTTTCTAATTCTACTTTGGGAATTATTGGGGTTAGGGTTTTGGAAAATTGTTTTATAATATGGGCATTCTACTGTTCTGACGTCCGCTCTGTGGTTTTCTTGACAATTATAACATTTGAATGGTTTATTTTTATTGGGACAAGTTGCAGAATAATAATTTTTGGAACAATAAATACATGCTATTTTATGATTACAACTTTTTGTATGGCCAAAGTCTAAACATCTCAAGTATTGAAGATCACCTTCTCCTTTCAGCTTTTACAATAAGAGTACATAATTGTCTTATTTCTAAAATGTGTTCTAGGTTTTCTTCCCCGTTGAATTTGGCTGCTATTACTAGTATTGGGATACTGTCTTTTCGGAGCCTGGTAATTTTAATGAGAAATGGGTGTTTCTCTTTCAATTCAGTGTAGATTTCCTCTTCTGTGATTGATGTGTGTAGGTTTTTTAATATAACTGAGATTTTTTATTTGCTGGATCTTTGCAAGTGTGAAATCATTTTCCTGTATTAATTAGATTTTTGGTTATATCTCTGAAGTCACTTATTTTCTCTTGTTGTATTTTTACTATATTATTTATGAATTGAAGTGTGAAGCTGTTTGTTACTTTGGTATTGATTTCCTTGCTTAAATTCGAGATGTTAGTTATATTTTCTTTATACATTGGCGGGATTTTAGTTGATTCTGACACACTTGGCGAGGTTTTGATAATGTAACTAAACCTATTTTTATTGTTGGGTTCTAGTTCATTACTCAGTTCCTGAAATCTATTGTCAGTGTAGACCGTATACGAATACTGAGTTGAATTGTCTATGTTGGCTTGCTTTGATTGCGCATTAGACCTTTTTGTGTCGATAGCCGAATTATCATAATCAGAAGGACGCTTTAAATTTCGTCCTGCAGCATGTTGGTCTGAAGCATTACCTTGTAGTGTGTCCAGGTTTTGCTGTCTCACCGAAGTCTCTTGATTTGGTTGAGGTTCCATTGTTTGGCTTGATTGAGATTCCATTGATATAATTTCACTGATGGTTTCCGTTGCCTCTTCATACAACGAAGATACGTTTAATTCTGGGATGGGACAATCCCTGTGTAGTGTTGTTAGAGCATTATTGATGAGCTGTCTGGTTGTCGGGCAGTACCCATTGCACATACTGCGTAGCACTCACTAGTGGCATTGTTTCCACAGACGAAAAGATTTTCGCTGGTTCACAGTTTTTCCTAGTTCACTCTCTTATCACTGTTCGCAACGATAGAGCTCGGTTCGGTTTGACCGACGAGTGCGGAATCCATTTTCTAAATATTCCGACGCTTCAAGAAAGCTGCACAAAGTTAAGTTGTATTGCAGATTGCGTCATCAAATAAAACTTTAGGCGGAAAGTCCTTGTCCCGTGAAACAGTACAGTTCCGCAGGTTGCATACGATGTCCTTGGCAGGCGATTTTGTTTTCTCTTGCGTTGCAGACATTGGTGCTTCTGAAGCCTGAAGAATTGAGTGCACTCAATCGACGCGGCGCGGCAGAAGTAATGCGTAATGAGATAAAAAACGATGTGACCAACTGGAAAAATAGCATTGTCGGAACCACATGAGGAATTTCTTAGTGGAAATGCATATTCTAAATGGAGAAATTAAAACCGTAAGTGGAGAGGATCAATGAAGTATCGTCAGTGAGACTAGAATATGAAAACTTTGAATATTTGTTAAGAGTGTCCAGGCAAGAAATGTCGAACCTTTGACAGTACACCGTTAAGACAATTTCAAGCATATTTTATGTAATAAACTCCTCGGATAACCCGAATGGCTGAGCCGCAATAAGCACTCAAACGTTGGTTTGAAATAAGTACTTTCTATACAAAAATGCATTGCATTGCAGAAGGACACTCCAGAAACACGTAAAATATTTATTATTTACAAAAGAAATTAATATATTTGTTCAGAAAGAAAAATTAACTCAGAAAAAAGTAACCAATTTACACAATTCTACTGTTGTTTTTTTTAGTTCTGAATTAATTTTTCTTTTCCTAAGATGATAAATGCCGCATTTGCCGGGAGCAAGTAGAAACCATTGATCATATCGTCTGATCTTGTCGAATGCTAGCAAAAACCGAATTCTTAAAAAGACACGATAGGGTATGTAGTCACCTCCACTTGCAGATCTGTAACGCCCTCGAAGTTCCGAAGATCAAGCGTTACGAACACTCGCCAAAAGTGGTGACGTCTGCTGGACTGTGTACAATATTGAACGACCAACAAATTCAAACTGCGCGATAGATTCAAACTGCTGCGACAGATTCAAACTGCGATTCAAATCTCATGATAGCCTCAAACAAACTGTATATTTTTCTCCGGGATTCGGAGATAAAACGTGTCTTCTTGTAGATGTGGATGTGCTGTGCGATCAAAATATCTTAACCAAGAAGGCAGAGAAACGTCTTACATACAAGAGGTTGAAAATAGAGATCAGCCGAATGTGATGCGTAAAAGTACAGGTCGTGCCGACAGTTATGGGAGCTCTGGGTTTTCCGAAAAATTTGTGTGAGAACCTGGCTCAACTCCCAGGTTATTCGAAAGACTAGAAAGTACAAGATATTGTTTTACTTGGAACAGCCCACATTTTGCGCAAAGCACTGATGAAGTACCGACATTCCCTAGATTGGCTCCTTAGGAAGCTGGCTGCAACGCGGACGAGATTTTATATTTAACCGACCTGACATCCTCAGTCGTGAATTAGAGGTATAATCATAACTAATAAAAATTCATTATTATCACAATCAGATTTCGACAACTTCGATATTTTGGGAACTGGGACTTTGATCTCTCACATCTGGAAACCAGAGTTCAATTTTTAGTATATCCTCAAAATAATTACAAATATTCCATTTTATAACTTTTGAGCGAGTATTCAATTGCTTGTATATCGAGCTGGTTTTTTTACCTATATTAATTAGGTGAATGTATAATTGTATAAACCATAGAACCTCCTCTTTAATTGATAAGCTCCTCGTGCGATGTAAACGTTGTTCTGGAATTCCCATGAAATTTATCTTTGAAGAGAGCAAAGCATTGCCGATTTTGCTTGATCACCTTGACTTACTTTTTTCTGATTTTTTTTATAGAGGATTATACATGACTCAGTAGGGTACATTTCGTTTTGAAAAGCTCAGCTGTACTTTTTCATTGCTATTATACGAAGTACATTTAGATTAGATTGGTACCAAATACACTAACGATTAGGGAACGTAATTTATTGTAATAAAAAAGCTAAATATTTACTTTTTTTCTAAATATTTGGGGAAAAAGTAAAATATGTAAAATAAAATTTTGTTATGACGTTTAAAATTCCTCTCTACAAGCGTTTTCCGAGCACAAAATGTCGCCGATCAGATGTTAACAAAAATTCTATGAGGCTAAAAGAAACGTATACCTCTACAGAAGCCATTATTAGTCTTATCCAAAATATGGAATACTTTCGTAGTATAAACAGTGTTGTTTACAAAGAGCCAGCACTCAAGTGAATAGTACCGAGTAGCCAGTAGTGGGCCCCAGAGCAGGTGATTAGACATTGATCTGAAAAATCGTTGTTATTTATATAGAGTTACCCAGAGGGTCTATGAAACATGATCAAGCGCGTGGTTGACGTTACTTTTGCTACATCCGCTCATCCTTCATTCCGATTGATACCAACGCGGTCACCAAAGGGCAGAGGAGGGGGAGGGGGTAGACTTGAGAATTAATAGTGAAAAGCCGGAGTTAATAAAAACGCATTGCTTGGCTTTCTAGGAAAGATGATTCCAAAAACATACACTGCAAATTCGGATCTGAAATGTTCCGTTTTGATGTAGTATAAACATATTAAAATGTAACGAAATATGTAGTAATAGGTAAAATTTGTAAAAAAATATGTAATTATATCAAAATACTCGTATGTAAAAATATGTAAAATGAAAATGGTTCTAATACATTCAAAATGTGTTTTTAACTCTTAAAATATTATTGAATACACGTATCTTGCCCGTGTGAAAACATTTTCATGTAAACTAGTAAGTGCTACAACAGCACTTACTTTCCCGTATTAGAGGAAACAGCTAAGTAGTACTGTAATATTGCACTTTATGCGCTACTAACATCTTCGCTTGGAACTCACTATTTCCTTTGCAGTGTTGTCAGAACTATGTGAATTCTACAACTTCACAAAAATAGAATGCAAAAGTTTTGTAACCCTGTATTGGAAAAAGAAGCCTGATACCCTGGAAATATAGAAATGCCTTCCATTGGGCCATGATTAGGGAAGAGTATTTTAAAACCATGCAACAAATTCTCTACTCACTACAAATGATACAGCATTTGGTGCAAAACTAAATATTTGCCTGCAAATATCAACATAAATTAGACAATTATAACTCCTTTTCATACAGCTCCATTAGGTCACAACAATGACACTAATTCACAGATATTCACGAGCGCTAAGTGAATTCCATTGTTGCAGACCCTGCATTGTCGCTATTCTGAGAGCTATTAATTCTTTTTACTTATTTCAAATATTTCAAAATAAACAATTTCTAAAATATTAATGTGTAAGTCTATAACAAAGTTCGAATGTAAGAAACGAAGAAAGAAATAATATACAAAATTGCACATTCTAATTTACGACGCATCCAGCTGTCCGAAGCGCAGTAAATTTACAGCGGCCTATTACGTTTGTCACAAAATTAAAGAAAACCTACTCGTATTTTGAAAAAAATTAAGCATGACCGTATTTATTTTATTTATTTATTTGTCAAAAAACAGAAACAGAATGGCACAGACTTTCCCGTATTAGTTTTCTATTTTCCTGGGTCTTCACTAGCTATTCGGAATTGCCACATACTCTTTCTTGCCAGCTACCATCTGTCATCGCCAAAAGTACATTTTTTTGTCATTTTCTTAATTTTTCAGTTTCCTATTGGTAGAACAGAAACATTAATTTTAGAATATTAAAGAACACAAAAACCTAGCCGTAAATGGCAATTTTCTTTTAAAAATTATGTGCCGTTTAAGAGAAAATGGCGTTTTAGCACTACTAAAAATGCGAAATTTGAAGCTCATTTTCACAGAAAATTTTTGAGTTTTCAAAATACTTTATTTGAAGTTATTTGAAGCACTTACACTCACAAATATAATCATCTTTACAAATTGCGGATAATGTGCATATTAAAGATGTGAGAGATCTTTCAAAAAATTTATATTTAGATAATTTTTGAAAAAAACAAAAAAACTCAAAATAAACTTCACGCTATACTAATGAGTGTAATTAGCACTATCCGTTACAAAAGTTTCAAGAAAACAATTGCAGCCATATACGAGAAAATGACGTTTGAGCATTTCTGAAAATGCCGAAATTTGAGCTACTTTTCACAGAAAACGGTAGTGTTTTCGAGAAACTTTACTTGATATTATTTAAATCATATATACTCATAAATATAATAATGTAAAAAAATCGCCGATAATGTAAATATTAACGACGTGAGAGGCAAGTAAAAAAATTTACATTTTGGTAATTTTTGAAAAAACCAACCGATAGACCAATATGGCTTTTATATCATCTGATAGAGTACATTTACCACTATCCCTACCAAAAGTTTAAAGAAACAATTTGGAGCCGTTTTCGAGAAAATCATGTTTTTGTAATTTTTAAAATTGCACATACTGCACGCAATATTGCTCTCAAACTACTAAAATTTTGATTAACATTTACATGACCTTTATTAAAGAACTCAATATGCAGAACAAATTTTATTTGAAGAAAAAATCTCTATCTTCAATTTTGTAGTTGGAGAAAGACACCGAAAAAAATTCAAACTTACACAATCTTCGAAAATTCAGAGCTGTACGTGAAAATCGGACCTATGCCATGTTAAAAAGTGTATTTTCCTCTATTCATACAAGAAATTTAAAGAAAAAATTTGGAGCCGTTTTTGAGAAAATGTTGAAAATCCCCGGGGGGCTTCATATAAAGTAGCCCCAAATTTTAAAGAATCTTTTTCAAAATCACAAAGCTTCGACTAGAATAAGATCGACTGGGGAATATCAATTTTGAAGAAAATCGACCGAACTGTTTAGACGCTAGCGTTGACCACAGACGGACAGACGGACGGAATGCCGTCAATCGATTTTTAAGAATAAAGAAGCAACAAATCATGGATTTTGACCACACCACGAGATAGAGGAATTTTTTTTCTTAATTTAGCAACTGGTTCGTTTTCACGGGTTTTCACTTATTCGTTTTCACGGCCCGGCAATTAATTTTTTTCCACCGAAAATTGGCCATTTTTTCGCGCAGCATTACATAACTTTCCCTATACTACGTATATCACTCCGTGTATACGTACGTATACGGGAAAGTAAAACCGGTGACGGCTCTAAACAATAACTTAAAATAATATTCGTTTCTTTAGAAAAACATAGTATTAGAGGCCGTATTACTTTCAGTAGAGTATAAGCAATCGAAATAATACACATGTAAATGCTAAGCTCGTAAACGAACGATATACAAAATGGATAGAGTACAGTAACCTAAGTAGATTCTAAGAACTTCGTATCGCTCTTCCGCGTGCACATGCTCCCCGTGCCGTGTGCGCGAGCGGAGGTGTGGGCCTGGGTCCCAGCGGGCGGGCGACGCCGGAACCCGCTCGGTCGCCGCCGCCGCCGCCGCCGCCGCCGCCTCCCCAGGGCGTCGTGCTGTCGCGAGGCACTTCCGCCGGCCAGCGGTCGGCGCGGCGCGGGAGAGCGCGCGAGGGCGGAGGCAGCGCAGGTGCAAGACAGAAACAGGCAGTGGGCATAGGGGCGCTTTCGAGGAAGCCAGCGTCAAAGGAAGTGGGCGATGGGTGGGTGAAGGACGCTTGTTGTATTCGAGAGCAGGAAGTAATTGGTCGAGGGGGGAGAGGACATAGGAGAAGGGTTGCCAAGGTTCGATGCCACGAGCGGGAGTCCGTGGCACGAGTGCCACGACGAAATCGCCCCTCCACGCAGTTCATCACCCCGCCACCAGAGACAACGCCATCCATATTGTAAAACGGCGGGGTTACTAATAGTTTCCTTTTCCGACGCTAGTTGCGTAGAGTAACTCGTGACATTCTACGGAGCCACGACGTGTGTCACTGCCACCAGTAGAAGACCTTGACACTACTGGTTTAGATCATCAAATAAATCATTGGGGTGTTTTAAGAAATTTGAAAATTCGGTATTACTATTGCGCGAAAAAATATTCTGGTGTATTGCCAGATTGTAATTTATAAGATTGTAATATGTCGGAAGAAGTACGTGGATATCGTATACGAATGAGGAATGAACGAAGTGTTCAATGTCTCTATTATATCGGCTGTATTTCATGACCATCTGTAGTGGAACCCATGAACTACGCAATGGAGCCTCTATTACATGTTAATAAGAAGTCAAGTTCTAATTAGAAGTTTCTCTTATATGCAAATAAGTGATTAAATGGAAGAACTAGAGTGATATACGTCTAATAAGTGAACGGTCTTGAATACAACTCAGAAGATGGGAAGTAAAGTCGTTGAAGTAGACCGGGTTGGCTGAAGGTGTCAGCGTTCCGAAGCGTCGGTTTCCCGCTGACGGAGCTGTGCGAAGGCGCGGGTGGGCGGGTGGAGATCGGGGAGGGAGGAGGCGCTGGGAACGGACGCCGCAGAGGGCGCGCTCGTTACTTATTCATCCTCCCTCGCCGAGTGTTCCTCCCAGGAGCGAGAACTTCTACACGGGGCTCTGCGGTGCCCCTCGTCCCGTTGCTCCTCCCACCCTCTCTCTTATCCCCGCCCACTCGCCCACCCCCTTCAACTCCGCGTCCACTATTTCTCTCTCCACCACCTTCACACTCTCATCTCACCCCTCCAACCTCAACCTCAGCCCCGAGCTCATGCCCCCCTTCCATTTCCCACTTCCCAGTACTAGGCCAAGCCTCCCGCCAAAATTCTTTATCCTCAACCCCCAACACCCAACACCCAACCCCCAACACCCAGCCCCTAACAACCAACCCCCAACCCCCAACCCCCAACACCCAACCAACCCCAACCCCCAACCCCCAACACCCAAGCCCACCCCCAACCCCCAACCCCCAACCCCCTACACCCAACCCCAACCCCCTACACCCAACCCCAACCCCAACCCCCAACACCCAACCCCCAACACCCAACCCCCAACACCCAACCTCCAACCCCCAACACCCAACCTCCAACACCCAACCCCCAACACCCAACCCCCAACACCCAACCCCCAACACCCAACCCCCAACACCCAACCCCCAACACCCAACCCCCAACACCCAACCCCCAACACCCAACCCCCAACACCCAACCCCCAACACCCAACCCCCAACACCCAACACCCAACACCCAACACCCAACACCCAACCCCCAACACCCAACCCCTAACACCCAACCCCCAGCACCCAACCCCCAACCCCCAACTACCAACCCCCAACCCCCAACTACCAACTCCCAACCCCCAACTACCAACTCCCAAACCGCAACCCCCAACCCCCAGCCCCTAGCCTCTAGCCCCCAACCCCGCCTCCTGCCACTCACCACGGCGCCGACAGCCCCTGCCGCATGAGACATTCGCATTACCAATGAGAATGGCACGCGTGCGCCCATCCATTATGTAGGGAAGCGGCGTCACCCGCTCGCGCGCTCTCAGGCTCCGCGCCGTAGCTGCACACAGGCCAGTTGCTGGCACCGATGCGGACCTTTGTGTGGACGCATTCAGTCAGGAGACTCCCGACACAAGCCATCGGTGACAAGCGTGATCTGAAGCAAGGGCATATTATCCCGCTTCGATAATGGAAGCTCTTCTCAAAAGCCGAAGGTTCCATGGCCTTTTTTTAAGTGACGCGTAATTAGGTGCAGGTGCAAAGAATACAAAGAGAAATAACACAAAGAATGGGACAGTTCAAAGAGGTTTCTTATTCCAAGTCTGTTACTGCAAAAATTCTTTAGAATTAACTCGTTTTTACTTGTGTTTTCCAAATTAGTTTTTCATGAATTTCGCCTCACAATTTTCCTTTAGTTAACTTTGTCAACAAACCGTATTAACAAACAAGGGTTAGAATAATAAAAAGGGAAATATTACACAAACAAAAATACTCCTATCATAGACTGTTGTTTAAAACACTTCAATTCAATGTTTCCCTACAAAAGTTTACACTCGACTCGAATGATTTACAATTTATTTTGTCCTGACGACGTTTCTGTTCACTATTTATTGAAATAATAATAATAATAATAATAATAATAATAATAAACTATGAAAAACATGTTAAAAACAAGTGATATCGACAAATAGAAGATGTAACAATGGAGAGTCTATTGAGCACATAATTGCTGGGTGCAGTACGTTGTCAGAGAGTGCCTATTTAGGCAGACATAACCAGGTAGCAAAACACTTTCACCGAGAAGTAGGAATGAAACTTGAAATGTTGAGGAATAATGTTCCAGCATATTATAAGTATGAACCAGATGCTGTGCTCGAGACGAAGACGCACGTCTTATACTGGGATCGGCCTATATGGCGGAGAAAAGAAAACAGCTTCTATAATCGAGGTCTCAATTCCTTTAACTCACAACTTGCGGAAGTCCAAATTGGAAAAATTAAGAAAATATGAGAACTTGGCAATTGAATTAAAAAACATTTGGAAGTTCCACGAAGTCTCGCATTTCCCCATGGTCATTTCAGCTGAAGAAGTTGTCACCAGGAACTTTAAAAGAAATCAGGAGAATTTCTATATCAAAAATATCTTTGACGAAACCCAGAAATCCACCCTCCTTCAAACATGTCATATTGTTAGAAAATTTTTAAATGATTGACATTCATGTAGGTCAGGATGAATTTCCTTCCTGCGCAGTCCGAGCCTAGTCCTAAAACATCAATTGGACAGGTGAAAGTTTTCCCTGCTAAAGCAGAGAAAGTAATCGATAATAATAATAATAATAATAATAATAATAATAATAATAATAATAAAGGAAATATATATTTTATATATAAAGTAAAAATAAAACAATTATAAAAATGAAAACAATATTAAAATAAATACAATAAAAGTAAGAGTAATAATAAAATATTAATAAATAACTTTAATTAAAAATAATCAATAAAAAGTAAGAAAATTTAATAAATAAAAAAATACACTATCATAGGTACTTTTAAATTCACTATGAGCTAGTCCCTTGGATCCTCGTATATATTTACCAATTCGTCTGCTCGTCTCTTCGTCGATCTCGCTAAGCTCGGACATCAAATCAGTCCGCGCGTGAATCACCTGTATTGCGTTACGTAAATTATTAATGAAATGAAACAACTGAGCATATATTCAAGTAATCGGCTAAGAGTATTTGTTTGTTTACATGTTTGTTTCATTACATTTTGATTTACTAAAATGTTAAAGAACGTGTTTTAATTAATTTATATCCCCAGTGAAACGTTGGTATAGAGAAAGTATTGTTTATACGTTGCCTTTCTGTGAATGAAAGTTGTGTCAGCATTTCCGAATAAATATTGTAATGTTCAGAACTTGTATGAAAATTTTATTACAGCAGTTTTTGTACTTGTTATATTTGATCGCTTAACAAACTAAAATTTGGTCACAAAATAAGTTCAAACTCGAATCCTCAAAGTCCTGCGAGGTTTATTTCCAAAATTACTGCAAATCTCCTAAAATGTGAATGTATCACGTTAGGCTACAAACATAAAACAATATCCCATCAGCTATTATATATCATTCAAACCCAGCCCCATTCTGTCGGCTTTAAGTTGAACCCCCTTCTCCAGGAAGGTTCGAAATAAGGCATTCTCAAAACGACGCAGCAAATTTCATTTCAATACCGTCATATAAGTTGCAGCTTTGCCCTGAGCGTTCATTTTCAGAAACAACTCTCTGGATACAATGTCTCGTGCACGTGCCATTCAGCGCCCTTCCGCTGATGATGATATGCGATTCGTCTCCTTCCATTTGAAAAATTGAATTTCCTTTAACGATCCGCCTGCCCTGGAGGCAGCAGGAAGACGTAATTCTGAAGTGACACCCAGGGCCTGCGATGCGAGCGCAGCACTGAAGAGACTCGCCCTCCGCCTCCACCTCCGGGGGCACGTCCGCGGCCGCGCCTGCGCACGCCCTTGCCCGTGCCCGTGCCCGTGCCCATGCCCCTGCCCGCGCACATGCGCGTGCCCGTGCCGGTGTCCGTGTCCATGCCCATGTCCGTGCCCGCGCCCATGCCCGTGTCCGTGCCCGTGCGCATGCCCATGCCCCTGCCCGTGCCCGTGCCCGCGCGCATGCCCGTGCCCATGCCCATGCCCGCGCGCATGCCAGTGCCCCTGCCCGCGCCCATGCTCTTGCCTGAGCCCATGCCAGTGCCACTGCTCGCGCACATGACCGTGCCCGCGCTCATGCCAGTGCTCATGCTCGTGTCCGTGTCCGCGCCCCTTCCCGGATCCTTCTCCGTGTCCTTGCCCGTGCCCGTGTCCGTGTCCGTATCCGTGCACGTGAACGCGTAAATAGAGCATTACTCCCAGGTGAGCAGGCCGCAGGCTGGTGCGAATGAGGACCCTCCCCCGGAAACAGAAACGCGGAAGTCGAAGGCCCCAAGGATGCGTTTGCCGGAGTAAACATCAACACCTGAGGGACCAAATATTCTGGGCTCTTTTCTTCTTCTATTTTACCTTTCTTTTCCTTTTTCCTATTTGGTGAATAAAATTAACTTGTTTTTTTGCAAACAAATACAAAATATCAAATGTAAGCTGTTGGGTTAAGATAGTGCGATATGATCGAGTTTCCGTATCTCAAATCGGGGAAATGAATAAAGAATAGCAATAAATGAAAATGGAAATTGAAAAACTGAAAATTTTTTAAAATAAAATTAATTATGAAGCCTGAAAACACGACCAGGAGTACATTATTAATATAGATTGTGGTATCACAATTTTAATTTCTAAAAACATACATTTCGCTTTCAATTTTACATTGCATCATTACTTTTTTTCGGATGTAACTTTTCAACAGCTCTTCCTTTTGTGCGAAGTAATAACAAGGGTTCATCCTGCTATTATTATTATTATTATTATTATTATTATTATTATTATTATTATTATTTCTCCATATCACGACTACAGATGTTAGGAGTCGGCTGAGTATAAAATCTACTCCAGGTTGCAATCAGCATTATTATTATTATTATTATTATTATTATTATTATTATTATTATTATTATTATTCCATTACGTCACGACTAAAGATCTTATGAGTCGGCTGAATATAAAATCTACTCCAGGTTGCAACCAGCTACCTAAGGAGCAGATCCGGTGACTGTCGGTGCTTCTGCATTACTTTGCGCAAAATGTGGGCTGTTTCAAATAAAGCAATTTCTTGCACTTCCCAGTCTTTTGAATTACCTGGGAGTTTAGACAAGTTCTTACACAAATTTTGCGGAACAAATCCCAGAGCTCCGATAACTATCGGGACGACCTGTGCTTTTACGCCTCACATTCGGCTGATCTCGATTTCCAAACTCTTGTATTTAAGACGTTTCTCTGCCTCCTTGGTAACGACGTTTTGATCGCAAGGTACAGCAACATCGACAAGTAAACACGATTTGTTATCTAAATCCCGGATGACTATATCCGGTTTGTTTGCCGCTATCGTGCGATCAGTTTGAATTTGTTGGTCGTACAATATCGTACACAATCCAACAGACGTCACCGGTTTCGGTGAGTGTTCGTACCACTTGGGGCATGTGTTCGGAACTTCGGGGGCGGTACAGATCTGCCAGTGGAGGTAACTACACACCCTGTCGTGTCTTTTCATGTATTCGGCCTTTGCTAGGATTGGACAAACTGAGACAATATGATCAATGGTTTCTACGTGTTCTTGACAAATGCGGCATTTATCATCTTGGGAAATTTGAGAACCGCTTTATCATAATGTCGTGTTCTCAAGGCCTGATCTTGGGCAGCTATTACAAGTGCTTCGGATTCTGGCTTCATTCTTCCCCTTTTAAGCCACATAAATGATTGATCTTTATTGATCTGCACCTTGTCCATTCTTGTTAGATATTGCCCATGGAGAGGTTTATCACTCCACGACTTCTTTAACATTTTTTGTGTCTCACTTTTCATGTTTAGTTGTACCAGAAGTTCAGTGTCTGTGTTATTTGACGTGTCTTGCATAGTTTTCTTTGCGATGCTTTTTGCTACACTAACAATGCCTCTGTTTCCCATTCTTTGGTCAGATTTCATGACCTGCGTCATTAGTGGGTCGTCTTGATGGCTGACTACATACTTTCCCATCCCGGTTATTGCATTGTGCCAGGAGGCTTCAATTTGTCTCAGGCCTCTTCCTCCTTCTTTACGTGACACATAAAGTCTATGTACATCAGTTCGGGGGTGGGCAACGTGATGCATTGTAAGCAGTTTTCTGGTTTTTCGATCCATGTTGCGAATTTCCTGCTCAGTCCAGTCTACTAGTCCGAAACTGTATTCGGCTACAGGCACCCCCAAACTACCTATTGCTGACATTTTATTCCTTGAGTTTAGAGCGGACTGCAGGACAAGAGTCACTCTTCTGTAATACTCCTTGCGAATTCTCTCTTTCATTGTGTCCTTCTTCTTCTTCTTCTTCTTCTTCTTCTTCTTCTTATTATTATTATTATTATTATTATTAAATTGACTGTTACAAAACTTTTGCGTTTGTTTTCTTTTATGTTATTCCCACTAGTTATATTTATTGTAACATTGAGGTATCTATTTCGTTAAATATAATAGACATAAATTCACTTAATAATCCTATTATCATCCATTGAACTATAACCACTTTTTATCTAATTTACCCATTAACTGTAGAGTAAATTTAGGTAATTTATTTCAGTTTAAACTCATCAGTTATTTACATTATAATCACGAAACAATTTAATTACATTAAATGTTTTGTGCCTGCCAATTCAATAATTATGATACTCAAAATAAAGCGTTTCAAACGTAATTAAGTATTTCAAAAGTGAACACATTGCTATAAATAATTGCTATGATACTGTCTGAACTTGACGTACTAATCAATGCAAGCGATGATTACAAAAACTTATTAATTACTCACTGTTATGTATGTAATATTTATCGTCTGATCTCACAGTTTTGTATGACAGTTGGTCTTCCAGTAAATAATTTTCGGATAAATGCATGAATAACCTTTGCCAAATTTTTTGACGTAAGACTAGAGAACATTGCTAATATTTCTACGAGCAAACGGAGAAGACACATTCTTTTGCATTATATTTGAAACGTCACACATTTAAAATCTATAGTCGTATGTAGATGCAGGAGGTAAAATGTAAAAGATGTGTTTATAAAATGCACGCCATCCATCCAGCAGTTTCATATTAAATTACTCGAATGAAATTAGCTAGGGTAACTACACTGCAAGAGGAATGCCATGAAGTTCATTAGGTTATTGTGGGCGTCCGACAGCAAAGTGCCGCGCCCTACAGCTCTCAGACTGGCACCAGCTGTCCGCGTGCGGACGCCCTTCAGTGTATTAGCGAATGTATGAGTTTAGGAAGTTGCTTACAGAGATGCTAATGAACAGACTCCTCTGTGTTCCAGAGCAGCACCCTATAAAGTAAATAATGAAGCTTCATTGGGTGATGGTGAATATAACCGAACTTCAATTATTCGTAGCCAATCGAAGAGTACACAAATTCATTATAGATATTAAAACTCAAGTGAGTAAATATTGTCTGACAAAAGGGGAAATGCAATGAGTTGATTGTGAAAATATTCATTCCTCCAATCCAATAACGAACCGGATATGACTGAAAATTAGGCCTGAGGATAACAAACGCGATAGCTTTATTGCAACATTTATTTTGATGGGAGAGATTTATTAGCATTATTAGAGAGTTATTAAAGTTATTATAGATTATCTTTCCCATTATTACTTCACTCATGCACTATCACAGTTTCGTAAATTATACGCTCGTCTATTCTGTGTTCGAAGTATCTTTGAAGTTCTTGGTTTATAGTTTGGTATTCATTCTCACTGGTGCGTAACAAAATATTAATGGCAAATACGAGTGCCTATTTGTATTCCTAATTAATTACGCGCAGAAACGTTTAAAAAAATATTTTATAAAAATATTTTTCAGCGCAGAAATTTCTGGGTGTAATTAATGAACCCCTTAAATTAAATTTATCATTTACTTAGTGGTTACAAATGTGAAAATTCGAAATGCCGGTGACAATGATTGTTAATAAAAACTATGATTCCTAAATAATTTTTTACCCGTTACTGCATCGGTTTTAAGTGTGTGGAAAATACAAAATTCCATACTGAAATATTATTTGCAGCTAACTAGAAATTTATTATCATATCGTAAAGGAGCAAAGTTTTCACTATGTATACTTTCATCACTTTAACCGTCTGGTCAGTGAATGGGTCAATTAAATTTAGAACGAAAATAAATGCTTAGGGTTGAAGGAGAGAAAAGAAACACGTTGGAATCTACGTGAATCTACTGTGAATTCACCGTTCCATTTAGATTAATGGAGTGTTAACGGACGATTCTAAATAGGAAAAGCGTAGACCCAAATGCCACTAGGCAGTGGCCACTCTTGAATTAATAAATTAATTAGTCACCTTGAATATGTACTCTCAAGTTTAGGATCTGCATGTCATTAACGTTCTTTTTCGGGCGAATGAACAACTTTCAGTGCATCAACTTATGTCACATGCTTCTCTCGGAACGTCAACGTATGCCACTGCAGTGCCTTCGACTGGGAGATCTTACGGTTCGCGTCCCAACTGTGGCAGGAATTTCGACACTAGCTCGAGGTCGAGTTTCGCCGCTGTCGAACGGCCGGCTAAAATTCTAGCGGCCGGCTGCACTGATCAGTACTTTCCGTCGTTTCTCCGATCAACATCCGGCGAATTCCGGAACAATACCGTAACAAACTTGCCACGTATCGCATGCGATCATCCCTTCCTCATCCCCGTCCTACCCTCGCCTCTTAATTACACACACGATTACATGCACTACACAACCACACAATAGGGAGCTTACAGCTTGTCCTGACTGAGGCGATGCCAGCTGGAGGGAGATACTGGATAAGGAAAACCCCGCAAGCTGACGCGCGGGTCGGTGCCAGATCACACAATCCGGCGAGGGAAGATCACCGCCACCTCCCGCGATAAAATCATGCACTACGCTTACGGGACTAAGGACTTTAGTCGTTGACGCGCCCGGAAATACTAATAAATCAATCAACCGTGCGAGTGAATCTGATTGTGTGTGTGTGTGTGTGTGAGTGCGGGTGAGTTGCGAGTGTGGCGGAACTGCACTGTTATCCGAGCTCTCGCAGCGTAACCGAGCTGTCGCACGCATGAGCGCTCGCTCCCACGTCAGTTCTTGCTTTGACCTGCGCAAGCGAATCTCCCTTGCTGTGCTCCCCTCCTCCCACGCTCTTGCCCCACCTCATTCACGCCCCGCGCCTCCTGAGGGGTCTGTACTCCCTCAACCCCATCGCATCCGCTTGCTTCCCGCTCCCGCATACGTATCAGCAAATCGCCAACCGCTTGTGTGTATTTGCCCTCTGGCGACCGCAACACTCATGAGAAGTTTCTCAGAAGTGCACCGTGTCACGGAGATCCATCAGTAATGCCCTGCGCGGCGACTATGGAAACTCAGTGGAGTGGAGGACACCTGATAGCAACGTGTAGCTTAGTTTCAAAAAGAATGGGTAATTAATTTTCATCGGTTTTGACGTGGTGACGAAATATTGAACGAGATAAAAGTCATATTTTACTCTTGACAAATGACATAAAACTCCATAACGGACATCGTTTCGGAAGAAAACCCTTTGTCGTTGGCATAAACTGTCATTGTGCTTGTACGTCTCCTGAAACCCTGTCAAAAACGCGCCTATTCAGCTCAAGCTGAGGTTTTTTAACAGCAGTCGCTAAAATTTTTCGTTAATTGTGATTTTAATTACAAAAATTGACTTGGTTTCTTCTCACACCATACATTCTACTCCTATAATACATTCAGTTTTCCAGGTTTCTCTATGAAGTCATTCAAAAAGATAAGAAGTGACAACCATTAAATCTATAATCTACTTGCGGAAAAACTTCGTTCCTGTTCACAAATGATTGCACTTAGTGTGAGATCAACAGCTAGCATTAATAAAAAATAAACATTTTCATCTGTGTCATCATTTTGCGTGAAAGTAACGACGAGAAATTACGGGCTGTTTAAGCACCACTAGTTTTGCTTTATCATTGTTTAGGTAAGAAGTTACTGTTTTATCGGAAGAACCTTTATTACTAAACCCTTTCTTTACTCCGAATGAAAGTTTTGTCTTTAAACGTTCATCAAATGTTTAGAAAAGAAGAAACCGTCACCATGCGTAATCACTTTCCGGAAACTTTGGCGTTCTCTTACAGCCTGATCATAAACATAACCTTAATTTAGTATTTGGCGGTGTAAAAAGCAGTTGCGCATGCGCAGGGACGTAGTGAATGTTACAGTAATTCTTACAAAAATTGGTCACCTGTGTCCTGGACCGCAAGTTATGAAATGTTCAAAAAATATTTTTGAACACCAACTTGCAGAAAGTGCATGAAGCATTTGTTATTCGTTCTATAACTTTTCCCGCAATTATTATGTAATATTTATCCTTTGATCCGTTGACCCCTCCCTCTTGCACATTGTTGTTCGGGAAAGAATACAGGAAAGGTGTATTATGCGGCTGTTAATGAGTCTAACATTTTGTGTTGTTTTCGAAAATGTTTTTAATAACTGCGTTGCTACTTACCTTGTATGGATGCTAACCGATGGTTGTACTTAACTCTATACACATGGCGTTTAGAATGTGTAATGTAATTAATCTAGTAATTTGCTTATAAATTAAAAATTGAAATTTTCCATCTGCGTAATTCTAAAGACAATAAGTATTATAAAGAGATTCATTGCGTTTAATCATGATTTATAAACGGTCGTATAATGTTTTCTTCTATGTGGGTGAAGTAGACGAGTTCGATTCAGAAGGACGAATGATGAACGACTGTGCAACTTGGTTGGCGAGTAGTTGAGTGGGAACGAAGAGGGAACTAAGATCTGTGGACGGAGAGGCAAGTGATCTCAGAAAAGAGACAGTAGGTGGAATATGCGAACTTAAAACTATGTGGGAATTGGGAAGTACCTCGCGGAACTCGCGAGTCGCGGTTATGTCCTTGTGCCAGGGACTGTGCACGATCTTTCCTTCCTCTTCTTTACCCTACCGTCACCGTTACCGTCACGCTAACACTTACATGCACTACAGTACCACACATTCCCGGAGACCAGGAAGAGCTTAGAGCATGTCCCGGCTGTGTCGGCGCCCCGCTGGGGGGAGATACCTGGTTGAGTAAAACAGCTAGCCAACGTGGAGATCAGCACCGGATCTCGCTATCCAGTGGGGGGGGTCAGATCACCGCTACCTCTCTCTATAAAAAGCATGTAGTACACTTACGTAACTAATGACATTAGCAGTTGACGTTCCCGTAAACAGTAATCAATCAGAGAGGACAGGATGCGGACAGCGCAGCAACGCGGGAGGGTCTCAGCGTCTCTCCGCGCGGCTTCACTGTGTATTACGCACCCCGCTATGTGTGATTGCGATCTTCTCTCGCCGTTTGATGTCGCGCAGCGTCTTATCTGTTTGTACCGTTAGAGAGAGGCGCCCGATCCGAATACAAGCAGTGAGGCTGCCAAGCCAAGGCGAGTTCCCATTGGGAATATTCAGCACAGCGCGGGCGTGAGCAGACGGCGACGGGGGTCGCGCGTGGGAGGCAGCTTCTGAATCAGACGGCAGGTGAGGAGGCTTCGACGCGGCGTCGGTTTGTAGGCCTCGCGTTTCTGCGCAGAGGGCACAGGTGAAGGGCGCGGCGCGGCGTGGCGGGGCGGGGCGTGGCGTGGCGAGACGGGGAGGGACGGGGCGGGGCGGGGCGGGGCAGGACGCGGAGCGGGGGGGGGCGGAGCGGGGCGGAGCGGGGCGGAGCGGGGCGGAGCGGGGCGGAGCGGGGCGGAGCGGGGCGGAGCGGGGCGGAGCGGGGCGGAGCGGGGCGGAGCGGGGCGGAGCGGGGCGGAGCGGGGCGGAGCGGGGCGGAGCGGGGCGGAGCGGGGCGGAGCGGGGCGGAGCGGGGCGGAGCGGGGCGGAGCGGGGCGGAGCGGGGCGGAGCGGGGCGGAGCGGGGCGGAGCGGGGCGGAGCGGGGCGGAGCGGGGCGGGGCGGAGCGGGGCGGAGCGGGGCGGAGCGGGGCGGAGCGGGGCGGAGCGGGGCGGAGCGGGGCGGAGCGGGGCGGAGCGGGGCGGAGCGGGGCGGAGCGGGGCGGAGCGGGGCGGAGCGGGGCGGAGCGGGGCGGAGCGGGGCGGAGCGGGGCGGAGCGGGGCGGAGCGGGGCGGAGCGGGGCGGAGCGGGGCGGAGCGGGGCGGGGCGGGGCGGAGCGGGCGGGCGGAGCGGGGCGGAGCGGGGCGGAGCGGGGCGGAGCGGGGCGGGGCGGAGCGGGGCGAAGAGGGGCGGGGCGGAGAGGGGTGGAGAGGGGCGGAGCGGGGCGGGGCGGAGCGGGACGAGGCGCAGCGGGGCGGAGTAGAGTTTTTCATTAGCGCCGAGCGATCCGCGCGTGGGCGCGCTGTCCCCGGGCTGCGCCATCGGCGACGCATTAATTACCTCGCGCGACGCGCGCCCACGGCCGCCTCGGAGACACGGCCCCCTGCGGCGGATCGCCAGGCCATTTTTGCGTCGCGGTGGCCGGTTGCTCGGCAAGTGTTTTCTAGATGCGATAGGCCGATTTAGTCTCGCAGGGGAATCAAACGTCTTATGAATTAACCAGCTCCGATGGCTCAGGGCAACAACTGTTGTCACTGTAGTGCCTCTGACCGGGAAGTTCTAGAGTCGCGACGGTAGAAGGATTTTCTGGGCGAAGGAAGGTCCTTCTGGTAGAAGGACATAGCTGGGTCAAATTCAGTCGCTGTGTAGAGAAGAATTCTAGCGGCTGGCTGGTCTGATGAGTAGTTTTCCGTGTCTTTTTCGATCAACACAGGGGGAATGCCAGAGCAGTACCCTAATTCTGGACACGGACCGCGTGCGATCTTTCTACACTTCAGCCAATCGCTTTACCCACACTTTAGCCAATCACTTCAAACATTTCCTCTATAACTTCAGCCATTGAGCTTCAAGCACCATTTTGCGTCACATTAGCGGGAATTTTAAATGCAGCAAGATACCAAAATTATCACTTTTAAGGTCGCATGAACATCTAGGATATTAGCGACCACTATTGGGTTTGGTTAACGTTATAGTAATTGTGAAGATGACATGATATGGTGATGATAGGTTGTGAAAACACGAACACAAATACAACCATGCCCATGGCGGGACCCGAATCCGCGATTCTTCGGTCCGAGATCGTTACGTCACTACTGAATTAGCGATCTCGGCCATAGTAGATCGACAAAATTGTCACCTTGTTACGAGTCATTGAAACAGATATATGAAGCATTTTTAAATATTGTAACTTTTATTTCAATTTCATCTTCATCGTGTTATTTTTCGTTGAAAATTGTTACTTTATGCCACTTTTAAAATGTTTGTCAACACTTCTCATTTTCCATGCAGCATGGCGGCCAGTATCTGGCTTGCCTTTTCAAATTACGTGGTAGGTGCCAAACGTTTCTGGCCTCACTAATTTCTATTTTTGTTAGAAAGAAAAAAGTACGTACCTTTTCAACTTAATCGTCCTTTACTCAAACCCGCTTTCCACCTGTATATTAACATTTCTAGGCCCTTGATAAAATACTCAAAAAGTTTGTTTGCAAAACGGTAAAACGTTTCACCTCGCACTCTCTGAAAATGTTGTTCCCCGAAGGTTTTTCTTCAATTTTGATAAGTGGTAGATGTCGCTGGTTACTCAATCTCGACTGTAGTGTGAATTCTCCAACTCCTTAAAGTCTATCACAACATTTTTTGCAATTTGAGAAGTAAGCACAGGTGCGTTGTCGTGAAGAAGCTAAACACCATTGCATTTCACGCACCGCATCGAACACAAGTGTCTCTCTCCACAAAACTCTTTGAGACGTCGGATGCAGACTTTTAGCATAACAAAATTAAAGATGAGACTATAAACTGCTCAGAATGTTTTCTCACTGAGCGATGTCTTGGCCCGGTCGGAAACTTGTGGAAGCGCCTATGTAAGTTCCCGTGTTGTGGTCTCGTGGTTCGTGACGTATGCTGGTGCGGCGCAGAACGAACAAAGATAGGAGCGACGGACTAGCTCACCCATGTCTTTCCATCACGCCCCTGCAGAGAAGTGGGATGACGTAGAGTAGGGAGGGAGGAGAACTTCTGCTCGGTCGAGGAAAGGATATAAGTGGCGAGAGGAGAGCAGTTCGTCCACTTCGCTATTCATGCGCTCGTCTGTCTCGTTAACTTCTGTTATGGTATTTGCGGCTGTTTAATTGGTATTTTCTCCAGGTTATTGAGGTCGACACTGCTGTGTTTGTTTGGACTTGAGTTTGAAACGGCGGTCGACTAATTTTGTATTGTGAGTTTCGATGCCACCCTGGCTGTTTGTATCTGAACTACGAATAAAATTGCAATTGAGCTTTCATTCGAATGCATTTATTCATGGAAGATTTTCCGCTTCCCAAAAAAATGAATCTGTAAAAAACAAATAATTGTCTGTGGAACTCTGAGCCTCGCTCCGTTGGTAATGCTAGGGCGGTGACGTCAAGGTCTCCTACTGATGGTAGTGGCACGCTTCGTGGCACCGTCGCGTGATACGGACTTTCCTGCGACACAAGTGTCGGGAAAGGAAACCATCCGTAGTAGCTATCTTCTCAGAAGGCAGTGTAAAAGAATTTTACATGATACTTGATGAATCACAACTTCCAAACTTAATAGATAATGTTGCTCGAATAATGTAAATGTGAGGTAGCAAATATGTATGTGAACAAGCGTTTTCAATAATGAAATTGCACAAAAACAATTACGAGGTTCGATTATGAATTGAGCATTTGAGAAATATTTTACGAATTTGTCTCTCGGGATCTCTAGAATTTAATATTACCAACGTTGTTTCTAATGTAAATGAGAATATGTGCACAGAAAAATCAAATTTAAAATATAAATAAAAATAACAACAATAAACGTTCCTAAATGTTTTTATCTCAATCTCACCTAAATGTATTTCATGTGTAAAACGTAAAAGTGTTCAGGGTGACTGTCTGCTGCTTTCTTGTGGCGAGTTGATTAACTGCGTGGTGGGATGATTTCGTCGTGCTACCTGTGCCATGGACTCCCGCTCATGGCCTCGACCTCTTAACGTAGTATGGTCAATGCAATTATGGTCAATGCAAAAGCTTCAGAGATATACGGGGTCAAGAGACGGACCGATGACGTCACCAGCATCCGATATTAGTCAATGCTGCGGACGCGGAAAGCATACACTGACAACAAACCAAGTATCGGTATCGTTCGTCATCGATTTGTCCAGTCACTACGTACCCAGTTCAGGAACAAATTAAGGGAGTTTTTCTCACCGTTTATATATGCTTTCTGCGGTTCTGAATTCGAAATTGAATTTTGCCGCCTCGAGAAATGTCAGATTTAGAAAGAAAAAGGCAAAAAATCTAAAAAGTTTGCATAGTTTTCAGTTTTCTCTCTTGTACCTCCACAGCTGTGCGCTTTATTAAAATGACATCTGTATAAAATTAAAGTAACTCATTTCTCTGAAATGTGCTTATATTAACTAAAATGTTTTAACAATTCTTTCAGACGCTAGAGTGCGTTGAGAAACGGACGTTTTGCCCCTCTGGCTAAAACGGGAGAAAAACTCTTTTCTGACGAATTATTTGGTCGCCGGCGTTTTAGTTTCACTACATCATGATTGAAAACGACCCTGAGGTAGGAACTGTTTGTTTGAATTATACTTCATTACTGTGAAGCTCGAGGTAATTTCTGAATAAGAGAAAAAGTTTCAACATTTCAATTCGCGTAACCAAAACACTGAGAAGTAGCATTCTCGGTGCGTGGTTTCGGCGCGGGGAGAATGTTTTTGTGTCCAGATCTAAAGGCTAGGTCGAATTCAGCCGCCATCTGGAGAAACTTCTACTGGCCGGTTTCTCTGATCGTTAGTGTTCCGTGCTGTCTCATTACTAGGCGAATGCCAGAGCAAACCACTAACAAACGAGCCATCAACCGCGTGCGAGGCCTCTTCCCTTCCCCTTGCACACGCACTTACATGCTCGTACGCACACTACTGCGTGTGTCGGGAGCTTAGATTTTCATCCGCTTGGGGCGGTGCCCTGCTGGCACAGATACCTGCAAGGGGAAACCCCTCAAGCTGTCGTGGAGGACGGCACCGGATCTCCGGTTCCGGTTGGTGACGAACACCTGTCGGTTGTAACACAACCTACTACTCGTTGACTTTACATTTGCAGACGGCAGAATTGGGAACTAATGTTGTTTTGAAAGTGAAGGCCCGAACACACAACCGAGAACACACGAATGGTCCCGATGTCAATCAGCATCTGACCAATCAGCTGTCTCCGAAGGCAGCACAAGCGCTACGGACACAGTTGACGAATTATGCCTTTCTGACTGTGAGCTGGAGTCGCACCCTTAAATGATTAAGGAAATCGACAATAAAATAGATCGCACCATACGCTATTCACAACATTCATGTACAATATTTCTATTTCTTCTTTGCACTTATCTACAGCTTCAGGGTTATGTTCTTGCCCCGCTGCGTGTGCTGCTCACCGCCATCTATATCATAGGGTCAGTATATACTGCAGACGCGCGTTTCTCATTCAGTCGGCGGTGACCTCATGTAAACAGATCGCAGCGCTCCGTCTGCAAATGTAAAGTGAACGAGTAATACACTAGCGGAACTAATGAACGAATTAGCTGACGAGCTCGGAAACGGGGAATACCCTGATGACTCGAAGAACGCCCAGCAATTCAAAGAACTTGCAAAGAAGTATTCCGTTTCAAGTGGTTGCGGTTGCGCCGGGAGAAACCAAGGGGGAAGGACGAAGGGGCGAGGCGGAAAAGTTTTGGGGAGTCCGCTTTCAACGTGAAGCGTGGTGCAGTCACAGGCTTGGGCAATGATGGGAGCAGGCAGACAGCAAACAGCAGCTATTTGGCAGCGAGCAGGGACAAGTCTACAGGACAACGGTGGTCTCCTTCAACTGGCTCTCGAAATATTCGGCTACCAGCACTAATTCTGCAAACGTGATTTCATTCCATTTCGCTTCGAGAAAATAAATTCAAGACGCGTATTGGTATGCTATATCCCAGTTTTTGCGCGTGGTTTCTATCTCGTTACATGTGACATTAAGCAAGTGTCCTCTATGACATTGACTATGGTAGAGCACGTCGGAGGACTAAATTTATGCTAGTACGAGTAATTAACAATAAAATAGCAATTTGAAGCCAGATTTAGCAGTCAATTAAACTCGGTCTGTAGCATAATAAACGCAATGCATTCAGCGCATATTTACAAGGGTATTAAATCAAGTGTATGCCACATTCAAGTAACCAGAAATAAAAATGACGTCTGTTATTGTAGAAGAGGTATTTTTGTGAGAACCGCGATTAGTTGATTTAAATAAAACAATTTCTGAAAGTTATTAATTACATTTAAGATTGCCAGAAGCAGTTATTAGGGCTCACATCTTCATTAAAATCACCCAAGAGAGAATCAGAGGTATGTACGAGTAAGGCAGAAACGACTATTTCAAACTTTGGGAAAAATGAAGATGGAAAATTAGGAGGGCGGTATTCCTATATATCAGCAGAGGATGGTCATCTGTTGTAAATTTTATTTCAACATGCAATTTTCAAATTTCCAGCTCCCTTCCTAGGTAATGTATAGAATTGATAATTAAAATCTGTAATAATTTCAATTCCAATTCAATGAATTTGGCAAAACATCCGCCACAAGCATCAATACGATCAGAGCTTATGAGATCAAAGTTTATTAAATGATTCTCTTTGCAATCCACATCGATTTTCAGACGAGTTTCTGATAGTGTAATAATATCAAATTTATGAATGAAAGCACGATTACGCAAATAAAAATATATTTGGAGTAAGAGAACTTACAAATGTAACAAATATTTAAATATTACATACAAAAAAGGAAGATTAAGTTGGTTATTAACTTTTTCTGAATATCATAGGAGCAGCTGTAGGTGGTCAAGGGTGCTTAACATCAATTTACAACCATAATATTAAATATTCTGTTCACAAATATAAATTAAGTGAATTGCAACCCACCACAATTAAGAGGTTTAAATAAAAGTACATTTTGGACATCCATCGTGAATACCACAAATTATTATTGCAACAGAATTACGAGCCATGAAATCTCATTTGCTCCCAATCAGTTCATTTATGGAGAGATGTCCCCTCAGGGAGTGTAAGTGCTGAAACGTGTATATTTATAATGGAGTTGCTGACTTAAAATTGCACATACGTTCATGCATCAAAGAGAAAAATCATTTGTTGACTCAATTTCGAGCTATAAATAATCATTGGTTGTCACATTAGATTCATCTCTCACGCCAGCACGAGCAAAAAGCATGGTGTTGTAAAACATGACAACCAAGTCTCACTCATTTTAAATAATTCATCACTTGTCTGTATGTATCTCGTCTCTTCCGGCCACCATTAAATTTCAACGCCCGTTAGTACGATCCCAAACACAAGAGACCCGCTTCCTCTCGATTATAATTCATCCTTAAATGTTAGATGTTTATAGGGAGAAATGGGTATTTTCTTTCATCGTCAAGAGGACAGCGTTCATTGCATGCAACATTCTCCCCCACGAAATTTGTAGAAATTAAGGTACAGGTCACTTTTACTTCCCCGTATACGTACGTATAAACAGAGTAATATACGTAATATAGGGAAAGTTATGTAATGCTGCACGAAAAAACAGTGGATTTTCGGCAGAAAAAAATTCTTTGCCGGGCCCTGATAACGAAAAAGTGCCCAGTTGCTGAGTAAATCCAGTTGCTAAATTAAGAAAAAAATCTTCTAACACGTGATGTAGCCAGAATCCCTGTTTTGTGGGTCTTTGGTACCGAAAAAAACAATTGAAAGCGGAACGTCCGTCCGTCCGTCCATCCGTCCATCCGTCCGTCCGTCTGTCCGGCCGGCAGTCTATGAACAACACTAGCGCCTAAACCATTAGTAAGTACGATTTCTTCCAAAATATTCCCCGGTCGATCTGGTTTTATTCTTTCATTTGGTATTTAATGCAGAGAAAGGTTTAATTCAGTAAGCTACAGCTTCTAGTGTGTTCATCCAGGGTATTTTCTAGCTGGTAATATTGTAAAATCATTTTAGAAAATTTATTAGTACGAGAATAAGACCCATTATCCTGTGTTCGCCCGAGGATTCCGACAAGGTCGCACTGCGGTGGTAGATATTCTCAGTGTCCAACAAGAATGGAGGGATGGTATTGTTACTCTTCTAAATTACGAAGCAGAGAGAGAGCAGAAGACTTAGTTTTAATGGGATTACAAAGTTTTTAGAAAAAGGTAGGAAGTAATAGCTAATGGAATTCAGTTTGGGAGGTCAATATATATATAAGAGAAGGAGAAAGAAGATTACAAATGAGCAGGTATTCGACAGAATAGGAGAGAAAAGTTGCTTCCTGAGATGGATAAAACAATGAACAGCACGTCTGACCAGCCACGTAATCTGATATGATGGTATGTTGAAGAAGACAATTGAGGGAGTCATAGAGGACAAAAATGCGCGAAGAAGACTCAGACTGGAATATATGAAATAGCTTCTGCAAGATATGAGGTGTTCATCGTACTGGGAGCTAAAGCGAAAAGCGGATGACCGAGGAGCAGGGAGAGCTGCTGCCAACCAGTCACATGGCTATTAACGAAAGAGAGGTATCTTATTTTGTACTCAATGCCCCAGCCAGAATTTTCTTTTCCACGGAATTTCTCCCATGTAGATTGAAAACTAACTTAAGATAACTTTTCACGTAACATTTCGTGAAACTTTGACAAAAATGTATTTCAATATTTATCTAAGTTATCTGAAATACCTGAATGAAATGTTTGTACTCTATTATCTAGACAAAATATAACATTTATTCATTAAAATTCGTAAGTCCCTTGCACGAAAATTAGGCAAGATATTTTTCCCTCTCCGGACGGATTTCAGTTTCCAAGGCCTCTCTCTGGATACATGTCTGTGTGGGCTGGTGTTTGAAAAAAGGGATTCTCAAAGAATTATATCCACCCAACGAAGCGTCACAACTTCACACTTTCCTTGTACCGTTTTACGACATCAATCATTATAAAAGTTCGAAGCTCGTGAAGTTTGATTGGCTAATAAACACGATGTCAATTTCAGTATCACGTTTTGTATTCTGCGAACGAAAAGAAAAGAGTCTCCTTTTTTACGACAGTTCCGTGTAAATTCAACAACTTTGGAGCAGGGGAAACAACGATTTTAACAAACTTAGTTCAATTCAATTACGATGATTACACAAAATCCGGAAGGCAAAGTCATTTGTTTCAGTCCTCGTATATAGGCAAGATGTATTTATAATCAGGATTCTTCTAAATAAATATATATGTCCTGATGACACAATTTAATAGTATTGGGAAACCTGAAATATATTTTTGAATCACTGAAAAAAAACTAATTTGCACCTGCTTGATTTGCTGAAATATATCGTATTTTGAATGAATACACAGTTATTGTTACATGAATGAAATCATTTATAAATGCTTATTTATGTACGATGATGAAGTACTGAGAACGAGTGAGAACTGTGTTTACTCATTGACAATTTCAGATAATATTAGCTTAAAATCTATAAAAAGGAATTCAAACATAACTCATTAAAACTAAAATATTCTTCTCATGTTTCAAGGAATAAAAAAGTCCAGTTTTCTAAAGGAACTTTTCTCTTCAACGCGGTATACTTTCTTGAATTCTACGGTACTGTGTAGTATAATGAAAATATTGTATTGCTGCGGTACGAAGTGGTGTATTTTCGACAGAAAATCTCGTTTCTTGAGAACCGTATTTCGAACAAGTTGATTTTTTTTATTCCTTTATGTAGTAAATGACTTTCTCGAAAACGTCCTATGGCCATAATCCAGGGTTTGGGCCCTTGATACCGAAACTCAGAGACTGTACCAGAGACTATGTTCGGTATAATCAGAGACTATACCGAACGTCAAAGACCTTACGAAGTGTATTTTTCTCTATTCTCACAAGAAATTTAAAGAAAAAATGGCTACCTTTATAAGTGTATTTTACTCTATTCTTACAAGATTTAAAGAAAACATTTGGATCCGTTTTTGAGAAAATTTTGAAAATGTCCTGCAGCATCATGTAAAGTACCCCCAAAAATTAATGCTTTTCAAAATCGCAGAGCTTCGACTCTGGTCAGATGTACAGGGGTTTCTTCAATTTGGAAAAAATCGTACGCGTAGTTTAGGCCCTAGTATTCACATACACCGGATAGACGGACGGACAGAATGACGGACGTTTTGCTTTCAATTGTTTTCTCGGTATCAAGGACGCACAAAACAGGGATTCTGGCTATTCCACGTGCTAGGGGATATTTTTCTTAATTTAGCAACTGTATTTACCCACTTTTTAGTTATCACGGCCCTGCAATGATTTTTTTCCTGCCGCGGTTTTTTCGCGCAGCATTACAAAACTTTCCCTATACTACGCGTGTGACTCCCTATATACTTACGTATACGTGTAGGTAAAAATCAGAGTTTTTATTAAAAATTAGACCTGCACCACTCTCTTAAACGCACTTCACACTATCCAACAACAAAATTTAATCAAAAACGTTGGAGCCATTTTCTTCAAAATCGGGATAATGTCTCAGGAGCTTTATGTAAAATTCCCTCAAAAATTAAAATATCGGTTTCAAATTCAAGGGGACGCGATATCAGCCAGATCTATTAGAGAATATCAATTTTGGAGAAAATCTGCCGAATAGTTTAGCCGTTAGCGTTGCTCACAGACAGACAGGCAGAAAGACGTTTTGCCGTCATCGACATTTCAGCACCAAGGACCTACTAAACATGAATTCTGGCTACACCACATAGAGAATTTTTTCCTAAATGTAGCAACAGGATTCATCCACTTTTTCTTTACCAGGGCCCTGTAACAAGAGTTTTTTCTGCCACCCACTTGATAAGACATTTCCGGAGCGCCATGCGGGCGTCGACGAGCCTTGGGTGGCGGGGTGCGGGTCGCCCCGGGGCGGAGGCGGCGGGGCGTGCGCCGCTGCAACCTAATGGCTTTGTAAACAGCGCCTTCACCTGGCTGTGCGGCGTGACGCCTCTGAGTAGGCGGCGGGGAGAGAGGGGAAGGGCGGCAGGTGCACGTGCCCCCACATATGCGTAGCAAAGCCGCTTTCGACGCCCATGGCCGTGCGCCCCCGCCGCCGCTGTCTACACAGACGGACCTTGATACCATCGCACCCGCCCTCGCCCTTCGTAACCTCCTCGCTGCCCGCCCACGCCTCCATCGTACATACGACCCGCCTGTATTGGCAGTCGGTTTCCGCACGTGCGGTGCTCACGTAGCGTCTCTGATCGGCCTCGCCAGTTTCCTCGTTATGCGCCACCTACACATCCCCTTTCCAATGACTTCCTCTCTCATACCGACATCTTATTGCTTCATTACATACCCCTCACTTCCTTGTTTGTCTACGCTTTCTCTCCCGCGTCGTCCTCGCCCACCACTCACACTCGTTCTCACCCTCGTCTTCTCCCACGCCTTCCCTAACGCCCTCACCCACGCCTCCGCCCTTTCCCTCGCCCTCGGCCTCTCTGTCGCCCTCCCTCACGCCCTCCCTCACGCCCTCCCTCACGACCTCTCTCACGACCTCTCTCACGACCTCCCTCTCGCTCTCCCTCACGACCTCCCTCACGACCTCCCTCTCGCCCTCCCTCACGCCCTCCCTCACGCCCTCCCTCACGACCTCCCTCACGCCCTCCCTCACGACCTCCCTCACGACCTCCCTCACGACCTCCTTCACGACCTCTCCCACGCGCTCCACCACGCCTTTGCCCACGCCTCCACTCACGCCTCCGCCCTCACCCTCGCCCTCGCCCTCGACCTCGCCCTTGTCCTCTGAATATGACGGCATCACAAAATGAGTTTTCCTGTTAAAAAATCGCCGTTTCTTTTTGTGGAAGCATTACAATGCTTTCTCTATTCTACGAAAGTGGTATACGAGAAAATAAAAAGTAATTTATAAAGACTTGTCCATTCATTCATGTGTTTGTCTTCCTTGTTAATGCAAGTCAAATGAACGAAGTAAACACGGTCTTCCCTGTTTTGAATATTGAAAATTATCGAGTGTTACAACCTCATTCCCCATCTGCTTGTCACTGTTCATGCATCCCTGTTTTGACGAAAGTGACATGCGTAATCAAATTATATTGGCCTCATTAAGTCCTGTTTCCATCATATTGAATGAAGATTGACAAGATAACGTCATAAAATCAAAGTGAGTGTTTTGAGGCATTTTTATATTGACATCTACGTGTTATTTTAGCAACACAAATTTAATATTTGAATATTTTTATGTCACGATGACATAATTTCTGGTGCAAGGAAATACTTATATTGGAATATGGCCAACCCACTGGTTGCCAAAATTTATATCATAATACTTTAAAAATTAACCCAAAGTCGATTTTGTCATACCCGTCCGCAAAGACTTCGCGGCCATGTCAAACAACAGAGTACTGCAAGTAAACAAAACACTGAGTAGACATAAATTGACATGGCTTCCGTCTCGCCTATTCAGAATAATCCTAACACTTATAAGCTACCATAATTTTGTGCTAGACTAGCGATGCTAAAAATCACGTACTTTCTCGCCCGTATTTTCAAGTTAAATTACGCGAAAAGTACTTAAGTTTTCGAAAAATTGTTATTAAAATTTAAGGAATAAATTTCATTAACAGAAAAATATCTACCTTTAATATTTTAGTTGTAGAAGTATTCCTCAAAAAAATTAAACTTTTGCAATTTTCGAAAAATGGGGTTTTCAAGGAACATGAAATCTGCATCATTCTCTTAAACGTCCTTCACCCTATCCGAAATTTAATAAATAACGATGGAGCCCTTTTTTTGAATATTTTGAAAATGTCCCAGGAGCTTCATGTAAAGTACCCATCAAAATTAAAATATCGGTTTCAAACAAGGGGCGGCGATATCAGCCAGATCGATTGGGGAATATCAATTTTGGAGAAAATCAGTTGAACAGTTTAGTCGTTAGCGTTGCTTACATACGTAAGGAAGATGAACCGACAGTTTTGGCCATTTTTCGGTATCAATGACCCACAAAACATAAACTATGTCTGCACCACGTGATAATGGATTTCTTCTAAATTTAGCAACTGTATTTAATCACTCTTTTGTTAGCAGGTCTCTGTAATAACAGTTTTTCTGCCAAAAATGTTCGCGCAGCATTTCATAGCTTTCTCTCTACTCCGTAGCGAGAACGTAAAAGTATGTACACATCTCGTACAAAATTGTATTTAGGGTACTCATTCAAAATATCGAGTTTGGGCTATATCGTTGCATCAACCGTTACCGCAAAATGTATTGGTTCAGCAAGGACTCACTTTCTGCCTAATTGCAAAAATAATTATTTGGGAAAATAATAATTTTGGCTACATAATTACTGCAACGAGAGACATGTAAATTTTGGTAAATTAAGTAGTTCCAAAAATCGCATATCAAATTACGACAAAAATCAACAAACCCAACATTTAAAACTAACAACCATTCTGCAATTGAAAATATGTTATTGGCCGGTAATATACTGTAAACGAACTTTTTCAAAGATCCTTTGTAAAAAAATATGACAGTGTACTAGTTATTATTTTATAAAAGATTTCTTTTATTAAATTACTTTGAAAAAATGTAGTCTAAAACGTCTTCGTTTTCTCATCTATTTGGTAACACAGCGTCCGATAGATATACGTGGGGTATTGCTTCAACCAACATTTTGATTGCAGAGTGTGAGCAATTAGAAGGTTTACATAATACTGTCCATCCGGACTACAAAAATAAAACCAAACGAATTGACGCTTACGATACATTTTCCCGAGGAGTGGAAAATGTAGGGTTTGGAAAATGTCTAATTCAGGATGTGAATTTTTTAACTTCAAAATCAGATGATCCCAATTTCAAAAGAAGGAAGAAGAACGACAAAAAGATTGAATGTTTCCCCGTCCATCCTCAAAGAATTCTTCATTTCGAAGTTCTTTAATTAATGCTTCACAATGAGCGACCCATGATCTCACCCTCATACGTTTCCTCTTTACCTTTTACTTCTTCATAATGAAACACAGATTAGTTATTATTAAGTATAAAATAGCACAATCACAACAACTGGTGTGTCATCTATCTTGAATCACGAACAAAACTACATAAAGTACTGGACGAAATTTAATACTTTTGTCAAATTTCTTTGTCAAAGTTTCCTTCGTCAAAGTTCAAAGATCTTCCATAAAGTTCTTCAGCAAAGATATATGTCAATATATTTTACAGTGTAATACCGGCCATTCATTTTTTTATTTCTTATGATACATATGAGGCAAAATTGTTGGTTAGTAATTCTCGTATCGGAGTTTCTCCACGAATTCCCCATTGATTCAGCAGATGCGGAGATGATGCGATATTTTGCTCTTGGATGCTGAATGTAGTTTTAGCGTGTTCCTTCCCTACATCCGTTGTTTTTATTTACTCGACATTAATTACATTATTTTCAAATAGCAACACAAAAACACATTACACGAAGGTCATATTCTAAGTTTTTGATCTGGATACTATTTCCAGTGTCTTGATGAGAAATAAAGGTAAATCATTTGATGATTCCTTGTTAGAAGGCGGCCTTCAAACTAGTAATGAGAACTAAAGAGAATTATTATGTCGCGCTTATCACGTCGCGCATGACTTTTGGATTTGGCGCGCGAGCAGCAAGACAGCGCGCTCTGGCGGGAATCGGCGGCGGGCAGCGGTAAGCCATGGGCACGGCCAAGCAGGCTCGAGCCGTGGGAGCGAGTCGCCGTCTGGCATCGGCCTTTTAAAGGGAGCCGGCCGGCACCCCGAGGGCAGTCCCGAGAATGTCCCAAGTGGAGTTACGAGTCTAGTCCAGAGAACCAGCAGTCAGGAGTCTATCGTCATGGGGCGACGGTCTCAGCCAGCAGACGGCGGGGAAACGTCCAGGAGCCGGACGTGTAGAGAAGCAGGGAACTGGCAATATGGCTGGCAGCTATTGTAATTAAGGAATCAATAAATTGTTGTTGAGTTAGCGTGCGACTTTCATTTATGGACATAACAAGAATAACCGAAATCTCATCAAATGTGTTTTGTCCTTGTACATCTCGGTATTGATTTCATTGAAACGTAAGGATTTTTCGTTTACTCGCTTATACATTTTATATTCGAAGCCTGGTAAACATTCTGAATAATCAAGCTCCACACTCGAAGGCAGAGTTTTATTAAACGTGCAGTTTACAATATCGTACAGTAAGTGGTGGAACAATTTCCAATACTATCCTACAATCCTTTGTAGTTGGTTGAGTCAGACGTTGCTGAGTGGCTGTGACCAGCTTTCTGAACGGATTCAGCAGTGCTCCAGACTTCGGAGGCTGAGCCGCTGTCGGGGCCCTCTTGACAGCCCGTCTGCGCCCACCAGGCCGCATTAAGAGAGGAGAGATGGACGCCCGGGCGGACACGTGCCGGGCCCGCCCCACGCATGTTGCGTCTCCCCCGCGCCCCTCACTGCTCCGCCTGCACCATCCCGTTGTGCATCACCTATCTCCGACCCGTCTCTCTCTCGCTCTCGCTTTCTCTCCCCTCTCGCTCTCCTTCCCTCTCGCTCTCTTTCCCTCTCGCTCCCTTTCCCTCTCACTCTCGCTCTCTCTCCCTCTCGCTCGCTCTCCCTCTCGCTCGCTCTCCCTCTCGCTCGCTCTTCCTCTCGCTCGCTGTCCCTCTCGCTCGCTCTCCCTCGCGCTCGCTCTCCCTCGCGCTCGCTCTCCCTCGCGCTCGCTCTCCCTCGCGCTCGCTCTCCCTCTCGCTCGCTCTCCCTCTCGCTCGCTCTCCCTCTCGCTCGCTCTCCCTCTCGCTCGCTCTCCCTCTCGCTCGCTCCCCTCTCGCTCGCTCTCCCTCTCGCTCGCTCTCCCTCTCGCTCTCTCTCCCTCTCGCTCGCTCCCCTCGCGCTCGCTCTCCCTCGCGCTCGCTCTCCCTCGCGCTCGCTCTCCCTCGCGCTCGCTCTCCCTCGCGCTCGCTCTCCCTCGCGCTCGCTCTCCCTCGCGCTCGCTCTCCCTCGCGCTCGCTCTCCCTCGCGCTCGCTCTCCCTCGCGCTCGCTCTCCCTCGCGCTCGCTCTCCCTCGCGCTCGCTCTCCCTCGCGCTCTCTCTTCCTCTCGCTCTCTCTCCCTCTTGTTCCCTTCTCCTCTCGGTCTCGTTTCCCTCTTGCTCTCTCACTTTTCGGCATCTAGGAAGCATTATTCCTCTCGTACCAATGTACTACCTCCCGGATTCTCTGAGAACCCAACGCCACTAGTCGTTCCTTCCCGAAACTTGTTCCCAGTTGCCTCTCTCTGTATGCAATTTCCAAACCCTCTAAAACCCTAGTCTTCACTTTCGATGACCAGTATTCGCAGCCTTGTATTCCACGTACCTCATTCGCCCAAAACTAATTCAGCTTAACTCACACTGTCACAATCCCAACGTTCTGAACTTAGCCCTCTTAGCAGTACATTCATCTCTTCGCTTTCACTTTTCACTCATCCGCTCCTATTCGCCTTGTTCTCCTCCCTTTTCCGCCTTCTCTTCCCTCCCTCCGCTCGCCTTTGTCACCCTCCCGTCACCCTCCACGCCCTGCACTGCTCTCCCTGACCCGCATAGCTCCCGTTTGTCTCTTGCCCTACCTGTCAAACGCGCCTCGCCCACTCTGGCGCAGTCCCGCCCGCCACTGCCCGCCCCGCTCGGCGGCGAGCCCCTCTGTCGACGCCTCGCCCGCAACATCGCGTCAGCCAATCCTGCTGCCCTGGGTTAGCGGCTTCAAATGAGATAACACACGAGAGCACTGCTTGATTAATGGGGACTGCTGGCTGTATTCATTACTTCGCGTCGGCCCATTTTTTTCTTGGGTAAATTGTAAAGGGAAAATAATTGTTCGTGGAATTAATGAAGTTAAGGCAAATGTGGAAGAGAATTTTCATGGATTGTTCCTGTGAATGCGGTTCTGAAACGTTCCTATAAATCTGCTTTATGAAAAATATAAGGACTCTTATATAGAAACATTAACAACTCCAATCTGCAAAATAATGTAGATTTTATCGTATCGTATATTATGATCGGTCTATCTTCTATTCAAATAAAATTTAAGTGTATGTCTGTGATTTTAAAATAACTGATAATCTTATTTGCTTATTTAGATTATATAAAAACCAATTCAATTTATTTTACGATTTTTTGGGGGGATAATTTCTGTTTGGAAGGGTTGAACCAACTAAAATGTAGTGTTTTGTCAGGCATAAATTAGGCATTTTTTCACTTTATTTCCTCTTGAAAAAAAATTATTTTGTGAATACGTGTTCGCAAAATCACATGATATTCTAAATGTGTTTTATTCTGAAACACCTGTATATTTATACGAACAAGTAGAATACATGGATATATGTCAATTTAGAAGCAAACTCTTCAATTTCGAACAGTAACTTCATTAATCCATCTGGCGAAGAGGCAAATTATGACTCAATTATTGAAAATCGACAGGGTTTCTATTGGTGTCTGATTCAATAAGTCTTCAATTCGCTCATTCGAGTGATACAATGTGCTTCGCGAGTCTCTCCTCTAAATGCTGCCATTTCGCGGAATTTCTTTCAGTAAAATGAGCACGTACGCGTTCGCACTGCTGCAAATTAAATGCTAGAGTCCGCGCAAGTTGCCACGCCACGCTCGCGTTGTTGTGAGAGTGACTCATTGTGGTAAAGCAACTGCTCCACAGATACTACTAACGTAGCAAACGAATCCGGTAATTAGTTTACGCGTAGCAGATTCCGCCACGCAATGTAATAGTTGCATTAATTTGTTCAGTAAAGTTTTGAAGAATAACGAACGTAAAATTTTGCGGTAAGTATGCACTCATAAAAGACTACAAACTCAAACACTACAGGCTCGGATGCGTCGAAATTCGACCGGAACAAGACACCATCATTCGTCATTTCTTGTGTATGTGACACAGTATTGAACAGCTGCATATACAGTTTTATTGGTTAAGTCTGAAGTGAAGAGTCCGTTCAAGGCCATTTGCAAAACCCACATCATCTGCAATTCTACTTCTACATCTCCCACACATGGACAGTTATAGTTTTCTGCTCTCGGTTCACCTGCTTAATATCATGATTTTAACATTACAGTGCGACTATTTTATTAATGTGCCGAGATCGTGGAAAATTCTGGTCGGCCTCTCAATTGCTGGGGAACGCTGCATTGAACTCCCCTGGAAACGCTGCTCAAGGTGTCGCCCTGCAAAAGGCATGATTTTCACTCTTGTTGAGTAGTCGGTTTGTGATGGCCGGTTCGAAGTTCACTCTCAAATAGAAAATCTGTGAATATGACACATACGTAAAATATATCAAATCATTATGTGCATCGTATCCTGGAGCCTTTCTTCCAAATGTTGACAAATGAAGAGCGTTTACAGGGTCATTTTCAACAGGACTCTGTAACTGCACATACGCTGCTTCAGTTTCCTTAAGAGTTTACATGGCTCTTGTGGAGACAGAATTATCACACGTGGTTAACATGCTTTCCTGATCTGACTGCATGCGATTTCTTTGGGTTTTCCTGAAAGATCACATATACACGATAAATTCGCGTAAAAGCCATCAGAAACCGACCATTCAACAACACTGGAAGGCATGCCTTTTGCAGGTCGAGGGCATGCCTTGAGCATCGTTCTCAGGGGAGTTCAGCGTGGCGTTCCCCGGCGAGTGAGGGCCCGTCCGCCGAGCAGAATGTTTTCCACGATCTCGACACACAATAAAACAGTCGCACTGTAGATAATCTACCGTAATGAATCTTTGTATTCTCCCAAGCAATTTTCTCATTTTCTCTCTGTAAAAAACACATTTGGGGATAACATTTTCAATTGCAATCATCTGAATTGTTTCAGTTTATTTATTTGCTATGTACAGTTATAATCGTGTACGTATTTGGTATATTATAACTGATCAATATAACTTTGGCAACTTGTTAAGTACAACTAATTATGATAAAATAATGAATGAGGAGTGGGAGTGATTTAATGAGACAAGGGAGGGGATGAGTCAGTGATATGGAGTGAAAGAATTGTGAGAGTGCGTGAGGTGAAAAGTGAGTTACCGAACGGAGTAAGTTAGTGTTTTAGGATTGACTATTTTGGTATTATGTTGGGAAGTCCCTTACAGAATACAGATCCTTGAGTTCGTATATTATTCATAAGGAAAGCAATATAAGGAAATCTTCATCGTAGAGTTTTCATTCTTTTTCTGCAGGACAAAACGAGGAAGAAGTGCCGCAATTTACTCACTTGCGTATCTGTTAAGTACAGTTATAAAAATTTAATAATTTGGTATATTATAAAATTGATAATCTTACACGCCATTATATTTCCTTTCAGGGTGACAACTACCACATTCTACACGAAAATGAGTGTGCTGAAACAGAACGTATTTCTTGCCGGTATTTTCCCGCAAAATTATGGGGAAAAGTATTCAAAATAAACTTCTCTCAAAATCTATCTTAAAGGGTCAGATTTCATTAACGTAAAAAATCCATATTCATAACTGTAGGTGTAGGAACACGTAAAAAATTGAACTTTTGCAATTTTCGAAAAATCAGAGTTTTCAACGACCATGAGATCTGCACCATTCTCTTAAACGTCTTTCTCACTATTCAACAACAAAATTTAATCAAAAACGATGGAGCCCTTTTTTGAAAATTTTGAAAATGTTCCGGTTCATGTTAAGTACCCTCAAAATTAAAATATCGGTTTCAAATTCAAGAGACCGCCACATCAGCCAGATCAACTGAGAAATATCATTTTTGGAGAAAATAGGCTGAACGGTTTAACCGCTAGCGTTGTTCACAGATGAACGGAGAGACGGACAGATTGATGGACAGACAGGTGGATGGACAGAAACACACGCCAAAAATTCGCCGTTTTTTCGCGCAGCATTTCGTAACTTTCTACTGCGTAAGTGGTAGCGAGAATGTAAAATGAATAGCGGACCTCTGTTATTGAAATCTTTTCCTCTTATTCATCCCAATATCCCAACAGGAAACAAAGAAAACGAACATCCCGATCACGCAAGTTTTCCTTACGTCTCAGCAGCCGTGGATGCGAGAATGCAGTATGTGTCTATTATATAACTTAAAGTGTACTTTAAGCGTCGGCGTAGCCGTTGTAGGAAGAGCGGGACCCGGGCGCTAGCCCCCTACGCCAGTCTGGACTACTACTTAACAAATTTGCTTTGAGAAAAAAAAGTTATACAAAAACTCTTTATACAAACAGAAAAGCTAAAAGAAACGACAAATATAATTCTGAATATTGAAATACCGCTCTTAAGTTACATCAACATTCAATGAAAATTTTACATTTTATTTACAAACTAGCATTTTACATTTACACGAATTTTACATAAAACTTTTACATTACTATTTACAAGTATTTAGAAAATCTTGGTATAGACTTAGAGATACGAGAATGCAGGAAGAGTAGGAAAGCCAAGGCCGGGGAGCACGGGAACACAAAGAGAGCGCGGACAATGCTGGGCCCGCGGCAGAGAAATTAACCGCGAAGCGATGCGCGGCCGTATTTCAAAGGCTCAGCCTGCCCTCCGAGATCGGCCGCGCCGCACGACGCACAAAAAAATCCGCCCGGCGTATAAATTGTGCGGCGCCGCGCTGCCCGGAATCATGCTCTGCCAGGCAAAAGCAGGAGAATCCCGCGCCAATGTTCTGTGAATTCGTTCACGTGAACCGGAGAATCTTTGTGGGAAAGTTGAAAGAGGTGTGGATTTTTTGCAGAAAAACGAAATATTTATAGTATTCTATGCACATTTTCTGGAAGAGAATCAGGTAAAACTGTCTATACGACTACTATAAATTGTTAATAAATAGTCTTATTGATAAAAGGGAAAATTGAATAGTCTCAAAGTCCCTTTTTTATAATATCCATACAATACAACAAAACGTAATTTTTGTAAATAGTTTAAGCAAAATTATTAAAAAATCATCAAAATTATTTCTAAAAGTTATTGAATAATTATACAAATAGTTTATGCTTAATTTATATCTCTACTTACTTATTATTACGTATTATTTTCTACGAGCTTTCAAACGCTTTCAAACCGTCAATGAATAATTTTGGAAAATTAGCGGCAATAAGAATAAATAAAATTATTTTGTTTTCATAAGCTACCCCTCTTCTAAGATATTTGATGAAGCTCCCAGCTCGAGAAGTTAGGGAAAATTATGTTAATTTCGTAAAGAACGGCGTTAGAACGCGGAGCCATGGGGCGGTCATGCACATGCAAATGCGCAGCGCCGCCCGAAGTCGCGCATGTCACGGGGTTTTATGAGGGCACAAGGCCAGGAGGGAGGTGCTTTTTTCCAAATGTGAAGGATCAATGAATTCATTCCGTGAACAGGCATGTCTAACGAAATATGATGTAGGGCAAAGGAATCCCATCGGGGTCGATGTTGAGCCCTTTGGAGGTCGATGAAACTCTTTGTAATTTTATTTTACGCAAAATAATTAAAAAATCGTCAAAATTATTTCTGTAATTTATAAAACAATTATACAAATAACGACACAAATAGTTCATATTTAATTAATTTGTAAACAATTCTAGTATAGCACGTTGCATTGCATCGTGCTGAACTAGAATCAAATGCTGTAAAATTGTCGCATGTGCTCTGTTTTCAATTTTATTTTTGAGATGCATTCAGCAAATAAACATCCCAATAACTAAGTCTATTGAATACATTATGGATGCGTTATTTTCAATTGCTACCGGACACATTATTCAAATATATAATGAAAATATACTAACATCAAAAATGTAGAACAATTATGGTTTTGAATAATACCCGCTCAATAGTCAGATTTATTAAAACTGCCGGAGAGATTTGAATAACAGGATACAAAACAAAATACTAACTACTGATATTTTGTTCAAAACTTTTGCCTGTAATCATGCTCTCTTTCCCTACGTTAGTTTTATACACACAAGAAAATACAATTTTATGAACCTATAAAATACTGAATTTGGAGATCGCATTATCAATTTAATTTCAAAACAATTACCGTATTCTTATTTCTCTCTAAAAAGAACTACAAAAGTCAAAAGGATTAAAAAAATTGCCAATAAATTAGCAATCTACATCTGAAATTAGCCTGGAATTGAAATGTACAAAGATATAAAAATGAGACAAGGTCCCATCTTCCTACTAAAGTATCTAACCTTAATTAAGAGTATTGTTAAAAATCAAAGGGAAATTGTCTTATAAGCCTCGTGGCAACTCTTGGTCAGCGTGCCCGCTTTCCAGTACGCAGCCCCAGATTCGATTCCCGACCGAGGCAACATTATAGTGTGCGTTTCCTTTGTAATGTCCCAGTATATGTTGCTGTGTGACGATGAGAAAATCCACTTCTTAGATTGAGAAGACCGGAATACGGCGTGGGGACGACTACGTGCTAACTACACGTACCCTCTTAACACATGGGCGCGAGGCAGGGACGTCGCCGGTAGGCCTGAGCCCGTTCACGGGATGTTGCGCCTAGTAGATACATACAAATTGTCTAACATTCAATTTAATAATTAACTGTAGAGAACTTAATTTTAGAGATATGTTTCTTCTTTTATTAAGGTTAACACCGGTTTTGCTTCATTCTCCACCATCAGGATGATTCAGGAGATGTGAAAATCCAACTCTCAATCCATCTTTTCTTCGGTCTGCCTGGATCGCGTTTTCCTGTAGGTTTTAAATCTCTAGCAGTCGTGGTTATTCTTTTGCTGTCCAACCTGGAAACGTGTTCATTCCATTCTCTTCTTCTTGTTCTTGTAAAGATATACATGTTGATTAAATTGCACTAAAACTGATTTGGATTTGAATTCTCTTTATCAATCACGTTTTTATTTAATATTGAAACAGCAATCTTAATTATAATGCGATTGAGTTAGCGTAAACGCATAAAATCCCACCATCAACAACGCCCCATTTTGCTTTTACGTACGACAAACATTCGCACATTCCCATTGTACTATGCCTTTGTTCTCCGCGCAAGTGCAAATAGTAAGTTGACAAAGTTTTGCCGCACTCGGATGAACGGTACGGTAGCCCATAAAATACAAACAAACAAACATTGATTTTTATATCGAAAAATTCAAACGAATTATATGACATCCTTCGAAAGTAGTAGGTGTTTGGTATCTTTTTGACTAAAGTGCATCAAAGTTTTTTATATCTAACCGTATTTCGAAATTGTGAATAACCTACGATAGTGCACGAATAATTTTGTACGATCAAGAAGTAAACATTGCGTGGTTGCGATTCAGAATCGTACCCCTCCAAAAAGCGCGTTTTTACACAAAAATACAAAATTGCTTTGGAGTATATACAGAGTAAGTATGATAGGTTTCTCTTTACTAAAATCAAAATATAAACTATTAAAGCGACAGAAGAGAACTGCAGCTGTGTACAGAAGCACTTAGGCATTTTTGTAGAAGTATAATGCGTAATAAAAGAATTTATAATGAATAATATTCTTACAAGAATGAACAAAATATGGGAAAGTATTTACTACCCCTGGTGAGTGATAGTTTATCTTTGTCTAGTTATTCAATTATTTATTGTGAACTCTATCAATTTGAGAATGATAACTTTCGCCAGTTTTTCGTCACATATACAATAGTTATAATGGTAAATTGCAAATCGATATTAATTGTATCTAGACGTAATGTATTAAGTGTATACGAGGTATGAAATGAAAAAACAGATGAGAGAGCATATTTATGTCAATATAGATATCTTAATTTTAGTTAAAAGCGAGGCCTCGCATGGTCGGGTGCGGTCGAGTATGGCGAAAGTGCACAAGAATAAATAGAAGAGGAAGAACATGGCGGAAACAGATAGAATTTTAATCTAATAGATTGTGAAGAAATAATGCCAAATCAGCGCAGGAAACTACAGTTTGATAATAACAGATTAACAAATATCTTCAATAATTTGTAAATTTGATTTATACTTTTATTTATACTATTATTCTTTTTTTCATCTAAACATGCAAAGAAACTGCAGTCATTGGTATGAGAGTGAAGCATCTTTATGGAAAAGCCGGACAACGCCATGTAAGCCAGCTATACGAAACCAGCCAGCTATACCAACAAAACGAAAAATAATGTTCAGTTGTAGAATCCTTTCTTTTAATATTGTTTGTTTATCGATAGATGTTTCCAGGTAGGTCAACTGTGGTTATTAGTCCCGTTAGTGTAATGAATGTTTTGTCGCGGGTTGTGCCTTCCCCGCTGGATGGTGGGATCCCCGACCAACATAGCTTGCGAGGGATTTTCCCTCTCCCGGTATACAGGGGTGCACCGCCCCAGCCTGGACAAGTAATAACTCCTCCTGATCTCCTGACATGTGTGGTAGAGTACTGCATACACGTTCTATGTGTAAGGTGAGAGATTAGGACATGGAAGAGAAAGGCTAGCTATCTGTTCAGAACCGAAATCCGCCTCTGTCGAGACCCGCACCCTAGAACGTCTCGATATAGCAAAGACAGCGGCAATGACGGCTCTGACCTAAACTCAGCCGGCGTGTTCGTATTTGTAAATTACGTTGTTCTGCCACTGAAGATACGGGAAATTTCACCAAAACAAGTTTGGGTTTTTTCATGTTTTGCAAATTTTATTATTGCATTATTTTGCAATAATAGTATATTATGCAACTAGTTAATAATGTTAAGCTTTACTACATGAGTACGTGTCGAGACGAGTACGAGCAACGTCAAGAGCGAGTTTTCCAATTTGTAGGAATGCAATAATAATACATTATGAAACGATGATGTAATGATGGGTATTAATACACGAGTGTGATATTACGATACGAGCGAGGAACGAGCTAGTAATGTAAACTTCACACGAGTGTATTAAAACCCATTACATCGAGTTTCATACGATACTTTTTCTACGACTTGTGGTAACTTTTATAAGTTAAACTTTTACATTGAATCATTTCGTGGCAGTATGCAGGGTTCAGCCAAAGTCACCTAGCGGACAGCTCGCTACCCACCCCAGGTGGCTTTGTTTTACGAGTCTGCCTGCGAGGAGTACAGAAGTTGCGGCAATAATTCTGACGTCACCATTTTTGCTTTTTTCTCTTATTTCTGCAGGTGTCAAGTCCAACTTTGATTCACTAGGCATTTTAAACTAAAGAATTGGCTGATTTTTAACAACAACTATACGGCAGCAACACTTAACCCAAAATGACTTGCGTTCATATCTTAACCAAAGCAAATGTTCTCTTCCAATAATTACCACCGCGCTAGTAAAATAGAATCGAAGTGACATTACGATTCAATTTATTATCAATAATATTTCACGTTAAGAATTATTAATAATGAAAGAAAAAACATAAAAGCAAAATATAATATTAACTACAATTTTAATGTACACAGTCGTACGAAACATTTACTATAAAGATTCTTAATGATTAATGAAGTGTCAATACTAGGTTTGTAAGCTTCTCTGTGATGATCCAGAGCCTATATCATAATGAAAACTGTTTCGAAATTAGTATCATTATGCAACGGGTTGCAGCCATCAAAGGACAGAAGTATACAATGAGAGTAGAAAAAGAATCATTACAAACGAGTTGCATGCCTTATTTTATTGAACAACTGGATTATAAATTTATAAGAGAACCAAAGTTAATTTTTGGAAAAAAAAATTTCATTCTGACGTCTCGAATATTTGACATCCATGCGAATAAACAGCAGTCGTCCGTTAGGTTTACCGCTATCGTCCAATGATTCTTTCGCTGCAATTGAATTGCAGATTGCAATTCTCTCGTTGCAATCTGAATATGTGATGACGCAATTATTCGTGCCATAAACGGCAAATACGTCATAATCTGTGCCATAAGATGTCATTTTATGAACGATTTCTTTTATCATAAAAGGTGGTTGATGAAGCGGGAATACAAAAAAAAATTTATGTTATTGTATGTTATTGTGTATCTCTATTCATTTACCTTCAAAGAGAAATTATTTCCTGACGCACGCCCGTGCTCGACCAATGCGAGCTGCTTTTGACAGCACGCCGCATTTGCATCAAATTTGCAGGACGCTTCTTGCGGAGAGACGGTTAAGAGAGAAGTAATTTCACGCATTTTGCATGAGTGTGCCAGAGAACGAACTCGTCCCCATAGGGCATCACAAGCTCTCGCTTCTTCTTATTTTTCCTTCGTTCTTTTCTCTCTGCTCTGATGCTGTTGGAGTGTGATCTACTGACACTTTCTTCGACTTTCCACAACTGCTCTTCTTCACTTTGAGGATGCTTCAGACATTTTAATACTGCTTTACGTTGTGCCTTACAGCTACTGTGGAATCAGAATTTCGTACCTGGTTGCTTTGATCACATACATAAAACTATTCAGTGCAAAATTGTGTTTTAGAGTTTTGGCTTTGGATAAGTAATCGAATTAGTTTTCATCCAAATTTTTATAGAATAACTTACTAATCGTGCTACGTTTTTTTAAGTCACTGAATTGTTTGGTTGGTGGAGGGCCCAAAACTCTGATCATTCATTTCAATGTAATTCTCCAATTTTTTGTAATACCTTCAAAACAACTACATTAATTTTACAAGAAATCATTAGTATACATTTAGTGTACTTTAATTGAATTCATTATAGATTTAATTCCACCGCTTTTACCTCGTGATTTCCGCTTTTAGCTCGTATACCGATCATCATCAGAGCTAATCTAAAAACACTTACAAGAATTATAATTTTAAACAGCACATCAACTTCTTACACCCAAACATAAAATTCACTACTGAAATAGAAAACGAACAAAATGTTTAAACTTTCTTGATGTTACTATCTTGTTAGTGCAGGTCCATCACGAATTCAACATATTCAGAAATAGTTGAATTAGAGGTGAATGATATTAACCATTCTTTTATAAGAAAATAAATTAAAACAGTCACGAAAGTTTTACATATTGTAATGTTACATTTTGCTAACTAAATATCACTGAAAAGCTTTGCATTATAATAGTATTATGTTATTAAATATTATAGAAGAACAAAATAACTTTGAAGATACCAGCTGTCTACCCAACGACAGAACACCTTTCTGAATGAGCATCTCATCCGCGAACTGAACTCGACCGCTTCCAGTAACGCGTGAGTAATTACTCAAGGAGCGCGAGCGGAAAATTTACTTTCTCTGAATCATTTTCTACAGTACACTGAAGCGAATATGCTCGCATCAGGCAACAAATCTGGGAATAGCTCCATGCACAGAGTAAATAAAGCTGAAGCTGAAAAAAATCTGAATCTGAAAGCGGAAATAAAGCTGAAGAGTTGAAGGGGCACCCCCTGAAGTGGGTGACCTTTTCATTGTGAAACACTTGCGCTCGTTTAAATAAGTACCGCACAAAACGAAATGGTCAAACACCTGCTTACTAAATTAAAGTATAAATATATTTAAATAACGATTTGAGCATTAATTTACATGTTTTCTTATGTAATGATTGAATCAAATTCTAAATACTAATAAAAGTAATAAAAAATACCCCAAGAATGGTTGAATCACACAAAGAAGTAATACTGTTGCATTGTAGTACCCTTAACGTGTCATTTTAATGTTTCAACGTGAGGCGTACGTGCGTATCTTTACGTGCTTCGCATCCTGTCCCCTTTCAGAGAATGGACGCAGCTGCTAACGAGGTCCTCCATATTCAGTGACATTTGTGAGCGCTGTGCAGCGAATAGCGATTGGAGTTCCTCCGGTTTTTGACGCGGCCGGCGAACCGTTCGGACAAGCTCTTTCATCTCTGCTGCCACGCTGGCTGCGGTGGTCTTTCTTTCTGTTGATCTTCGCTGTCACCCATTATCATCGCTTTGACAGTCGCCCCAGCCATCGCAAGAGGTGTGATGATATCTTTTTATATTTGTTGTGGGACGGTGAATGGAATCTTGCTCCCTGTCATCCTTTGCCTCAAAATGAGTGTAGTACGTTTATACGTTTCCCCATTCGTTCTTATTGTGGTCAGCAAAGCAGTCATGGTTCTCTGATTTTCAGTTTTTCGGTAACTCCGTAATAAAACATTGTTAGTTCTTCCTTCTCCGTATTCACTGACACTATCGACGTGTAATATGGGTTCGCATTTTGCTTCTGTTTGTTTACAGATAACAATAAATTGCCAATGGCAATGACTCGTTTCCCGAGGATAGAGATTTCAAGGTTGAATAAACAGAATAGGAAAATTGTAAAAGGCAAAAAGCTGACGTTTTTAGAAGAATCCTATCATTGAATACTCTCAAATTATTTTAAGATGTTTCGTTAATTTTCTTCCTTCTTCCTATATACAAAGTATTATTCAAATACGAGAAACTAGTTTTGTATTTCCTTTGGAGTAGGGATGGCAATCCTTGCTACGCAACATCCAACAATAATTGCTGTCAGAGGATATCACGAGTTGTCTTGCAATAATATTCGCCTATAACGACTGAAGTAGTATGTTTTTTGATGATTGTCGTTTTGCAGTTAATGAATAAAATAGTACAAGCATATCTTCCCAAAAGAGTTGTTATAATAAAACAAATTCATTCAAAAATGTGAAATCTCGTATCAGCCTACCTTATGATTATGGATATTTAAAATTAATATAACATGACAAAATTATACACGAAAAAAATAATACATATCACAATTTTGGAAAGTGACGAAAAGATCAGAATGCTATACAACTAATTTTGTTCATATTCAAAGGACGAAAAATATTCCTTTTTATTACGGTATTATCCAATATTTTTCGGTTTTCAGGAAAAGTTGCAAATGTATGGCAATCAGAACCACGTCAGTCTTCAGAAGCGAACCCAACTGATAAGCCTAATTTTCTACTCGCGTAAGGGAATCCAAAAAATCAACAAAGCTCACGAGAACATACCGGGTTTAGCCCATATGCGAGGCATCTGCATAGTGTCAGTACGTCGTTTCTTAACCCCTTTTTGTTTGTCACTTTTTACCAATGAAATCTAAAAAAAGATTTGGAAACCCTTTCTCATCATAGTCTCTACAAATAACAAAATTTTAGGCAGAATTGTTTTCATGAACTTCGTAATTATATGCACTATGAATTGTATTGTATGCTATTTTATATTATTTATTTATATTAATGTAATAATTAATTCTTATGGCTACTAATAAAAAATTATAACAAAGAATCAAATAATGATTAAAGGACTTTAATATAAATGGAAAATATATAAACATTATTACATTTTTTACTTCTCGATATTTACATTAAGAGTAGAATTTTGACGAATTACATAAATAATATTTTTATATAGAAGAAATATTTGATTTTTTTCTAGAGAGATGGGCACTAACGTAGAAATTTAGCTTTAGGAAAGGAGGCATTGGATGGTCAATGTTCGTTGTGCAATTTATCAATCCGCGATAGCTTACATTTGCATCCAGTTCTTAAATGGCACTTGCCTGTACAATACAAGAGAAAAGGGAGTAAAAACGGTGAGCACAAAGAAGATATTAATGAGTGCAAAAGAGTAAAGACGTCTTTATGATACACTATTAAACACTAAAACGCGAGTAAATCGTGTATAAGATTTATGATCATTTGGAAATAGTGGGAATTAGTAAACCACAATATTTCAGGATTCACGAAAGACACATGTCATTTGGAAACATTTCAATTAAATAACGTCAACGTTACGATCAGTCGTCTTTCAAAATTAACCTGTTCTATTAACTCGAAGTAGTTAGGTTTTATCCGATTCCATTTGATGAGTGGTATTTCATTCTTCACCAGTCAGTTGAAATCGCGAGGTTTTGAGGGCGTAAGTAAGAGAGGAAAGGACTCGAGAGAGAGAGAAAGAGAGAGAGAATGAGGAGGGGAGAGGAAGAGAGTGATGAAAAAGGAGAGACTAATTGATTGATGTTTTCTGTCACATCAAGTGTTTTGGTCATTAGTCCCGTTAAGGTACCTAGTGAATGTTTTATTCCCCTGGGAGGCAGTGTTTCCTTCCTCGCTGGATGGTGAGATCCGGCACCGACTTTCACATCGGCTTGCGGTGGATTTCTCTCTTGGTATATCCCCAACAACGCCAAGTTTGGACAAGCTCTGGATTCCCGCCATGTGTGGTGGGGTAGCACAGAAGGACCTTAGGACCTGCCGATTAAAACAGCGGCAATGTTGGTTCTATGCTAAACTCAGCAATAAAGCAATAAAGAGAAATAAAGCAAGAAATAGAGAGATAGAGAGTTAGTACAGATGAAAGAGACGCAGCGAGAAAGACAGCGAGAGCGAGGGGGCGAGTGGGCGAGAGAGAAAGAGAGAGAGAGAGAGAGAGGGATCTAGAAAGAGAAGGATGGATGGCGTGAGCAAGTAGAGTGGACACGCCCAGTCTGTCGTTTGTGGGAGCGTACACAGGCGCACGTCAAGAGGGAGCGCATAGAGAAATGACTCAGGAAACGAGCAATGGCGGGCGAAACTGCGGCCCTTTCTCTCGCACACACTTTTTCAGTGTTAGAATGTTGGAAAGTCGATGTTTAAATGGAATGACGCTTCTAAATGCGTTTATTATTATTATTATTATTATTATTATTATTATTATTATTATTATTATTATTATTATTATTATTCCTCTAAATCACGACTAAAGATGTTACGTGTCGGCAGAATATAAAATCTATTCCAGGTTGCAACCAGCTACCTAAGGAGTAGATCTAGGGACTGTCGATGCCTCTACAATACTTTGCGCAAAATGTAGGCTGTTCCAAATAAAGCGATTTCTTGCACTTCCCAGTCTTTTGAATTACCTGGGAGTTTAGACAAGTTCTTACACAAATTTTGCGGAACAAATCCCAGAGCTCCGATAACTATCGGGACGACCTGTGCTTTTACGCCCCACATTCGGCTGGTCTCGATTTCCAAACTCTTGTATTTAAGACGTTTCTCTGCCTCCTTGGTAACGACGTTTTGATCGCAAGGTACAGCAACATCGACAAGTAAACACGATTTGTTCTCCATATCCCGGATGACTATATCCGGTTTGTTTGCCGCTATCGTGCGATCAGTTTGAATTTGTTGGTCGTACAATATCGTACACAATCCAAAAGACGTCACCGGCTTCGGTGAGTGTTTGTACCACTTGGGGCATGTGTTCGGAACTTCGAGGGCGGTACATATCTGCCAGTGGAGGTAGCTACATACCCTATCGTGTCTTTTCAAGTATTCGTGTCGTTTCAATTATTATTATTATTATTATTATTATTATTATTATTATTATTATTATTATTATTATTCCATCACATCACGACTAAAGATGTTATGAGTCGGCTGAATATAAAATCTACTCCAGGTTGCAACCAGCTACCTAAGGAGTAGATCTAGGGACTATCGGTGCCTCTACAATACTTTGCGCAAAATGTGGGCTGTTCCAAATAAATTATTATTATTATTATTGCGATGCTATCTTTCGGTGCGGGTAAGTCTAGACATACTGTAATATCAAAAATTCACAGATAATACGTTTTGCGAATATATTGCACTTGCGGATAATTGTATCTGTGCCCTGTGAATTTCAACATCACTCGAAAGTCCATCAATCAATGACACATTCGTGAATCAAACAGGTAACTTTCAACATGTTGTATTGTCGGTGTCCCGGGGACTTCACCTCATATCTCCTGAGCGAAATAATTGTCCAACTCGTGTTCATTTACCGCTGGCATTCCCTGTGGCGTGCCAGTGGAGTACATTCTCCTCAATCAATGAGAAATGTTTGCAGCACCCGCGCCGCAGTCGCATTGTTTACTCTCTCGGTGCCTCTAAAGCCCTGGACGTTGATAGCGAAAAATGTGTGGCCTCATATCGCTAGTTATTAAACTCACTATGGTTTCCCAAACATATTTTTAGTGATGTCTGGCAAACAAAAAGCACAGGTCTCGTAGGGAATTATTAGTTTAATTAAGGGATGTCACCGTTCACGTAGAGAAAAATTACCACGTGTTAATAGAAAAATAATATTTTTCTCATGAGAATTGAGGTTTCCTCTCTTGGGTGTAGGACATAAACCATTATTTGTTTACTTTATCATAATTTGTTACTACATATTTCTCAACGTTATTTCATGTTACATATTTTGCTACTTTTCATTTGGTATCATTGATTTCCATTACAATACCCAGCATTAATCTACCCCTTACTTTCATAATTTTTTAAATTTGGAAGTCAGTAGAACGTTCTCTCAATTTTCTCATTTTACTCTGAAACTTTTCTTTTTAAATTTCTTTGTAAATAATTCTCTCTAATCCATGCGGGTATGAGCACCTGCATTCTCAGACTCCTGGCGCTCTGACCTGAATATGCTTCCGCTCGGGAAATATTATAACCTTCCGCTGAAACAAAAGTTTCAGTGGAAAATGTTTTATTCTTAGATTTTAGGTAATTACCTATGTAAAGAAAAACATATTTTCTCGTTATTTCTTGTCGGCAGATACACGAAGGAAACAAGTTAAGACGTCCACCTTCCGCTGAAACAAAAGTTTCAGTGCATGGAAAATGTTTTATTCTTAGATTTTAGGTAATTACCTATGTAAAGAAAAACATATTTTCTCGTTATTTCTTGTCGGCAGATACACGAAGGAAACAAGTTAAGACGTCCTAACTTCATGTGTCAACTAACTTCTCGCCTGAAGGATCAGTGATTAACCCTGTTATCACATTGTATTTTGCGTTCGTTCATATTGCATGAAATAAGAATAGTTTTTCTGGACAATCTGAGGAAACTAGTGGTCTGTAATTTCTATCTTTGTGTAACCCCCACATGCAATTACTTCGGAATAACCATCTTTAAAATCTGACGACGAAGTGAAAAACCAAGGCACTGTACAACAAAACTGGCCCTTTTTTTCTGGAAATGGAGGTAAATTAGAACTTCGAAACTCAGAAGTCAGTACCAGGGGGCCTCGTGAACAAATGTTCAAGGTAGTCTAAAGAGATATCAAAAATCAACGGCGAATTCGGACGAGTGGCAAAGGCAGCCATATTCCCCGTGTTCAAATTTGTTTTTGCAATGGTTCTCAGTTTGTTCAATACAATTGTCACAGATTGATCGCATCTCATTCCAAGGGATTATTCCCATCAACTCGTAGTGAGAATAATTTCAAGAAGATATTTATATTTTAATTGTAATTTTCTTGAAGAAATATATGAGAAGACCCGAACTATAGTTCCCTCCCCCGAAATACTTTATGTTGTTTTTGTTTGTGTGTTTGTTTTTGCATTTTTCTCAACAGCTAGATGGTCAATACCCAATGTAGGAATAGGCCAACAATAGCCCAAAATTTACCCGTTATGTACATCGTTGAGTATCCACTTGCTAATTATTTGATAATTAAACAAGCGGCACGCTGCTAACGTCACGGTAAAATGAAGTCTACCATGAGAGCAGACCATATAACAATTTATCTGCCTAAGCAGAACAAGCCCAATATGGACAAAGTGGTCGAGGTAATGTTCCCAGAATACGACGAGAAACGAGACAAGCTCCGAACACGCCTTCAACAGATTCTGTCGATCGCGCGGACGTTATGAAACATTTGAGCTAAAACTACAGCTCGTATCACGAAAATGAAATTTTCATTTGATATTTCCATCTGAAAATACAGTAAAATCTGTCTAACCAGAACCTGTAAAAGAAACTTTCCCCGGCCCGTGAAGTTAAATGGCGTTTTACACAGCATAAAACAGAACCTGTCCAACGCGGAAACGGAACGGTTTTTCAAGTCCTACGAGGGGGACCTTCATAAAACGGAATTCCTGTTAATTTAATGTAATTTATTTTTTTTATTTGCCAAAAAACAGTAAAAACTGTACATGACGTGTGGGGAAGGAGATTTAACTGCGCAAAGGCAGAGAGATTCGAAATATTCTTAAAGAAATGAATGCATCCGCACGTCTATTTTAAATTCCCTATCCCTGTGCCACACGATTCAGTCGTGCCAGCCGAACAGGGGAGAGGGCTTTAACTGTCGGCTTAGAATTCGAGCTTAGATCGCTTGTCTCTCATGGCGCAGGCCGTATGGGATTTCCTTCCCTCTCGACTCTGAGCGTGGGAAAGTGTAAGGACATGGATTCTATACTTCTATTTATTTACAGCGTCTTTTAACAGATCATCAGCTGTTACGGTGTCATCCAATTGGGAGCTTAAACGTCTCTACTGTAGGTGTCATCCACGCTCCCGATTGGATGACACCGTAACAACTGATTTACGTCAACAGACCCAATGATTAAATTGAAGTACATTCACGCGTCTCTTTGCCCTGCGTTGAAAATCATAACTCCTCGACCGCAGACACATTGCTGATCAGAAAGTCATATTACTGTGACGGTTCGTATGGACATGCCGAACAAATCCACATTTGGAATGTTTTAGCAAAGGAAAAATAATGGCATTGTCATAATGACAAACGACGGCGCGGAGGCGTAGAAACTTTTGTATATTTATTACGCCAACATCGCAAAATTTAGAGAAAATTCGAGCAGACAACGACAAATAAATAACGACATTTTAAGTTTTGATGTGCTAATGAGCAATAGATGCGAGAACAGACGAAATTTTGCAAAATTGTAAAAATTTTAAGTGACGTCAGCAAACAAGTGAATGGCCTACACATCATGTAAGTAAAGGCGCAACTTATAGTAAAATAGCTAAATAAGAACAGTTTTGAAGGGTTTAAGGAGACGGGACGCTCGAATAAATTGCATAAGTAATTATTTAAAAATTGAAAATGAATGCGTGTCAGAGTAAGGAAGAAAACACAATTTTCGCCACGAAACAATACCTGGGACAAAAGACAAAAGAGACAGTTTGTTGTTTTTCCACGTTTTCACGGGGAATGCAAGCAGCTACTTGTTCAGACGGCGTACGGATGTCGTAGAGAAAGCGGTACATGTTATAAAGGTGTCGAGACTCGAACGGAGAATGCGTTCAGATTGTGCTGAGATTTTGGCTGTGAGGTGAACGGACATTGTAATGGAAATCCAGACCTGTGGAAGCGTGATGATGGAAGCTGGTTTAACTGGTGATGTGATACCCACCGTGCATAACCCTGCATAAAATGTAAACATCCCTAAACCAGAACTTTTTTGTCCCGATTGATTCTGGCTTAGACATATTTTACTGTAGAACTATAAGTTTAAATTTCATGTTGTTTCCATGCGTGTATTCATTGATAATTTTAAATAAGTTTGAAAATACTGGAAATACGACTTGTTGATGACACTTACTCCTAAGTCGATGTAAGTGGTGTATATTGGGTAAGGCAGCACGATACACACAGCCATCAGCCACGTGCCGACCGTGCAAAAAAACACAGGCAGGCGCGGCTTCGTCGGATCCATCGTAAGCCGATAGCGGTCGGCCGCTATCATGAAGAAGGTCAGCATGGCGACGTGCAGGGGAATATCCTGAAAAAAATACATAATATATAAGAAAGTTCAAATTATAGGCACTTCATAATTTCCTTTACACTCTTCTATTAAATAAGAACCTCAGAGGCTTTCCCATGGAAACGATAAAATTCTGATTTAGTAAAATAAAAACACCTACGTTTTCTTAATTATTCACTCTTAATTTACCTACAAAGTACACTCTTGAAATTGTAGACAGTTCATAATTTCATTTATACTCTTCTGTTAAATAAGAACCGTAAAGGCTTGTCCATGGAAACGATGAAATTTTTATTTAGTTAAATCAAACACCAAAGGTTTTTAATCATTCACTCGTAATTACATAAAACTCTTTAATTTTTAGAATATAGGCCTACATGGTGTTGGAAACGTTAATGCCAAATCTATTTATTTAAAATATAATTAAAATGATTCCTGGGATAAGATATCTACTTCAATTATATTCAATACTTTGCAATGTAACTAATAATACGTCGCTGCCAAGTACAATTCCAAATCCAAAAATAATTTTAAATACGATATAAATAAGTTTTGCTAATAAGTAACCGTCTTTTTTGCTGTCAACTTTTTATTTACTCGCGTTATTATCATTTTCTATAGTTTTTCTACAGAGAACTTTCTACACGTACGAAAACAAGTATTAAATAAAATTGTTTAGTCCATTTCATTACTTGAGTCTATATTTCACCCAAATGTAAAATTATGATATTAATACTGATATAATTGCCACAACCTCCCTGATATTCAAGAGTTTGTACAAGAAGAGAGAAATAATGCGTTAACAGCTTAAAAAACTCCAATGACATTAATGTAAGAGGAAGAACGACAACTTATGAAATTTGAATATGCTCTTGTTTTCAGTGTCATATAAAACTCATTGATGTTTACATTATAATTTAAAACATCAACCTGACAATGATGACATACCTAAGTACAAATATATAGTCATCAAAATAAACTTATCACCCGATGCAGTTAAATATTTTCCCAAAACTCTCATGAAAACAAGAAAAATTGCAATGAGTATCTCACAAATGATTGTTTCATAATGTTTTCACATGATGAACCTATAAATGCTACAACAACCCGTAATGTTATAATATTACTTGAATCCGCATCTGTCAGCTCCCAAGTGTTTTCCCATGCCTGGATTCGAACTTAGTTTTCAAAAGGAATTTTGAACATTTGGCGCTATATATAACTAGTGGTGCTCACATACCACGTACTTTCTCGGCCGTACTTTCGTATAAAAGTACTCACATTTCCGAAAAATTGTATATGAGCGTATTTCAAAATCAGACTTTAAGGAACAGATTTAATTTAGGAAAAAATCTTTATCTTCATAATTGTAATTGTAGGAAGACACCAAAACAGTATTACTTTTTGCAATTTCTCTATGCTCTTTGAGTTTTCAACGACCAAGGCACCTGCACCATTCTCTTAAACGTCCTTCACACTAAGAACAAAATTTAATAAAAAACAATGGACCAATTTTCTTCAAAATTTTGAAAATGTCCCTGGGGCTTTATGAAAAGTAACCCCTTCCCCCAAAAAATTAAAATATCGGTTTCAAATTCAATAGGCCGCGACATCTGCCAGATGGATTGAGGAATATCAATTCTGGTGAAAATCGGCGAAACGCTTCAGCCGCTAGAACTGTTCACACACGGACAAACGAAAGCCCGGACGGACGGTTGGACAGTCGGATGGACCAGGGGACGGTCGGACGGACCAGTAATAAGAGTTTTTTCTGCCAAAAATTCGCCGCTTTTTCGCGAAGCATTACATAAATTTATCTTTACTGCGTAAGCTGCAGCGAGAAATAATATAGGGTTTCAATGAATAATGGACGAAATGGTGTTAAAAAATAAAAAAACGTTTGTAGTTTTGATAAAATGTAAAAAAATAATTTTTAAATGTTGTCACTTTGACTCGAAATTATGCAAAATTGCTGATACTTTCAAAAAATGTTACATGATATTATTTCAAAATATAATTTTGAAGAACAGAGTGCATTAAGAAAATATATCTTCAATGTTGTTGTAGAAAGATGCCGTAAAAAATTAACTTTTACAAAACTTAGTGTCAACAAAAATACGAATTTATTATTATCACTGTTTTTATAAGCGTATTTTATTTTATTTATTTATTTGTCAAAAAAACAGTAAAAACTGTATATGACGTGTGGGGAAAGAAATTTGTCTGCGCACATTTTCTTGAGGGCCAGAATTTTATTAAAAAAACCACAACGAAAAAAACGAATAAATGAATTTAGAAAATAATTATTTTAGAAAATTAAAGATATTTGAAAAATGTTTTTTCCCGAGTTATAGAAAATCAATTTCAACTGTAAATGAACTACAAGCAAAAGGAGTGCTCAACAAAACGTGCGCACAGTGAAGCTACATTTACGTCCAGAAGCAAAACAAGGGGCCATCTCAGCATTTGCTCAATGGATCAGGGAAACTGGACAAAAACCTGATCGAGATGGGGGTCATTGACCCGGAAGCTGAAGTACATTACTTGTTACAGGCGTATTAAATGTATGTCGTAAAGTAACGTACATGTACTGTATGTTGATTTCTTGTACTGAGCTGTTGATACTGACTCTTGATGCACGTGATTTCTACGGCGTGTGCTGTAATTATAAATATCAATATTGCATGAAAATAATATGTTCCCTCTGTTAAGTAGGTCATTTTTGACAAATATTACAGATTCGTAAATAAATATACAATGGTAATATTCCCAGTTCAATGAAAAGAGGCTTGCAGGGATCGCGTGGAAGGTATATTTTCATTATTCGAATAATTTTCTTTTGCAATCTGAAGGTCTGAATACTACAGGATGAGCTTCCCCAGAATAATATGCCATATCTCAGGCGGGAATGCACATTTGCAAAATAAATGCAATGAGCTGCATGAAGGCTGACAGAATTTGAAAGAATTCTGAATGCATAGCATAATGAACTTAATTTAGTGTTTAATTCTGTTATATGTACATTCCATTTGAGGTTTGATTGAATTGAAAGACCTAAAAATTTTGTTGCCTCAACATCCGCTAATTGCATATTGTTCATTTTCAATGGAACATGCGATTTATGATTTGAGATGCAAAAATGCATTGAAACAGTTTTTCTTTCGTTAACAATTAATTTGTTATTATTAAACCAATTTGAAACTTCTGAAATTGTACTATTTACTGCTTCTTTTTTGCAAAGAACATTCGTGTCATCAGCAAACAGAACCGTTCTTCCATTTTTAATAGACGAGGGCATATCGTTTACATATAACAGAAAGAGAATAGGACCTAAGATCGAACCTTGCGGGACCCCATGCACAATTGGCAAAGAATTGGAAATATAAGTATGTAATGTCCTTTCCTGCCAGTATGGTATTTCTACTCTTTGAGTCCGATGTTTAAGGTAAGAAGTTATCCAATCTAGGGCAATACCACGAATTCCATACGAAGGTAATTTTGAGAGCAAGATCTTGTGGTCAATAACGTCAGAAGCTTTCGAGAGATCTAAGAATATTCCAATGGGTACTGCATTTTGGTCTATTGATGAAGCAACATCTTTGAGAAAAGAAAAAAATGGCAGTTTCCGTAGATTTTGATTTTCTAAAACCGTGTTGTGAGTCTGAAAACGCTCTGTTTTTCCTGAGAAATGTTTCCATTCGTAAGTAGAAAAGCCTTTCTAATATTTTTGAGAAAACTGACAAAAGAGAAATTGGCCGGTAATTTTGAATAACATTTTTGTTCCCTTTTTTAAAAAGTGGCTTAATTTTTGCTGTTTTGAAAATATCTAGAAATTTTCCTGTACATAAAGAAGCATTGAAAATGTGAGTTAACGGATGTATAAAGGCAGGTGCACAAGTTTTTAATAAACAATCCGGAAATTCATCTAAACCAGATGAATATTTATTTTTTAGTTTACTGACTATTCTGAGGATTTCGTTGGGAGAAATTTCGGGAATAAACATCGTATCTGAAATTTTTTGGGAAGTGTAAAATGTTGAATTTTGTGATTTTAGTCCCTTCGTGAGATCAGACGCAATTCTGGAAAAGTGTTTGTTGAAGAGATTGGCAACTTTTTCCGGATTACTCGTTTCTCTTTCATTATCCTTTAAAATAACATTCTCTACAAGGTATCGAGATGATGTGGTTGTATTTTTTACGATATCCCACATTGCTTTAGTTTTGTTACTAGCGCTCAAAATGGCCTGACTATTTTTCATTATTCGAGAAACTGTTCTCTCCGTTTACCAGAAACTCTCTCAACTGCCAAATGAATACACACATTATTCAACGTCAATAAGTATATGCTCTTTGAAACCAAAATACTGTGAACAAAAATGCCATGTTAGCAGTGTAGTCATGATAATTCATCGATTGGCCTACTTCGCAGAACACATAGCTTTCCTTAACATTTCGCAGACGTACTACGGAAGATTCCAATGTTTTCAGTTAGTTTTATGCTACTGAATTAGATATTCATCTAACAGTTGCCGATTAAAAATAAAATAAACGTTTTTAAATGTTACATGAAGTATCTGCCCTACTTGAAAGGGAAGGATTCCTTGAAGGTAAATTACTGGGAAGAAAGGCGATAGCTCTTCGAAAGCTATCGATTGAATAAATAAGGAGAGACGGAGCACGGGAGTGACGAGAGCCCAAGGAAAATGATTAATTGCTTGCTGAGTATCAATGATCAATTTCCGATAATAAACCTCTCATTCTTTCCTTAATTGGAGTGGATTTTAATGAATGACATCGACGGCCTAAAGGTAAGCAGAGATGCTTTCAAAGATGAAATGTAATCCTTAGGTATGGGAACTGTGAATTTAATAAGGAATTCATAACAATGTAGTAAGTTTTGTGTACAAAAGAAAGTCACATTTTTAGCAATTATTTTTAATTGAAGGTAATTGATTTAAAAGCTATTTTTACTTCCTCGCCCTCATAAAGGTACTTTGTAAGATGAGAAAGTTATGTAATCGTGCGCCGGGAAACGGGATTTTTTTTAATGAATGTAATGCAAGGTTGTTTGCAAAAGTGTATTCAATTGATATAAACCAGATCACAACATGTCTTGAGTAGTTATAACAGTGACATTAAATGTTGTTATTATATGAAAATAAAATAATTGAATAAGAAATTAAAACTGTGTATAAATTAAGAGAGGATTCTTATTCATGCAAGTTTTGGTGTAGTTTCTTTGATAGGAATGCTGATATTGTATCAGTTCTGAGACACTCTTCAGTGAGATTCCACTAGTTTAAATATTTTACCCACTTAAATAAGCAGTTATATTACTTGCAAATCTAATTACAACAGTAATTGTACAGCTGTAGACATGGTCCTGAATTTATTAAGGAAACCGGCATATGTACAGTAAATCACACAATTACTCTACTAGTCTAAAGACTTGCCCTTATTGATGGTTCTAACCGTGCAGTTTTAAACATGAAGCCAAGAGACTGGTGTTGTGAGTGTATGTGTCCTTGATACCATATGGTGGTTCAGTTGTTTATAATGTTCTTCCACATTCAACCAGAGAAAGGTGGGTTTCATTACAGAATTTACCAGAAATTACGAGTTTTTTCATTTTTGTTGTGCTTCGTTTTCTTTTTCACGCACAATAAATTAGTTCATATTTCTGTGTGTTTGTTCGTTTTTTGTTTCTATGTATTCTAATTCCGTAACATACTTGTATTCCAAACAATAATTAATTGTTTGTTCCACAATCCTGAGGAAGGAACAATAAAGTTCCGTAACGTTGGCATACTCAGGGTTGGGCAGTATTTAAATACTTGTATTTGAAATACGTATTTTAAATATATTTTGTATTTGAAAAACTGTATTTTTGAGTTTTTTGGACATGTATTTTAAAGATTATTTAAATACATTACATAGGTGTATTTAAAAAAAGAAATACTTAAAATACTTTAAATACATATGACGGTAATGAGGATAGATTCTTTTTGTTTGATTCAGATAGTGAGTGGACCTCATTGAACAAAAATAAAAACTCCTTTTAGCTGAAGACTTGAGTTCTCTTCATTTTTAAGTGATAAATATAAATAATTAAAATGCTGGACAATTATCCGACAATAATACAGCATTTATTACTATAACACTAGTTTATGTTCATCAGCGCCAGTTTAACAACTGTTTTCCTGTGCAGGTTTTATACATTCACCGAGTAGGGGTTTATTGTTCGATGATTGGTTTGAAAAACTAGTCGTTTTAAAAGGAAATTCCCTTTATTTGAGTTAGACATATTTTTGATATTTCATATTTGGTGTGAAAGTATAAATGAAAGTGTTTTATAATTGTTAAGTATAAGGTATAGCATTATAGGAAAGTGTTTTATATTTGAAAGTTTTTAGTTATTGTTCACAAAGTTATTACTGTCAATTAGTCATTTATGGTAATTGACAATTACTGTATATTGTTGCAATAAAAAAGTTATAACGCCTAATTATAGTATTTAGTGTATTTTGAGTATTTGAAGAATTTTAAATACGTATGTATTTATCAATTCAAAACCTAATGTATTTTGAGTATTATTTAAATGCTTACTTACAAAGTACTTAGACGAAGTATTTAAATAATAAATTTAAGTATTTTCCCCAACCCTGGGCATACTAGGATTTTAATTGACACCCATGAGTTAGTTCCATTGAGTAGTCGTGAATTCAAGAAGAAATACTTCGATAATTTTTACGAGTTAAGGAGAAAGCCACAAGCGCACGCCCTTGCACTACACAATTGCTAGGCACGGTCTCCTAAAAAAGTATTGCTTATAATAGTGTGTAATTTTGTCTTCTCTGAGTTACGGTTCTGTTACTAACATGATTGATTTCCACAACTTTAGACTTCGTTTTGAAATAAAATATTATCTACTGCTAATGTATCTTTTGTTGTTCTCTAAGAGCACAGATTGAAAGTGGGCACCAAAGTGCAATCCAAATTAGCAAAATTAAAAAATATATATTAGATTTGGAATTTTTAGATTATTACACTTAGCGTGAATTTAGATCGTTAAACGCTCGTCAGCGGAGCACATGGAGTCGAAGGTGAAGGACGTAGAGAAACGAATAAAGTATTTCAGGTCATCTGTTATAGGCTGCCGACAATGGGTGTGGTATAAGACAATTCTCGCAAACTGAGGATGTTTTCCTGTGTTTGAAGTGAAGCTTATAATATTTTGACTCGTCAAACTACCTGACACCTCACACATTGAATTTAATAACGTGCGTTATGACTATGTTCTCGTGTGTCGAATTGGAGAGCGAATAAAAACTTTCGATTTATTTGACGCGAAAAAATTAGGCATTTCCCTGTCTTACTTACAAAACTTAATGTGTCTGTAAGATATAAGCCCAAGAATTTTCACCGACCATGGCGTGCCTTGCGCTTCAGAGCGCCGAGATAGTCGTGAGCACCGGTGCAGACGGACACGCGACTGCTTGCTGAGTATTCGGTGAATCGAGAAAACGTCTCTGCTCAATGAACTGGATAACAGGCAAGCCCGTGGCGTTGTTAGAAGTCCGATAAGCAGTTAGGTCCATGATTTCGGTCGGTGATCGTGCTTCATATGGGACTCTTAGATCCAACTGTTGATCTCAAATTTAAATTATAATGATGGTCTCATCATGCCAATCTAACAATCGAAAGGAAAGATGATTCGCTGAAATGTGTGGGGTGAAAATTGTGTATTAAGCCTCTAAACGTAAACACAGCATTCTCAACAGAGCGTTCAGGGAACAATATCTAAAATTATAAAACTATTGCGAATTTAATACTTCAATATTTTCCACAGGAGATATATATCCTTCAGTGTTTGATTTTTTGTTAAACATTTATTTACTTTCGGATGTTTTGAATCCGCCGGGTCCACATCCTCATCTCATCCGTTCCTCTTTTCGCTTTCTCCTTTGCGATTGATTAGGATTCTCGACGTGTCAATTGCTAAGGTAATTAGTCCCGTAAGTGTAGTGTATGGTTTTTCCTCGAGAGGTGCAGTAAACTTCCCCCCGCGGGATGGCGAGATCCGGCGCCGACCTACCGCTGGCTAGTAGGTATTTTTCCGTACCAGGTATCTCTCACCAACGGGGCATCGCCCCAGCCGGGACAAGCTCTAAGTTCCCGACCGGTCTCCCACAATGTATGATAGTGTCGTGCATGTTAGTGTAAGTGTAAGTAAGGGGTGAAGATAGGACAAGGAAGAGAAAGGAATGATCGCGCGCGGTCCATGGCCCGTTTGTTAGGGAACGTCTCGGGCATTCGCCTGGTGTTGATCGGAGAAAGAACGGAAAACTACCGATCAGAGGAGCGGGCCGCTAGAATTCTCGAGACAGCGGTTCAATTAGATGTGCTAGTGTAGAAATTCCTGCCACCGTCGAGACTCGTAACTAGGTCCTCCCGTTCAGAGGCACTGCAGTAGCATCAGTTGATTTCTCTGCGGACAGCTCTCCTCTACGATCCTACATTTTAAAGAATTGAACTTGAATTATCCTCGTAGTAATACTCGTAGTATTGTGCTTTACAACTCGTGTCCACGCGGTGGCCACAGAGTGGAATTTATTAATTATTCGGTGTTTTTGAATTTCCAAGAAGAAGAATATTTCTGAATTCCAACCTTTTGCATAAATGTATTCGATTCTGGGATTTCCAGCAATTTCGTAATTTTCAGAAGAATATCTTATACGTACAATCAGTTGAATACAATATCAATTGAATCAAAAGCTAATATAATTCTATCAAAATTCGTATTGGCACACCGTATCTATATACAGTCATTCTTTGACATCAGAGTGTTTATTCAGATAGATTAAAATATTGTTGCAACTTCCAATCAGATTTCAGTTTTTTTAAATGTCACATTCGATATTTTATCTACTAGCCTTTTTATGAGTTTGTACTGAATAATTTCAAGTATGGGAACACTTCACTGATAAAATAAGTATAAATGCGTGTTTAAAGATACGAGTACTTAAGGCTATTTTACTCAGTGGAGTGCTTTCTTAGGATCATTAAGAAAAAAATGACTTCACGCATATTTAATTTTTCATTTGCTTCCTAGTTAGGGCAATTCCTTCCTTCAAATTCCGCGCGATTTGCACTCCCATATCTTGTATCAGTACATCAACATGCTCAAAATCGTCACACACGACCCTACGAACACGACCCCCTTTCAATTTCCTCCCCCTGGTATTGCGACTATTCCCAAGAGGCATGCCTCCACACACATGTATCACTCTGTTCAAACAGACTTAACACGCCTTCTGTGTTGTTCCACTGCATTCTCTATTTTACTGTAAAAATGCAGAGCGTGCAGAGTTTACCAGAGCAATTAAAATATTCCAAAGATAATGGGAAAGAAAACAAAGAAATGCAGACAGAAGAAGGCAAATAATTGCACGCAGAAAAACATAATAGGTTCCGAACATAGGAGGCGACCAGCGCGAGCAACACGGTAGCGGTGAAGGTGATGTTGGTGTGGGTGGTGGTGGAGGTGGTGCTGGTAGGAGTGGCGGTTAAACGGGCGATGGTGGTGGAGGTGGTAGTGTTGTAAGGGGTGGCGGGGGTGGTGGCGATAGCGATGGCAGTAGCTGTGATGTTAATAGGAGTAGGGATGGTGGGGGTGGCCGTGGTGGTGGTGGTGGTGGTGGTGGTCGTGGTGGTGGTGGCCGTGGTGGTTGCGAAAGCGGCGGCGGTGCCGGTCTATGTAGTGATGGTGTTGTGGATGGTGAAGGTGATGGTGTTCATGGAGGGTGACGATAGCGATGATAGTTGTGGTGTTGGTGGTCGTGGTGATGGTGTGGTCGTGGTGGTGACGGCGGTATTAGTAGCGTAGGTGCCGGTCGTTGTGTTGTCCTGGTGGTGATGGTGATAGCGGTCGTGGTGGTAGTCGTGATGTTGATGGTGGTGGTGGTGTTAGTCCTGGTGGTCGTGATGGTGATGTGGTGGTGGGAGGAGTAGTGGTAGGGATGGCGGTGACGGAGTTGTTGGTGTTGACAGTAGAATTGCTGTGTTGAGGAAGGGGCAAGTGCGGCGGTAGGGGTGGCGGCGGCGATGCTGCTGGTAGGGTCGGCGTGGGTGGTGGAGTGGGTGGCTCCGGCGGGTGGCGCGTGGAACGCGGCGCCCTGCGTCTCCCTCCGGGGAGCTCCGGCTCGCAGTTCGCGCCTAATTGGATTCGCAGCGCCCGTAATTAAGCCTCACGTTAAATACCCGCGTCTCCCCGACGCCCGAGCACGCCCCGCCGCCCGCCGCTCCCTTCGGGTAAATGTTTCGTGAATTCTGAATTCATCGAATACCCGTGTACCAACAGGTTCATGAGGCAGCAACTCGAACGGAAAATACCAACCAAATTGTGCTATATTAATGGAGGAAACGCAAATTTGATTGTTGTAGGTATGGAATGTTGATTGATATGCCCGTTTATCATATAATAATTCGTTTTATTAATTCATATCTCCAGGTAATAAATGTTGGCGATTTTTCATGTGAAGTTAAGTTTGCTAATAAAGGGCTTCAATGTGAAAGTCATTCGCAAAATGTCTATTCTTTTTAAATGTGTCAATTCAGCTATGAAATAGAGAAAACGTGAGTTTTTATGGCCTCCTATCAATTTTTAAAAGTTATTAAAATTAAATGTGTTATTATATTCTCTATGTTATTAAATGTTATAAGCTTCCGAAATTAAATATTTGGTTTTCAACATGCCAAAAAAATTAATCAAAATTATACGACTTGATATTCCTTGCTGAGTCATTTTTAACCGATTTTCAATACTGCTATGCTATTGTCAGTAAAATAAATTAAACGTGATAAACTAGTCTAAGTAATAATATTTTAATTAACTAAATCACTTTTAGGTCTGAATATGTATTGTGCTCAATTACCTTTAATTAATCACAGATTGAGAGATAATATGTATATATTCATTACAGAATGGAGTATTATTAGGTTTTCTAATAAAGTAATGTGTACACAATGTCGCTTATACAGTTCCATAATTAGATTTAATTAAACAAGAGGAAATTAAAATTATGTTGATTTCGTCTTTGTTCTTTTAAATTTGCTCTGATTAATACACTTGAAATTATGAAATGCATTGCAACATTTAGCTCTTGATCAAAATCCTAATGAAGAGAGAAAATGAGAAAAAATTGATAAAAATCGGATAAATAATGGACTCCCTATTCTACTACATTATCTACTACATTAGTTGGAATTAATTATGTCTAATTCTAAACTATTTACACAATTTACAATTTACAAAACATATTAAACTGTGAAGTTGCTTAAAATAGCAGCAGATTTTACGCACGTTCACAGTTTAAAATGTTTTGTAAATATTGTAAATAGTTTAGATTAGTCATAATTGATTCCATCTATATTCAGTTTCAAAAGATAAGCTTCTGTCAACTTACATAAGTGTAAATAGTAATAAAATGTGATATTAATACGTAGTAAAAATGATACAACCGTTGAATTTATAACTGCAATAAGCCATTCTCGATAAAATTTTCATTTCTTAAACAAGATATCAGAAGATGGCTGTTGAGATACAGCCGAAACGTCATGTAAATAGATTGATCACAGATGTAATAGCAATAAATTTGAATGTCTAATAATTGAATGAAACTTTTTGTTTTAATTACTCGATTACTGTTTAAATCATTCATATTTAAATTTTATTCAAGTAAAATATAGTTTTTCGGTATATAATGTTATGTTTCGATAAATTAACAAACTATTTTCAAACCCCTATTGCATAAATATCTTTTAAACAGAATTAATCGTTTACATGTGAATGTGTCGCAATCTTGTATCATGTTAATGTGTACGGTGTGCAATTCTGTAATCTAGTTCCCATACACCTGCAGCACGCCCAAGACGTATCACGCCCCTTTCACGACCTTCCCAATACAGCCTATTTACAATCTTCTTACAGCACAAAGTAACTTTGTTTATTTTATTTTCACGATAGTGTTAAATCAGTACACCAGTCTTAATAAATCTATCAGCTGAGAAAGTAATTTTGAGCATTTTTATATTTAATACAGAACGATGATTCTATGAAATAATTCTCAATAGTTCTTCCCATAATAATAATAATAATAATAATAATAATAATAATAATAATAATAATAATAATAATAATATTATACAATTGTGACTATTAGTAGGAATAAACGAAATAGAAAATATTTTCAGTACTCGAGCGTCCAAAGTATAACTAGCCTTCACTGTTTAATTAATGAACTATATTACTTTGCGATATGCATATGGCAATGTCGACTTAGTTTAGTATGATTACCGCAAAGAAGTCGTGGCTATATAAAACAACAGGTTACGGCATTGTAAACAAAACACACGGACAACATGTATCAGCAAGGCTGCCACTTAGTATATCGAGAAAGATCCCAAAAGTATAGAACTTGAAAGGTTCGGTATTCGTATTAAGCTAGTGGTTCTAAAACAGCACCTACTTTCTCCCCGTGTTTTCACGCACAATTACGCGGAATGTAATACAACTTTCGAAAAATTGTCCATGAATCAATTTTAAAATCTATCCCTAAGGAAGAGATTTCAATCAGGGAAAAAATCTTTATCTTTAAATTTTTTTATGTAGGAAGACTGAAAAAATTTGAACTTTTGAAATTTTCGGAAACAGCGTATTCAACGAACATGAAATCTGTATCTTTCCCTTAAAAGTCCTTCACTCTATTCAACTAAAATTTCCGTAGGAAGAAAGTAAAAATTAAATACTCATACTGAAGTATCCGACATACTCATTTCAAAATATCGTTCTTCGGTCAAATCGTCACCTCGTTCGTCAACGTTTTATTTGTACGCCAAGGACTCTCATTCTGCAGAAGCTTCGTAAATATTGATTGAATATTTGTCATTGCAAAAGTGCTAAGTTTAAAACTTTCTCGAAACCCTACGTATTAGCAATAAAATCTTTCTCGTAAAGGCCTCACGAAAATAACTGTGAACGTTCTCCAAACAATACACAACCCAATATTTCGCCCCAGAAGGCTGATTGCCGACCATTCTTTGTGTGCCGAGAGTTGTGGAAAGACCTACCTCTCCCTCGCAAGAAAGCCCTTCCGCCTCTCCACGCACTCTGCGGAAGTGAGAAGTGCTGATGCACCCTGCGACAGACAGCGCTGTCGCAGCGCGGGGCGGCGCGGCGCGGCGGGTGCCACGGCAGAGACAACAACGGAGCAATCAGTGGCGACGCAGGCCCGGACAAGCTCAGCCACCCGCCGCGCCGTCAGCGTCAGCACCAGGAGGCTGTGGGGGAGCGGGAGGGGTGTTTGCAGGTGGGGCGAGGGGGTGGTGGTTGGGTGGGAGGCGGAGGCGAGGCGAGGGGGCAGGGGTGGAGGCGGGCAAGGGGTAGAGGTGGGGCGATGGGGCGGAGGCTAGGCGAGGGGCGGAGTCGTGGGGAGGGGGCGGTGGCGGGGCGAGGGGCGGAGACGGGGTGAGCGAGCGGGGCGAGGGGGCGGAGGTGGGGCGAGGGGGCGGAGGCGTGGCGAGGGGCGGAGCCTGGGCGATGGGCGGAGGCGAGGCGAGGGAGCGGAGGCGCGGCGAGGGGGCAGAGGTGGGGCGAGGGGGCGGAAGCTAGGCGATGGACGGAGGCGGGGCGAAGGGATGGAGGTGGGGCAGGGGGCGGAGGTGAGGCGAGGGGCGGAGGCGGGGCGAGGGGGCAGAGGTGGGGCGAGGGGGCAGAGGTGTGGCGAGGGGGCAGAGGTGGGGGCGAAGGGGGCGGAGGCTAGGCGAGGGGCGGAGGCGTGGCGAAGGGGCGGAGACGGGGTGGGGAGCGGAGGTGGGGCAGGGGGCGGAAGCGAGGCGTGGGGCGGAGGCGTGGCGAGGGGGCGGAGGCGGGGCGAGGGGGCGGAGGCAGGGCGGGGCGGACCAAAGCGGGCGGACCAAAGCGGGCGGACCAAAGCGGGCGGACCAAAGCGGGCGGACCAAAGCGGGCGGAGCAAAGCGGGCGGACCAAAGCGGGCGGACCAAAGCGGGCGGACCAAAGCGGGGCGTCGCGGGATGGCGCGGGGCTTTCTCAGCTGATAGATTTATTAAGACTGGTGTACTGATTTAACGCTATCGTGAAAATAAAATAAACAAAAGTTACTTTGTGCTGTAAGAAGATTGTAAATAGGCTGTATTGGGAAGCTCGTGAAAGGGGCGTGATACGTCTTGGGCGTGCTGCAGGTGTATGGGAACTAGATTACAGAATTGCACACCGTACACATTAACATGATACAAGATTGCGACACATTCACATGTAAACGATTAATTCTGTTTAAAAGATATTTATGCAATATGGATTTGAAAATAGTTTGTTAATTTATCGAAACAACATTCTATTCTGGAAAACTATATTTTACTTGAAAAAATTTTAAATATGAATGATTGAGAACACTCATTATATTTTACACATTGTGCATGAAAACCGTTATTAAAAAAATGTATAAAATTTGCCCGCAAATATAATTTCATACAGAAACTAGTAGTATTTATATAAACATGATTTCTATTTATTTGTAATTATTTACTGGTCTCATTGAACTGAAAGACGCAACTTGTTAGCCGATGTCTTTCCATACTTGTTCCAAAATCTCAATGTCTATTCATCATGTTTTTTCTTACGTTCATCAACCAGTAAAAGATGTTTTCTTTTATTGTGTAATGTTTATAATGTAAGAAGCAGAGCCGAGCCGGAGTGGGGCTATTCGTGGTGTCTCCCTGGATGACTATCACCCCATGGGACGACGAAACACCACTCCATTACTTTTGGTCGGGAAAGAAAGAAAGAAAGAAAAGACCAAAGGGTAGAAGAAGCTCTTTGGTGAGCTGCGAATAGGGGCGCAGGTGTGCTGCAATGAAAACGAAAACCAAAAATTGAAGCACGTTCTCATTACTTGGAGAAGAAACGTGGAAAATAAATGTTGACATATTTTCCTTATTTACTTATATATTATGTAACATTGTAAAATATTAAGTACGCCTGCACTGTCGGAATAACGTAAGAAAAATCAAGATGAATGTTTAATTATAGATTGGGAGAAGTAACAACGGTTTCGGCAAAACAAATTTAAATGCGTTACTAATTTCTTCAAAATGATCAAATAAACATAAATATGCAACTTAGAATATGCTTGTATTAATTTTACTAGTTTTATTGGGTAAAATTTTATGTATGACAACTTTCAAATACTTCTTTAATAACTTTTATTCGAATAATAAGAAAGATCAAATTATATTGAGACGAGATTTTTTATATTACGGTGTGCCGCAGATGGAAAATGGTCGATAAACTATACAATAGTGAGTGGCCTTAGGGAGATCAGTGCAGGGATATTCTGAACAAATCCACGTTATCCACGACTAACTCCGTCATCCCAAGGAATTATCCATAACATTTGTATATTTTCCACTTTTCTCCCTCGACTCCTTTTCTCGCCTTTCCATTCAATGGTCTCACAAACCCACACAGGTATTCGCTCGCACGTATTACATGCACAAACGAACGACACGTGCGGACACGCACATTGCGTTGTAGTGGACGCGAGGAGTGGAAACCCCCATTTCTGCCAGTGCTTCGCCGAACACAGTAATGAAAGCATAGAATGATGGCAGTGTTTGGTCGCAGCTAACGAGTAGTTATTGGAACAGGAAAGCAATCTCAGTATATTTCGTAAACAATCTGGACATTGGTTTACAATAACCGTCTCTGAATACTGCGTTGATATAAAATATGCTTCCTATACATAAAGACTGAGTCCGTTCCCTATCTAATTATTCTGTGACTCGGATGTTCTCATTGATCATGGTGGAACCTACAGGACAAGTAACGTGTACTTGATAGGATCCACGAAGATATTGGATTTTTCGGATTATAACAGTAGTAACAATAACCAATCAAATCAAGTGTCACAATTTTAATTATTCACTTCTTAATTTAACTTTGATATTTAAATAATGTCTCACATCTTTCTAGACACATACTTTTGTACAGAGCTAGACATTTTAAAATGATGGAATTGACTTACAAAGTTTTTTCTAACGTTAGTGATGATTTGTTTATGGATTTCATTGCTCTGTAGTTAGGCAATTGCCTCTACTGTAAAATACATAAGTAATAATAATAATAATAATAATAATAATAATAATAATAATAATAATAATAATAATAATAATAGAAAAAGAAGAAGCACGCGTCTTCAAAAATTAGGGACAAATAAGTCCACCCGAAGAAATGTAAACATAATAAACCCCCTTTCATCTCTCTTGGTAATACCGTTGGCCCGTACGCTATTATCTACGATAATATTATCTCCTCTCATTATTTACTAAACGAATGCGCACTAAAATGTATAAATTGACAATAGATGAATTAGCTACTTAGTTCTTAACACCAGAGAAATTTTCCTCTGATTGCAATATTTCGAATTTAAAAAAATTATAGAATGAAATTAGCAAGTCGACTTCGTTTGACAAGAAATTAGGCTATTTCCATTAATACTCTGAAAATATAATATCTAATTATATTTTTCTTATTATTATTTCCTAAGTAACTTTCTCCGTTATGAGGATTCTCATACGAGGTATTGAATTCACAGCATCATCTTAATTTTTTCAGCATCAAGTCAGCGCTTGATCACAATGTCGTTGTAATTTATTACTCGTCCATGTAGGCACTTCAAAAATGTGAAAAGCATGTTGACAGCAATCGATAAAATAATAACCATTTTGCTGGATTCGATTTTCATAATTTGAATAAAATGTATGTGAAGAGTTTTTGGATGTATTACATATTGTATTCAGCATATTGTATTCACAGAGTATTTCGGGTTGAAAGTCGTTAATATTTTTAATGTGTCATTTGTATTTAAACGAAAAATGACCGTTTTAACTTTTGTAAAACGTACATCATATTTCATCTCTGCATCTATCCATTATTTACGTGTAGTATAATTTACCAAAATGGCATCCATGCTTGCACGAGTCAGCGTGTTTTCAACAGACAGATGGTCCCCTGGCTAAAGAGACAAAATAGTTCAGCTTAATTTTATTTCGAAATGCAAAGTTATTTTCTCTGCTAGCTATAAACCCAAAGAAAAATATATAAAATCGCCCTTCTTCTTTATACGATTCACAGAATCTGCATTAATCTTATAATACATAGACTGGGGCATTAACTGCTAAAACAAGCTTACTCTTCCTCCAAATCAAATAACTTAAAGGTTGTAGAAGGGCAATAATATATTAGGATGATTTCAATAATAAACTGTAATTATTTTACAATCATCACAGTCTTCAAAAGTTGAACAAATTAAGTTGAAAATATAAATATAACGACATCAACAATGAGAGACATAAGATAAGCATCTGACAAAGTAATAAATGAAAATGCAAGGGAAGAACAGTGTAATTAATATAGAAAAATTGGGTAATTAGTGGTAAATAAAATACCAAATGGACACGCAAGTAATTTCCGTGGGTAGTGAATTAAATTACGAAAGTAATCCGGGGATAAATAGGCATGGAATCAACATATAAAATGCTTAGGTGAGATCAACCGATGGAAACTGAGAATATGCAGAAGAAAGGGAAGATACTACGTGGTGGAACGAAAGAGATACGGATATAGTACTTCATATCGCGGAGAAAAAAGAAGAGCGGGTAATATGAACAAGTGCGGCAGAAGACATTGAGATTCGATGGCGGTGGGATCGCAGAACGGATCCAGATTCTACGAATGAGATGTAAATTATTAATTCGGAAGAAAATGTGATAAGTAGAACAAAATATAAAAATATAAAACGTGTGTGGAAAAGAAGATGTCACAATTGGGACTGGACCAAACTGAAAATGGAACTTCGAGTGCACGCGGGAGCGACGGCCAAAAATGCTGAGGACTCGTAAAGGAAAGTCCCGAAATTCGAATATGTAAATTTAAATGATCTAAGAAGACCAAGTTTTGGCACATATTTAAGTTACGTTTACAATTATAATAATCATACGTCACGACCATACACGCAAAATATTAAATAACGACAGGGTTGTTATTGTTTCTGTTTTTGGGAGTTGCCATATGAAATTCTATTATGTTTTCTTTCTTTTGTTTGTGTGAAGCAGAAAAACCCGAAATGGTTATGTTACTTGATTTTTGAAGCAGGCATTGTTATTAATCTTTTGGTAAGAAAAGTTCCTGGATCCCAAGTAGAAATAGAAATATCTCTTACGTAAATATTTGTAACCGAGAATCTGTACAGACAGTCTTGTCAGACCCTCAAATTAACTCACGGTGAATCGACCTCCAGATGTAAATATGCGATTTTCATTGCAAACAACATTTTGAAGAATAAAGTTAGTATCTTACCGTTATATAAATTGTCGGATAGTACGAGGAAAATCCACTAGATTACAACCACCTTACCTAAATGTTCGAAAGACTCATGTACTCGCAGTCTGCGAAATAATTAGATTTATATTTATTGTTCCCAGAAAATAAATTACTTTCCATCCAATATTCAAGTCATCCATAAATGCGAGAAGAAAGGTGGGGAAAATTCGTCGCGAGTTGTGTAATGTATTTAAGTGATTTTGGGCTGTTCACCTCAATTCATTAACAAGATTACGATCGTTTAAAAAACCTTTTAGAGAGCATTCTGATATAAAAATCATGATCTCTATTTATTCAGTATAAGACGCCGTTGTCGTAAAAAAGGGCAAAGATATTGTTATGGGAACACAACGTGAAAGACGCTATCATCAGTATATAAATTGTTTGTTCCTAATTCTACCACGTTCCGTTTACACATTGAGATTTCCATATCTCGGAGAAATGTTCGTATTGAAATTTTCAAAACACGGACGAGAATAAACAAATCCTCGACGTATGTGAACACAATTTAAATATTATGTTCTTATCTGAAATGCATTCGAGACCCGGAAGAACAATGTTCTTATTTGAATCGGGAGGATTAATGATGTTTGTTTTAACATTAGGCCATGAGGACCGATGTTTTTGTCTTCATCTTTATTTATCTTTCATCTTTATTTACGTCAAAAACAGTTAAAAACTGCGTATGACGAGCTATGGGGAGAAGTGAATTTTGTGCACGTTTTCATAATTCTGTGGTCTCTATCCTAAACCATATTCTAGTCGAATTTTGAATACAGAAAAGAGAGTTTTTTTTCGAGTTTTGTTGACAAAATATTCGCTCCTATATAATAAAATATATTTTCAAAGGTAAATTAGCTATAAATTTCTGCCCTGAACCCTCATGTTCTTCATGAAAGAATAATATTTTTTGCCGCGATAATATGAAAACGATAATTTGAATAACTATATTTCCCACTGAAATTCAGAAGACGTGCACAAATAATGAAGTTACATTTATGTCCAGAAGCAAAACAAGGGACCATCTCAGCATTTGCTCAAGGATCAGGGAAACTGGACGAAAAACCTGATCGAGATGGGGGCCATCAACCCAGAAACTGTGGTGTCTAAATTGCAGTTGTGGCCATGTGGCCAATGATAAAAATTGACTTAAGGTTGCTGTTTTGCATCTCTGGTAGTTCTGACGAAATGAGGTTTCAGATAAAAACAAAATGATTAGTGAAGAAATGAGGAAGTGAATGGCGGTAACTGAAATAAGTGATATTTTGCAGTTTTAAATTGAATTTACTACATAGAAATTTGAGTGACAAATGAATACATAAATACAAAAAAAACACTGACCTTCCTTTGATGTATAACATGGTACAATACTTAAAGCTAAAATACAACCGTGCTTCCTGAGTTTAAGGTGAGAAGTTTGCAGTTGTAGTTCCTTCCGTTCTGCGACGTAATGAAGTTGATGCACAAGAAATTACTTAACGTGTGGTCACAACACAATTCAGGTATAACTTGAACATTTACTGTAGTTGAAGTAGTTCAATATAACACGTTTTGGATAGACAATGATGAAAAAAACAATGTTTTGAGTGAATTTGTGAGCGCAAGGGCTCGCGTGCGTGTGCCCACAGAGGCGGTTGCCAGCCGGACTATGGCTGCGAACAAGAGTAACGTATTTTCCGCCGCCCCCGGCCTGCGCTGTTGCCGGAGCGGTGTCGGCTCGGCGAGCGCTGGTTCGGCGTTGCCGCTTTGTCCGCACAGATTCTCGACGCGATTTGTAACATACTATTTTCAAAACAATTATTAAAAAGGAAAAAAGTCCGTCTACTATATTTAGGGCGAAGAATACTTTAATAAAAAGAAAATTATTTCTCAAGTTTTAGACAGCCAGCCAATCAGAATAAAGCTTTAAAATTCATAGGTGACAAAAGACAAAAGTACCAGATGCAAGATGTGATCATTTTTGTATTAAAGTGCGCAGTTGAACACATGTTTAAAATGGCATTCGAAAGTAGCGCGATGGTAATGAACCAATAGGGAAGCGCAAAAGTAAAGAATGGAAACAAGGACAGTGGTTTGTGTGAGGAAGGCGAAGAGAAGGGATGCGCAGGGCCCTGCCCGAAAGGAAGGCAAGTCGAACCTGTCGAGAGGACCGCGTCACCCGGCGCCCTCGACCCACGGCGACGCAGGCGGCCTGGCCTCCCCCTCCCTCGAATTGATTCCCGAGCTAATTAAGTTGTCCGCGCAACTTGATCTGAGATTGGGCGCCGGAGGTAGTCGCAGCGACCGACCGCGCGCTTTGAGAGCTGCGCAGCGGGGCCTCGCGCCAGGCGGGCGCAGATATGTCGCGCCCAACGAATTCCGCGTAGGACTCTAAAGACGTTTGGTGAGAAGGCGGCACAGCCAGCGTGATGAAGCATTCTCTTTGATGTGGACATTTGAAGGGGAGCATTTATTACTTGGTCGTTGCTCGTCTGACCGGGGGCCCTGGACTTCGCGCCACGACGGTGGCATGGTTTTCGATTCTAGCTCGATCATTGAATTCAGTCGCCGTCTGGTCGTCAGTGGCCGGCTGCTCTAATCGATTGTTTTCCATGGTTTCGCTGAACAATATGAGATGAATGCGGGAGTAGTACCGTAACAAACGAGCTACGGATCGTGCAAAATCTTTCCTTCTTCATCCTTGACCTAACCTCACCACTTACTTGCACGCATGTTCACTTACATGCACTACACTACCTCACTTGCCAGGCGCCCAGTCGGGAGCTTAAAATTTTTCGAACAAATACCGGAAAACAAACCTTCAATGATTCGCATCAAAACTAAAGAGGGTTTCAGCAATCATAAACAGCGGCTTTGTTGCTGAAGAAGTTCGTATAATGCTCCTCTTGATGATACGTTTTAGAAATGTCATGGTTACTTTACACCCTTACACGCTAGGTAATATTGATGCCATTTTAAAGACTTGACTCAAAATCATTCGTTTTCATTTGGAACAAAATGTTTCGGACAACATTGTTTTCATATTTTATGAGTGTAGTAGATTGGATGTAATTGGGATAATTGTAGATAATATAAAATGAGTCAATAAGAGTGGAGAAATAAAGTACGTCAAAAGCCCTTTGTTCAACATGGGCTCTAGAAATGGAACCATCACTTGTTTGAGTATGCGTTGAGAAATGTTTTCACACGGTGTAGCGATGATCTCCTGGTTCAGGCTCATGGAGTTTTATTCCGATGAAAAAAGACGTGCTGATGCTGGAGTACGTCTGGAGATGGTTTGTTCTCTCTGCTCCCATAATACACGTGAAAGATTCTTCTTGCCATCCATTGAAATCCATAATAGTGGATAGAGGCCAGTAATATATTTACTTTCTCAAATGCAATATGCTTTTTTAGGAAACCTGAAGGCACTAACATTTTTGCTTCAGTATATTGGAGTTTCACTCTATTCAATAGTTCCAAAATATAATTCAGATTTTCAACTCTTATTGATTTTATTATTTCAGAGGCACAGTGAAGCATTCAATTATCAAAAATTCCAAATTTTAATATTTTTATACTGAGTCTTATTTTATTTTACGTTATCTAGAATGGGTTCTGAACGCAGTCATAATCCCAGTCTCTAGAACTTTTGGGAGTACTTTTTTCATTTCTAGTTCATGAATTCACGACCATACCGTTAATTCTAGGAATAGTTACTGGTTGTTGGTCTCTTAATTAACGTTTCGGAACTTTTTTGTCCCTTCTGGGAAAGGGGGGATTAGGGTTGTGGGACACATTTATACACTGTGTCTATATAGGTAAGTTAAAAAAGGGATATAATACATAAAAACAAACAACAGAAAATGATATACTGTAATAATCCCCCACCCAATCATTCATGGAGGAAGATTATTAACTAATTTAGTCCTGTTCTTCTAACTTCGCGGGATGCGGGAAGGAGCAAGGTCTTGCAAACATGCATTGCAAAGAAACACATTATTCAATCTGCTCTAGTAACATTATAATTGCAATTTAAGTTACAAGGTCAACGCGCGGCCCGCCTCGCATAAAGAAAACAACTACAAACAGTGCGTATTGCTGACGCAAGAGTTCATCACACCCCGTTTAGATGGTCCTTAGATGGCAGATAAGCTGGCGACCCTTTCGCCCTGGCCCGCAATGTTGGTGGCGGCGACGGCAGTGCAAAGGCTACAGCGGTGGCGGCGACGGCAGCGCGGGGTGCGCCGGCGGCAGGTATACGCCAGCCAAGTTGACGTGGGCGGATATTGACCACCGACTAATTGTTAGGTGAATCTGCTATGGTTGGTGCTGGCAATTGACGCCTACGCAATCGTACGTCACCATACGACACCAGTCGGCTATTAACCGCCGGCAGATTATCAAAAGCTCGGGCAAAGCTGGCGAGTGGCATCCACGCAACCATCCGTCACCATACGACTCCGACAGACTTAAAGTGTGGAGAGTGTAACATCACTGCTTGCTCCACTACATAAAATGACGAAATCAAGCGCAAGTCTAGCACATCGCGATATGCGGCAGATGCCGCGCTCCCCTTCAAGAGCCGGAGAGCCCGTTTGACGTTTACTCGTCAGTAAAATTGTTGGAATCTGAATTTGACTACAGCTACACTCAGCACCAAACTTCTGTCCTCCCACCATCCACCTGTGAAGTTATTCTCTGATTCGTTGTTTTAAACGAAAGGTGTGGGAGTGAGGCCTCGGTTTGGCCAATAGAAATATCGGCGCATGTTCGTTGGAAATAACATTTGGGGGTGTGAGAATTCTAGGAATAGGTTTCCCTTAATGAATTTCTGCGAAAGCGCAAAGTCCCCAACGTCCGGCAACGGCTGCGCTAAGCGGCCTAATCCGTCGATGGGCGCTACCTTTTTGCAAAGTAGTGAAAGGTCTTAAGACGGCGACAAAGGAATCTCTCGAGTGGGCGCGGCCGCGCCGGTGGCGGTAGCGGCAAAGGGCGGCTCTTCCACGGGTTCATATCACGTATACACGTTTGATATGGTGGGTATCGATGTATTGTTACAATACTGAGTTATTGTACATGAAAAACAATCATCATAAATAAAAATGAAGATAATTCATGCTAGATTACCAATATCAATTGAAGTATTTCTTCATTCCTGTATCTACCTCGCCATCAAACTTCTGGCGAAATCTTTCTCTGTTCTGGAGAAACCTTTTGTCGGATTCACGATGCTTGGCTAGATTGTTTTCCCTAGTTTTAACGTGTGATTCGCACTCATTAAGTGTTCTTGCTGGTCAGAACTGTCATTGATGAGTTGAAGCGATACCCTCAGAGGTACGGTTTCGTCAGTCCTCTTCATTCCCCATAAATGTTTTTATAACATCGCGTCAACATATTTGTGAGTCGATATTAAAATAGAGTAAACTGTGTTACATTTCAATTAAATGACTGGAGTATTTTGTGGCATCCCTACTTACCGCAACATTTAGTTAGTAACTATTAATTTATTTATACAATACTAATGGCTGTACATGGCGTTATATTGTTTTCTTGCCATCACTAATGTGTGTCCTCTGTTGAAGAATTCGCAAACAATGCATAAACAGCGCCATAAACCATAAAATAATTTATAACGTATATTGAAATGTAGGTCACGTTCTATTCCATATTATCATTTATTCAAAGAAATAATTCTAATCATAAACCTTTTTTGGTTTCAGTCAAAAAGTCCTCGGACATCTAGTAAGAACCAGCGTGATTTATCTATATTTTTAATCTCGAAATTTAAAATTATATAATTAAAATGCAGGAAACATTACATTTGCATTATAATTTTGCATTGCAGTGTTTCCGTTGAGAAAGTGAAGAAAAGTATGTATATTTTACATGCCCAAAAATTATCTCGTATACATTTTCCTAAACATAGTTATCTCCCAAATTATTTATAGTATTTTAAATTGTCAAGCAAGAATAAAAACAAGCGAAGATAAGAAACCTTGAAACTCCTAGACGAAAGAGAAATTCCCAGGGAATAAATATTTAAATAAGGAAGAAATGAGAGAAAGTATGATGAAGTAAATAAGTTAACTAAAAGGCAGATTAGAAAAACTCTCAAAGACTATAACAACAAAGTAATAAACGAAGTAATTAAAACATAAATACATAAAGAAAATACGAAAAGAATTAAAAGATGGGAAATTTTGAATGTTATGTGTTAAAAATTCAACTAAAAGTTTACAAAAATTTCTTGTAAATAAATTGCAAAGAAAAGGTTCCCACCTTCATTCCCAGCAAGATAAGACCCGCGATAGAAGATGTGAAACCAGGAAAGATTTGCGGTGAAGACGGCATTTTAAACTAAATGCCTAAACAGGGCGTTAAAGAATTAACTTAGCCATTAAAGAAATATTTAATAGAATTGTTGAAGAAGAGTAAGACGAAGAGGAAGAAGAAGAAATACCAGATCAATGGACAGTTAGTATTATTACACGTTTACATAAAAAAGGCTCTAGAGACAAATTGAATAACTACAGACCTATTAGCTTAATCTCAAACATACAAAGTTGTCCAAATTTCTAACCAGAAGAAGCGCCGTAATTTTTGGCCCCGACCAACCGGTGGAACAAGTAGGATTTAGATCAGGATTCTCGACAATAGATGACCTGCACACCATCAATAAAGTAATAGAAAAAGTCAAAGAATTCAATTTAAAGCTGTACATAAATTAACATGAAAAAAACACATTCAAAAGATCTCAAACAAAACTTACCCCGTAATAAATGCACCACAAACTTTATCCCGTAATAAAAAACAAGTCCTCGCTTAGTCTGGAATGCTCATTATCCTCATTTAAAACAGTATTTATCCGTCATTAACTTATGCCTGTCAAATTAGGAACAATATAGCAAACACACATCTAAAGAAACTTCAAATTATCCAAAACAAGTACTTACGAAAAGCCGTACAAGCCCCATGGTTTATTCCAAATAAGCAAATACACAGAGAGCTAAAAATTCCTCCTTTTAATGAATACATTCAACAGATGGGTAACAGATTCTTCACCCTTTAACCCACTTCCCCCATTAACCCACTTCACCCAATCCACTTCCCCCGTTAACCAGTTCTGCTGCCAAAAACGCTAAATAACTTAAAAGAATAACTTAAATGTTAAAAAAACTGAAAACAATATCTTCTGAATTACTGCTCTGCAGACTTTGTTTTTCGAGGTAGCCGTGTGGCCTTCCTCAAATACTTTTAGCCGAAAGGCCAAAAATTATGTTGTATTAGAGAAAACAATATTGAATAGTTGTGCTTTACCAGTATTGCTGTACAGAGCTCAAACCTGGACGCTGACAGAGAAACAAAGAGAGAAGACCCCGGCTGACGGGGTGCCCCGTTGGTGGGAGTTGCCTTGTTAGGAAAAACCGGCTAGCCGACGGGAAGTCGGCGCCAGATCTTACCATCCAATAGTGGAAGACCATTTCCACCCCGAGAAATAAACATGCACCATACTTACGGGACTAATGACCTTAGCAGTTGGTGCGCCAGGAGTCACCAATAAATCAATCAATCGAGCACTCACTTTGCTCGATGTGAGAGAAGTGGAAAAGGTTTGGTTATGTCGTCAACTTTATCAAATTAAATCTGCAGCTTGTTTCTCGATACAATAATATATTGTTACACAGAACAAACCATCCGTGATTTTGAACGTTCTCAATACCGCTCGTTGCTATCTTTTATTCATAATTTAACTATTTTGATAAATGAGGACAGGTTTCCCAAACACAAAATATCTTGTACGTAAGCATCATAAGTTTTTCGAGTCATCTTTCGCCGCTCGAACATTATAAAGGAGAGTAGAAACTGAAGAAACATTTGATCTTGCACTATCGGTGAAGTATATTTTTATGATTATATCAAAACCTTTAATTAAAATTAGATTCAGTTATTGAAATTAGAATATAAGAGGAATAATTTCGACAGATTTTGAGCGAAAAGGAAAAGAATGTCACAATTTGTCCCAATTTCCCAATTCTTCAATTTCTTCCTGTTCGAAACGAGGTTGTGGAAACGGAGTTATTTCCTGTGTCCTCCTAAAGAGTAACTGACTTTCAAGACCCTTCTACCCAACACCAATTTACTGATTATCCGGGTCTCACTGCAACGAGGTCTCTTTTCGCGCTTTTTCCGAAAATAAAAAGCCCATCTACATAGCAGAGGCTTTTTTTCTTCTTTTTTCTCGGCAGCAAATGTCGCTCATTTAAGAAGCTCACTAATTATTTAATTATTTTGCTGGAATCGCATCTCTAGCAAGGATTTACATACCAAAGGTCATTAACGTTGAGGGAAGTACTGCGAAGGGTAGAAGCGAGAGATGAAATAAAAAAATTAGAAATACATGAGTACAAAGAGCTACGAAACAATTTGCGATTTTAATTTTGTCATTACATCTGCGTACGTCCATATTTCTGCATACTTATACGCTAAGACAACCTTCAAAGAATCCTGCAACCCAGACAGAAAATTCTCAGTGTGCATGTGACGCTCGTACCTTGTAAACCATCTCTGTTTAAACCAAGCAAAATGTCAAATACGACCAGCCAGGGAACGACTCAAGTAACGGATGGGTGCGACTGTGAATGTAAATTATAAATATACGTATATGCGGGACCCGGACCACGCGAATCTTTCCCTCCTCTCCCTTGTCCTAACCTCACCCCTTACTGACATACACTACACTACCACACATGCCGGGAGATCAGTCGAGGCATTAGAGCTTGTCCCGGCTGCATGTAAGCAAACTGCACATGTATTCGGCACCGGGCTTCCCTGATTGGCTAGAGGGCGAGGAGCGCGAAACCGCGCGAAATTCGTATCTCTTTCTACGGAGAGCAGAGCCACAGCGAGCGGATGTGCACATGGACTCGGCTACAGTGTTCGTAGGCAAAGCGGTCGACTCTGCGTTTTCAGGCGTATTGCTCTGACAGCTGTTATATTAGTCTTTATCATTATGAGAACTATCTTAACAATCCAACGTGTTTTGTCAGTAAGTATCTAAACTTATATTTTGGTTTTATATAAATGCGAACTACGAAACTAAATCATATTTCTTTCCAGCGAATTACGGCTATGAAATTTTAATGGATAATGAAGAAGAAACTGTCATAAGAACTGCAATATGTTCGATTGAAGACTTTTGGGTAGAGAAGTGTGCGAAGATCACCCAAACGAAATGGAATGTTAGATTATCAAAACCTTCAGGAAAATGATTTGATCGTTCGTAAGTTGATAGAAATACATCTTATGTTCTAATTTGATTAAAGAGATAGTAAAATATGTTCTTCCACTTTCAGAAAAATGTATGCCATCATAGTATATACAGAAAAATACCGTAGTAGGGGACGAAAAATAGAAGACTTTCTAAAAACTCTGTCTGACCAGCTATATTGTCTGTAAAAATAAAACGTAACACTGCAGACACAAGAAGAAAAGATGCCTTTATTAAGATATGTAGGGTATTCAATTTGTATAATTTATATTGATTTTAAATTTGTTTACAGACGTGTTGATACAGCTTCAAAACAAAACTTTGCCACACATAGTGAGCACGTAAACATTAATTTCGAGTTATCATATTTGTTCTAAAACTGATCTCCGCTATTCTCCAAGGAACTATGAGAGGACTAATTCATTAAAAATTCGGGCTATTTGTGACATTATTTGCATCGTCACCTTGAGGAATTCAATTTAGTTTTTCTGGAACTTGGTTTAGGTAGTTTATGGTAGGGTTTTTATTTCATGGCGTGTGAAGGCCTGTTTTCTCCATGGAATATATCACGTCATTTCTTGTCTTTATCGGTCGTGCCGCTAGATGCTGCACGATCGCCACCATATCGAGCAGTGCTTCTGATCATGCGACATCTGGTGGCAGGACCGAGAAAGAGCCTTTAGATATTCCATCGTGAAGATAGGCCCTTTCTCTCCAAAAATAAAATCTCAAGTATAGGCACACAGTATTCTCGGAATCAAAGCACGGGTGCGAACAGGTTTAGGCGCACTGTATTCGTAGAAACGTCTCCCACGTGACGCGCAATCAGGCGTTTCATGCAAACATCCGGCGTATCAACTAACTCTTGGAGCTAAACAAAAATGACACAGTGAGTTCGACTGCTCATTTATATATCCCCGAACACCATTCCTGCTATTTTTTCAGTCTAGTGCAAGAAAATTGAGTGTACAAAAGTTTATCTTTTTTGTCTAGCAAACTAAACATCATAAGAAAGTATAAAATTAACATACACAAATAAAAATATCAATAAACAAATGTTCCTTTCAAAAATCCTACTTAGCAATTGTGGAATAAATATAAATACTTAAGTTAGAAAAGATAAGTAAATACCCAAAATTTAGTATAAATCAATAAAAATGAAAAAATTGTTAAATGTTAAATTTGTACATCTAATTAAACAATTAATAATTAAATATTAACATTTTAATAACACAACTTCTGTGGCTTCTTTTAAGGTATAATAAAAAACTTGAGAATGCTGTTTTAATTACTGTAATTTACAAACTGTAATTACACTAATTTTAATATTAAAAATTAAACACAAGCCTAATAACCAATTAAAATAATTTTTATTTTCAGGTAGGATTGTGCGGGGTTATAACAATAAAGAAAATTTATAACCACAATGTAAGAACTGCTGAAACAGAGGTTCCTGCCAGCTGATAAGGCCACAAGGGGAGCATTCCTTCAATATTTTAAAATGGGAATGTGTATTGCAGAATCATACAAATATCACCAGACCCTTCTTGACTATATCGAAGATATTTGTGAAGACGACTATGCCAGTGGTTGTACAAATTCAACAGAAAGAACTGTGTGCTACTGACATCATCATACCTAGGGCCTAGGTCAGGCCAAAGTGAAGTCTCATAGTTAGGTATTGTGTATCATATTTACATTACTCCCTTTTTGCTATTTTTTCTTTTTGGTTGTGTTCACTATGTAATGTAATTAATTCATTTCAATAGTATGAAAGACATGAATCGATTATAGTTGCCTGTTTTTATGCACACATGCAGATTTTAAAGATTTCAAGCACTAATACCGTTACAAAAATGTCCTTAATAAATATGTTCAAATTCATTTAGATGCTATCGAAAAAATTTAAAAAATGAGTTGTTCGCAAAAACCATTGAGAAATTTGAATATCTACAACCCTTTCTATTACAACTTATTTATCCTTCTGAAATAAATCAAATTACCTTCAATAAGATTATTATATAATAATGTAAATATGTTTACAAAATGCGAAGTGCAGTAGATATTTTAATAAAATTTTCAATTTGCAACCTAAGTTAATTTTAATTTAATTCTGCTCAAATTTTTTTTGCCACATTTACCCTCCCTCTAACTAAACATTTTTTTTAACGGCGGATTACAAATGTTGAGACATGAACAGAATAAAATCCTTAATTCGTCTGAGTCAATGAATATTTATAATAACATATGTTTATTATTTAACTAAAATCTATGATGCCCTCCCCAAAAAACTGATCAGCTGGATCCGCTCCTGGTATAAATAGTAATAAAATGAAAAGCAGTTGTGCGGTTTAAAAAGTGACAAAACAGTGCTTAAAACGAACCTACAATACTTTTAGTAAGAGAACGTAAACGAATTTCGCGCGGTTTCGCGCTCCTCGCCCTCTAGCCAATCAGGGAAGTCCGGTGCCGAATACATGTGCAGTTTGCTTATATGCGTCCCGTCTGGAGCGGCGGCACCCGCTGCAGAGAGATGTCTGTTTGGGGAAAAACCTCGCTAGCCTACAGGTGGTCGGCGCCGGATATCGCCATCCAGCTGGAGAAGATCATCATGACTTCACATAATAAAAACATGCACTACACGTACGGGACTTGGCAGATGCCGCGCCTGAAATAACAATCAATCTATCCTGTGTCAGCGTTAGCTCGCTGGCGCCTGCTGGTGCATGCGAAAATTTTTTCAAGGGGTTACTGGTATTTTAATAATTGCATAAAACTTGCACAGGCTTTTCAGGATGGAGGAAGAAAATTAATTGCTAATTTTAACACAACCCGTCACGTCTAATATCCATCATTATTACTACGGCTTGTAATTTACGTGCGAAAGTTTCACAAGGTAGGTGCTTTAACTTAACTGTAAAAAGTGAAAATTTCAAAATTAAATGTATTTTGCCCTTAAATGTAAATTTCAAATGTATTTTGCACTTATGCAAACAGCATCAAAGCCATTTACACCACATATAAGGAAACATATTTCAATCACGTATTGAAACGTCTGCCTTAAGTAAGTCCCAAAACACATTGTTATTCAAGTCGTCGATCCGGAGAACTGTTGTATAAAGGAACATTTAATATTTCAATGTGGTTTTTTCAGTGAGTTTGCATCTCTGGTGTATATGTAAATGCGTGCTTAGAGAAACGGAACGTTAAACATCAACAGATAAAAGTTCTGCATCTTTAATTTGCAGTCAGTATTTTAAATCTGTTGCAACATCTTCAACATCAGGGTTTTGGCTATGCTGTTCTGGCATTTGCTTTCGAATACCTTACAGTCCTTCTTTCATGTCCTTCAGAGCCCATTTATCATCTTTTTCAGAATAGTGCTCCCTCAATGTTTTAATAGCTGTAGACAGGAAAGGGTTACTATGCCCAATAAAAAGTTAATCTTGTAACTCTTGTTTATCTTCCAGTTCTTTGAGATTGTTTCAGCTGGAGAATGAATTGGTTTCTAAGAAATTGCATGTCAAGCATGTATATAAATATATTTATTAAGGTGGCAGAAGTTCGATTTTCAAGGTTAACTCTGAATTTTCGAAAATTGCAAAAGCTTTAATTGTACTCGGCGTCTTCCTCCAACTACAAAATTGCAACTCGAGATTTCTCCTTCAAATAAAATTTGTTCTTCATAGTGAGTTCTTTTTTAAGGTCATGTACATTTTTTTGAAAAGTTTAGTAGTTTTCGCGCAATATTGCGTGCAATATGTACAATTTTAAGAAAATACAAAGACAAGATTTTCTCAAACACGGCTCCAATTTTTTTCTTTAAACTTTCGGTGAGTATAGTGCTAAATATACTCTACGAGATGATATAAATCCCATATTGCTCTATAATTTTGTTTTTTCAAAAAAAGCAAAAATTATATTTTTGACTTGTATCTTATGTGGTTAATATTTACATTATCGGCGATTTGTTCACATTATTATATTAATGAGTACATGTGCTTTAAATAATGTCAAGTGAAGTTTCTCGAATACTAGCTTTCTGTGAAAACTAGCTCAAAATTCCGCATTTTCAGAAAGGCTCAAATGCCATTTTCACATAAATGGCTCCAATTTTTTTCTTCACGCTTTTCGAAAGGATAGTGCTAATTGCACTCTTTAAAATGACGTAAATTTTATTTTGAGGGTTTTTTTTTCAAAAAATTACACAAATGTTGATTTTTGAAAGATTTCTCACATCTTAAATATGCACATTGCGAGAAATTTGTAAACATCATTATATTTGTGAGTAGAAGTGCTTCAAATGACTTCAAATGAAGCTTTTTGAAAACTCAAAAATTTTCTGCGAAAAAGAACATCAAATTTCCTATTTTTAGTTGCGCTTAAACGCCATTTTCTTAAAGGCAGCTACAAATGTTTAAAAGAAAATTGCCATTTAGGACAAGGTTTTTGTGCTTTTAATATTCGAAAATTAATATTTCCGTTCTACCATTAGGAAATCGAAAAATTAAAAAAATGTTTTAAAAAATGTACTTTGAACGGCGATAGATGGCAGCTGGCAAGAGTATGTGACAAGTCCGAATAGCTAGCCGAGACCAAAGGAAATAGAAAATTAATACGGGAAAGCCTGTGTCATTCTGTAGCACCACTAGTTAGTTATCAGGGCACGGGAATGAACTTTTTTTTTGCCGAAAATTAGTCGTTTTTTCGCGCAGCATTACATAACTTTCCTTATATTACGTACATTACTCCGTATATACGTACGTATAGGGGAAAGTAAAAATCAAACCATTTTCTCTGAAAATAACGCCATCTTTTGAGCTTCTTCTTTAGTGAGAGTTCCCCATTACGTTTCTGAATAACCTTGAAACAGCGAAAACACGGGTATATTGATGTCGCCGATTGTGGTTATATTTAGACCTGCAAACTTCCACACGCTTCGAAGAACACAAATATACAAACATCTAGAAGTGAAGAGGTACGAAAGAGCAAACGCTTTTAAAAGCTTCCGAGGATTATTGCTCTTTTGGAACAGTGAGATGAGGACAAAGCATAGGTTTTAAAGGGGTAGTTTCCATACGCCACGAACTTTTATTGCTGGGCTCTGGATATTTTATTTTCAACATTACTTTTATACGGGAATCGAGAGTAAAATTAAAAACCGAGGTCGAAAATGTGTACACTAAAATCGTTGGGAACTGACATAAAATTTCTTGAGGATGGTGAAATTAATTTTTGGGGAGGTTATTATCACACTTGTACTTACAATTTTGATCTCATTAGTTTTAGTAAGTTCTTTCAACATACGTTTTACTTTCTAAATTGTACTTATTTGTCATTTTTGTGTTGATAGTCCGACTTTGCCGGCTACCTAATGGTGTCGCCATGCTTCGGCCTGGTTTAATTCCCATGCTTGCGGGGTAAGTGAGACATGTGACGAACATGACGTATTCTCTTCACCGCAACTAGCAAACGTCGCTCGCCTACCACACAGCTGTAGAAACAGAAACGATTTTAGAGTTAAGCTTCTTCTCTATTTTCCCCCTTTTTACTTTCTCGCTACGGAGTAGAGAGAAAGTTAGGTAAAGCTGCACGAAAAAACTGCGAATTTTCACCAGAAAAATTCTTGTTACAGAGCCCTGGTAACTAAAAAGTGGATAAATCCTGTTGCCAAATTTAGAAAAAAAATGTATCATGTGGTTCGGACAGAATCATGTTTTGTGAGCCCTTAACACCGAAAAATCTATTGACGGCAAAGCGTTTGTCCGTCTGTCTCTCTGTCCGTCTGTTTGTCTGTCGGTCTGTGAACAGCGCTAGCGGCTAAACCGTACAGTCGATTTGCTCCAAAGTTGATATTCTCCATTCGATTTTTCTGGTGTAACTGCCCCTTCAATTTGAGTATATTTTACGTAACTTTGCGTGATACGGCCGAGAAAGTACGTGCTGTTTTAACGCCATTAGTTTTAAATTACCTGCAGCAAATTTTGTAAATGTTCTATTACATGAATGTATTTACGCATAAATTCTCTTTCTTTTATCTTGAGTTTTAAACTTTTCTTTACACTGTTTATTTGAGAAAGAGAAAGTCACCGGGTATATTCCTGAAATGTTATTCACAGTAATGAGTAATCTTTCATTCTCACATTTCATTCTAACATTCTTTCCTGTTTATTTTGGTCACCCAACCATCTTCCTTGGTGCTTGAGTTTTACGAAAGAGTTCGAAATTTTTTTCCATTAGATTATATAGTGTATTTTGAAATGGCATTGTTATTATATAACGTTAGCTATATTTTCAATATTGGATAGTGCCGTGTAAGTCTTTCAAAGATTTTTTATGTAAACGACAGTTAAATAACCGGCATACTGCAAAAAACCGATTACTGCGATTTCCCATTTTTCTTCTGCATTCCTTCAAGAGCATTGTTTTATGTTCATAACCATTGTTATTTTCTGAAAATTACTATTTCTTTACATTTCTTTGACAAAAATTTCGAAGTTAAGTTGAACTAAGAATTGATCAGAAATGAGCAGAATATTTCCTTGCTTCAACTTCAGATATACTCCAACTTTTTTCGATTGGATCTTTGAAAAGTTTAGAAATACACTGTAAAATTTCCGTCATCTAAAAGCTTGGTATAAGTGCAATTGTAAAGCTTTTTAATTTATATTGTAATAATTCTAGTATTCGAGACATTTCCCAGAAACAAGTGTGGACATGGAATAAATAATTCACCATCTATAGTCTGTTATGTAAACAAAGTGCGGCAGAAATCGATATAAACACGACAAAAGAGCATCGCGTTGTAGAAAATGGATTTGACAATTTTGGAATTTTCGGGGTTCTGTAAAATTGGACAGAAACGGTGACCATTTTGGTAGATGAAGGAAAATTAAAGGAACATTATAAAGTTTATTTGAACGTGATCGGTTGACGGGTTCTCTTAATATTGCAAGAAAACGAGTTCGGGAAAAAGCTACTCGAACATTCCAAAGCATCACACCATGAATTATTAAGATTTCGAAAAGAAACGCTAAATAAACAACGAGAGACGATGGGAGTCATCGTAAGATGAGCTCAGCAAAATTTATAACTAGGTTTAATAATTTATAGAACACTGGAAAGGTGGAAATAAATAAATATTAAAAGAGGATGATATGATAAAACAAGCGACGAAGTGTTGTAGAATGTCGAGAGGGAAATTCGTGATTTTCGGCCCGAAATATCTTGAAAACGGCAGTTTCGACAAAATAATCCTGACATTGGGCACAAACTGGAACGAATGAACCCGAAACCAGTTCAAAACATCAAATATTAGACATTTTAAAAAATTTTACGGTGACGACAATGGAAAAAAGCGAAAGGAAGTTCGCCGGCATTTTTTAAAAACAGAGGTATCATGTTAAATCGAGGCGATTTTGGAAGACAGTTCGGTTTGTTGAGTTGTCGAGGCAACATCGAATCCATGTCCGTCAGATTGATACATTTTTAATTATTCGGACTTAGACATTTTCTTGGTGCTGGGTTGAGCAGTTGATAAACGTGAACATTTGTGAGGCGGTACTGTTTTCTTTCAAAGAAGAAAGAAGAAGTATATTTTCTCTGTGATTTTTCGACGGAAATGTTTGAACAATTTTATTAAAAAAATTCTGGAGGAGTTTATTTTGAGGAAGACCGGCCCGTGCAAGACATCGACGTGCAAGACGGCGGTGCACGCGAGTGGACGCGTGCAAATCAACCGAACTGGCAACGGCGCTGCTTTTCACAACAAACAGGAAAGTGGCGCATCTGCGAACACTCGCGACGCTACTAATTGAACCGAATCTGATTTCGCGACACCCAGAAACGATATAAACATTAATGAAAACTAGAGAATTTGCGAATTCAAAGTAAAGTTAATACAAAATAAGAACCATTCAGTCAGTATTGTATAAAGTTAATAAATTTTCATTTTTGCATTGTTGTAAGAATAAATACTTACGTGCGGAAATTTTTAGAATAATATTAAATTCATTTGGCATAAAAGGAATTCCTCTTTGGTATTTGATTTACGATCAGCTGATTGAGGTTAATTATATTTTGGGATTACAACTAATTGTGAGTTATTAAAAAAATGGAAACATAACAATTATGCCAAGCTTTAGCTGATGTCACTAGTTGCATTGTTGCCGCAGCTAGAAAGAATAACCGAATTAAAGTTCTTGTTTTCATGTTTTGAAAAAAAAAACCAGTGTTCTTATTTCAGTATTTTGTTTCCCTGTGCATGCTGTTGTATTAAATGTTGTTTTCAGCTAGGTCCGTATGGAGGCATCCACAGCCCACGACCCAATAAATTTATGCAACGCCGGGATTTATAATAATGTTTTTGGTATTAAAAGTAAGTGAGTAAGTAAAGAATCCGTTGCATTGGCAACCCAATTTTGGGGAATAAACAGGGAAGATAGGAAATCCCGTTGCAATATTGTCCGATAATCGATCATCTATCAGATAATTCAATATTGTACGATGTAATAGAGAGAGGTAATACGACAAACAAATAGGGAATTCAAGAATTTGTAAATTATTATACTTGTACCATCTAATATACCAGATATAATAATTATATTTAAAATAAATATATTATACATATTAATTATTAATATCATATAATGCATTTTTCACGTCATTAAGTTATAATAGGATGATGTGAGTCACCATTATCGATTGATTATTCGTATTTTGTTTGCGATTGTGTCATCTGCTGTAGTCATTAGTCCCGTGAGCAGAGTTGAGCAAAATTCTTTAAAATTAGTATTTAAATACTTCGCCAGTATACTTTGTAAATAAGTATTTAAATACGTAACCAAAATAGGTAATCAAAATAGGTTTTGTTTTGTTAAATACATACGTTTTAAAGTACTTCAAATACTCAAAATACTGTAAATATAATATTTTTATTATATATTTTATTGCAGTAATACGTTGTAATTGTCAATCACAATAAATTAGTACTTGACAGTCATACGAATTTCTAAACAATAACTACATGTAATGTACATATACATATAAACACTTTCAAATATAAACTGATATAAAAAATATGTTTAACTCAAATAAATGAAATTTTCTTTTAAAAGGACTAATTTGTCAAACAAATCATCAGACAATAAACCCATAGTTGGCGAATGTATAAAATCTATAAATGAAAACAATCGTTCAGCTTGCGCAGATGAACATAAACCAGTGTTATAAAGAATAAACGCTTTTTTATTGGCGGCAGTTTTAATGATTTAGACTTATTCAACAGGAGGAAAAAGTAGTTTTTATTTTTGTTTCAATGAGATGCATTCACTAACAGAATCAAACAAAAAGAAACTATCCTCGTTATATCTTCTTCTTCTTCTTCCTTTTCTTCTTCTTCTTGTGTATTTAAATTATTTCAAGTATTTTTTTAAATTTTAGGAATAAAAACGATAAATTAAATCGACTCACATTATTCTATTATAACTTAATGACATTCCCCTGGTGTTGATCGGAGAAACCACGGAAAATTGCCGTTCAGACCAGCTCGCCGCTATAATTCTCCTCCAGACCGCCGCTAAATTCGACCTAGCTATCAAGGTTGGATCCAAAGACCTCCAAGGTCGAGACTGGAAACCTAAGTCCTCCCGTCCAGAGACTCAGCATTGGCAATAGGTGCTTCCCATCACAGCCTTTGCAGCATCATCGCGGTACTTAATATTACATTACCTCATTGCATAATTTATGCTGATAGCTTGTCAGATTTTTAATAATTTTACAACTATAACTTCTTTAGATGATTATCATGAACACAATGAATAACAACACATTGGCTTACTGCCACTAACTGTAACATGTAAAGCAGGTTTTTCCAAAAAAGTGTATTCGTTCTGTTTTTAAGCCCTCTCTTTTTAATAAATCTCTAGAGGCAAAACGAGATCCATCTTTCTAAAAAAAAGTTTTAAAATGTTTTATACGTTCTGTTTTTAAGTCCTCTCTTTTAATAGACCTCTGGAGGCTGAAACGAGATCCAGCGGAGAATTTACTACAAAGTGAATTGGAGCAGGAAAAGAAACAAGGAGAATGAATGCGCCAGAGGGCGGACGGAGGAGTGTGCGAAAGGCCAATTCCTTTCACCCAAAGAGCGAAGGAGTAAGCCAATAGGCATGTGTGTGTGAATGGACGAATAGACGAGTAGAAAATAAGTTTACAGAGCGAAAACGTGAGCGGGCAAATAGGCAAATACATTATAGTGCGAATGGATGAATGGGCGAGTGATAAATAGATCTACTAAGTGACTGTGCTGTGGACGAGTCCAATTGGCGAGCGATTGAGCGAACGAGTGATTGACGGGAGCGGGGAGGAAGGCAGGCAGGTAAGCAGGCAGGAAGATAGGCAGACAGGTAGGCAGGAAGGCAGGCAGAAAGGTAGGCAGGAAGGCAGGCAGGTAAGTAGGTAGGAAGGTAAGCAGAAAGGTAGGCAGGCAGGCAGACAGGAAGGAAGGCAGGCAGGAAGATAGGCAGGAAGGCATGCAGGAAGGTAGGCAGGAAGGCAGGCAGGAAGATAGGCAGGATGGTAGGCAGAAAGGCAGGCAGGAAGGTAGGCAGGCAGGAAGGCAGGCAGGAAGGAAGGCAGGAAGGAAGGCAGGCAGGAAGACAGGAAGGCAGGCAGGAGGGCAGGGTGGAAGGCAGGCAGGCGAACGGGCGTGCGTGCGAACGGGCGGACGAGCGAGCGAACGGGCGGGCGAGCGAACGGGAGGGCAAGCGAGCGGGCTCGTGGCGTGAGCCGCCAGCGGGGAGGGAAGGCCAGGGAGACGCGCCTCGCACGAGCGCCCGCTGCTGCTTGGGCAAAGAGCCGCGCTGACAGCAGCTGCCGACGCGGCGAGCCATCTAAAGCTAGCAGCGCCCAGAAACCAATCTCAACCAAACTATATCCAAAATTTTAGGCTAATTTTAGGCTAATTAAATGCTCTATTCCCGAATTTTAGGCTCCTCTGGATTTCCGAAAATCGTGGGCGCTGCTAGCTTTAGTCTAAAGCTAGCAGCGCCCACCCAGAATCTATCTCAAAATCAATTGTAAAATCTGAAACCCATCCCAAAATTTAAGAATAATTTTAGGCTCTTGGAAAAAAATTATCCCCGCCTTCAAATTCCAAAAATCAGGGCTGTACAAAGCGAAACAATTAACATTGGTTCTTATGGGCGAATAAACATCAAAATCAAAAAACCTTAGGAAAAATCTGAAACCCCTCCCAAAAGTTAAGAATAATTTTAGGCTCTTGGAAAAAAATCATCCCAGCCTTCAAATTCCAAAAATCAGGGCTGTACAAAGCTAAACAATTAACATTGGTTCTTACGGGTGAAATAACACCAAAATCAAAAAACCTTAGGAAAAATCTGAAACCCCTCCCAAAAGTTAAGAATAATTTTAGGCTCTTGGAAAAAAATCAACCCCGCCTTCAAATTCTAAAAATCAGGGCTGTACAAAGCAAAAACAATTAACATTGGTTCTTACGGGTGAAATAACACCAAAATCAAAAAAACTTAGGAAAAATCTGAAACCCCTCCCAAAAGTTAAGAATAATTTTAGGCTCTAGGAAAAAAATCAACCCCGCCTTCAAATTCCAAAAATCAGGGCTGTACAAAGCGGAACAATTAACATTGGTTCTTACGGGTGAAATAACACCAAAATCAAAAAACCTTAGGAAAAATCTGAAACCCCTCCCAAAAGTTAAGAATAATTTTAGGCTCTTGGAAAAAAATCAACCCCGCCTTCAAATTCCAAAAATCAGGGCTGTACAAAGCGGAACAATTAACATTGGTTCTTACGGGTGAAATAACACCAAAATCAAAAAACCTTAGGAAAAATCTGAAACCCCTCCCAAAAGTTAAGAATAATTTTAGGCTCTTGGAAAAAAATCATCCCAGCCTTCAAATTCCAAAAATCAGGGCTGTACAAAGCGAAACAATTAACATTGGTTCTTACGGGTGAAATAACACCAAAATCAAAAAACCTTAGGAAAAATCTGAAACCCCTCCCAAAAGTTAAGAATAATTTTAGGCTCTTGGAAAAAAATCATCCCAGCCTTCAAATTCCAAAAATCAGGGCTGTACAAAGCGAAACAATTAACATTGGTTCTTACGGGTGAAATAACACCAAAATCAAAAAACCTTAGGAAAAATCTGAAACCCCTCCCAAAAGTTAAGAATAATTTTAGGCTCTTGGAAAAAAAATCAACCCCGCCTTCAAATTCTAAAAATCAGGGCTGTACAAAGCGAAACAATTAACATTGGTTCTTACGGGTGAAATAACACCAAAATCAAAAAACCGTAGGAAAAATCTGAAACCCCTCCCAAAAGTTAAGAATAATTTTAGGCTCTTGGAAAAAAATCATCCCAGCCTTCAAATTCCAAAATCAGGGCTGTACAAAGCGAAACAATTAACATTGGTTCTTACGGGTGAAATAACACCAAAATCAAAAAAACTTAGGAAAAATCTGAAACCCCTCCCAAAAGTTAAGAATAATTTTAGGCTCTTGGAAAAAAATCAACCCGGCCTTCAAATTCCAAAAATCAGGGCTGTACAAAGCGGAACAATTAACATTGGTTCTTACGGGTGAAATAACACCAAAATCAAAAAACCGTAGGAAAAATCTGAAACCCCTCCCAAAAGTTAAGAATAATTTTAGGCTCTTGGAAAAAAATCAACCCCGCCTTCAAATTCTAAAAATCAGGGCTGTACAAAGCGAAACAATTAACATTGGTTCTTACGGGTGAAATAACACCAAAATCAAAAAACCTTAGGAAAAATCTGAAACCCCTCCCAAAAGTTAAGAATAATTTTAGGCTCTTGGTAAAAAATCAACCCGCCTTCAAATTCTAAAAATCAGGGCTGTACAAAGCGAAACAATTAACATTGGTTCTTACGGGTGAAATAACACCAAAATCAAAAAACCTTAGGAAAAATCTGAAACCCCTCCCAAAAGTTAAGAATAATTTTAGGCTCTTGGAAAAAAATCATCCCAGCCTTCCAATTCCAAAAATCAGGGCTGTACAAAGCGAAACAATTAACATTGTTCCTTACTGGTGAATAGGGTATGTTGTATTCCTAACGGGAATTTTCCATTTTTTGGGTAGGAAAAAGAGAAGGCCAGAATTTTTTGTGGGTTTTAATAGAATTCTCTATAATGTGTGGAATATGAAGTTCAATTTTCAGAAGCTAAGTCGTTGTAGTTCAGGTGTTATAAGAACTCAAATATTGAATATCGAAAAAAAAGTGTGTGTGTTTCGATTAATATTCTATTTTTTTCAGTCAGAACGGTGCTAGCCCAAAATTATTTGAGATTGGCATATTGATATGTAATGTATGAGCAATTGCTAATAAATTCCCCATTTGAATTAGTAAAGTAGTTCAGAGATTATTTTGTGAGAAATGAAAAATTAATCGAAAGGCATGTTGTAGTTCTCACGAGAATTTCCCATTTTTTGGAAACGAAAGAGAGAAGCCCAAAATTATTTGTGGGTATAATACTATTCCCTATATTGTGTGGAATATGACGTTCAATTTTCGGAAACTAAGTCGTTGTAGTTCAGGTGTTATAAGAACTCAAATATTGAATATCGAAAAAAGTGGGTGTGTTTTGATTAATATTCTATTTTTTCAGTCAGAACGGTGCTAGCCCAAAATTATTTGAGGTTAGCATATTAATAGGTAATAAATGGGCAATTGCTAAGAAATTTCTCATTTGAATTAGTAAAGTATTTCAGAGATTATTTTGTGAGGAATGAAAAATTAATCGAAAGGTATGTTGTAGTTCTCACGAGAAGATTCCATTTTTTGGAAATGAAAGAGAGAAGCCCAAAATTATTTGTGAGTATAAACCATATTTCTTATTATGTGTTGTATGTCACGCGCCTTTCCAAGGAGCCAAATCCTTGTAGTTCAGGTTTTATAACAACGGAAATATTAAATGTTGGAAAAGAATTAGGAAAGTTTTTAGTAATATTAATTTTTTCCAATAAGAACGGATCTAGCCCAAAATTATTTGAAATTGTGATATTAATAGGTAATGTATGAGCAATCGTTAATAAATTTCTCATTTAAATTAGTAAAGTATTTCAGCAATTTTTTGTGAGGAATGAAAAATTAGTAAAAAGGTATATTCTAGTTCTCACGAGAATTTTTCCATTTTTTTGGAAAGAAAGAGAGAAGCCAAAATCATTTGTTAGTATATCTGTATTCCGTATCATGTGTTGTATATGGCCTTCAATTTCCAGGAGCCAAACCGTTGTAATTCAGGTGTTATAAGAACGCAAATGTTGAATATCGGAAAAAAATTGGGTGTGTTTTGATGAATATTCCAAATTTTTCCAATAAGAACGGTGCTAGCCCAAAATTATTTGAGATTGGCATCTTGATAGGTAATGTATGAACAATTGTGAATCAGTTCCTCATTTGAATTATTAAAGTATTTCAGAAATAATTTTGTGAGGAATGAAAAATTATTTAAAAGTTATACTGTATTTCTCACGAGAATTTTCCACTTTTTGGAAAAGAAAGAGAAGCCCAAACTTATTTGTGGGTATAATCGTATTCCTTAATATGTATTGTATGTCACACTCCAATGCCATGAGCCATATCCTAGTACTTCCGGTTTTATAAGAACGGAAATGTCGAATATCGAAAAAAAAATATGGACTGGTTTTGACTAATATCCCTTTTTTAATACGAACTAATATAGCCCAAAATTATTTGAGATTTGAATATTATTAGCTAATTTATGTGCAATTGTTAATAAATTCTTTATTTGAATTGGTACAGAATTTTGGGGTTTACTTTTTCAGAAGTGGAAACGTGGTGAAATGTATATTGTAGTTCTCACGGGAATTTTTCTTTTCTTGGAGAAGAAATCGCGAAGTTCAAAATGATTCATGAGTATAGCCGTATTCTCTATCATGTGTTGTATATGGAACTTTATTGCCAGGAACGAAATCCTTGTAGTTCAGGTTTTATAAGATCGCAAATATTGGATAGCAAAAACAAAAGTTATTCTATTGATTATTATTCCTTTATTTTTCAATAAGAACGTTTCTAGCCCGAAATTATTTGAGATTAGCAAATTGAGAAGCAATGTATGTGCAAATGTAAATAAATTCTCTTTTGAATTTTTGAAGTATTTTGGAGTTTATTTTGTGAGGAATGAGAAATTGGTCAAGAAGTATATTGTAGATTTCACGAGAATTTTCCATTTTTGGTAAACAAAGAGAGGAGCCTAAAATTTTTTCTGAGTACAGCCGTAATCCTTATCATGTATTTGAAAATGACATTATCAAACGCGAAATACCTGTAGTTAAGGTAACACAAATATTGAATATCGGAAAAAAGTTGGGACTGTTTTGATTAATATTCCTTTCATTTTCAATAAGAACGAATCTAGTCCAAAATTATTTGAAGTTGACATATTGATGGCCAATGTATGAGCAATTCTAAATAAATTCCTCTTCTGAATTAGTACAGTATTTTGGAGTTTATTTAGTGATAAACCAAAATATGATCAAAATTTATATAATAGTTTTTACACTAATTTTCCAATCTTTTTAAAACAAAGTGAGTAGTCCAAAATTATTAGAGAGTACAGCCGTATTCCCTATTATGTGTTGTATATGACATTAAATTGCCCGGAACGAAATCCTTGTAGTTTAGGTTTTATAACAACACAAATATTGAATTTGCAGGAAAAATAGGGTGTTTTGATTAATATTCAATTCTTTTCAAAAAGAATGCATCTACCCCAAAATGATATGCGTGTCGCGATTTTTTGCCATAATGTGCATGTTATTTGTAGAACATTGAATTGATTGAAGCGAAATACCTGTAGTTTAGTTTTGAAAAACCCAACAAATATTTGAGATCGGTAAGTATTTCGGACAGTTTTTTTTTACTTTGCTTTTCTTTTTCATGAAAAACATGGCAATGCCCAAATTATTTCAAGATCGCATCTTATTTGTTGGTATGTGTTCAATTGTTAGTAAATTCCATATTTACATTTGTTAGTTAAGTTTGTTTTCTTTTTTTTTTTTTTTGGACGAATGAAAGATTGAGAAAAAATGTAGTTTGCCTTTTATACTAGGCATTATTCTTTTCCCATTTTTGGATTTCTCTATTATTGATTGTGATTTAGAATGTAGATGTATAGTTAAATAACTATTTTATCTTTTAATTCGTCGCTGCTTTTTGGAGAGAATTTTTCTTGTATGAAATATTTAATAAGTCCATATTGGATATTTACATAGGAATGAATTAAAGTAATTATTTCAAGGCTTGATATTGATCCTGTCCGAATAAATGGTAAAACTCTCAACAAATACATTTTTTTTCTTTTTTAATGTTGGAAATACACGTGTACGGTATAATTCTCCCAAAATATATGTGAAGTTTCTCCGGATTTCCTAGTTTTGAGATAGTGAGATTCTAGCTTCTCCATCCTCGTTTTTGCTAAGTTGATTTCGGGGGTGTTTTTTGATGACACTAAAGAACCCAAAATTATGGCCCAAGATTTTTTGAGTTGAGTTGCTATTGGGATGGTTTTAAATATTTGTTATTGTACGTAGGGGTGAGTTTCGAAATTTTGAAAGGAACAAAAATTTCGCACGTTTACGACCACACAAATATTTTCGAATTTTCAGTACGGGTGGGTGTTCAATTAACAACCCACAATTTTTAACCTTAATTTCGGAGATTGTAGGGTACCAAAATAATGTTTCTGGTGTCACTGAAGAGCCCAAAAATATCCCGAACTTATGGTGGGAGAAATTTTGAAATTTGAGAATTAGGAGTGGTTTTGATTTTTTGTTTTCGTATTTAGGGGTGTGTTTCGAAATTATGAAAAGTGGCCCCCAGAAGCCCAAAATTCACTTGTTTTGACCGTGCAAAAAAAAATTGAATTTTAAGTAAGTGGGGGTGCTAGCTTTACCGGCCAAAATTTGAAATCGGAATTTCAAGGTGTTGGGAGGTAGCCCAAAATTTTTAGAAGGGGGCTGAAATTAGCCCAAAATTAGCCCAAAATTATGGCGCAAGCATTTTTGAGTTTTGAGAAAGTGGTATTTACCGACGTAGTGGCGCCTGCTATTACAAGCACACCGTCCAGACCTGGTCCCTGCCGAATACCGCCGTGTGTGTAAATAAATAAAACTGTGCCCGGCGGGGGCCGCCTCAGCCGCGGGCATCGTCTGGCGTAGGCCAATCCGCACCTAAAAACTCCCGCGCCACCACCCGGAGCCCCTCGATGCCCCTACACCCTGTCAAAGAAGATGGTGCAGTGATGGAGCAGTTAAAATGTAAATAGTGTAAATAGTAACCAGTGCACAACAAGGACGTGACAGTGACACCTGTGCTTAGTGTCAGGTCATTTCAGGATAAGAGAATTTCGAAGATAAAAGCAATAAGGACGCGACAAAGTCGCTTATGAAGTAATTGTAATTAGATGTAGGTTGTTGAAGTAATGATAGTGTAAATAAAACAAAACAGGTGCGTCAGTTACAGAAGAGAGGAAAATCCTCAGACTATTATAAATAACGCAAGAGAGGTCAAAGCAATCTTGAACTCTCCAACCATCCAATATATACATGCTATGTAGTGCAAAACTACCACCATGTATAAAAATTGTTCTGTCGACAATAAACCCTACTTAAATACAGAGTAATATACGTAGTATAGGGAAAGTTATATAATGCTGCGGGAAAAATGGCGAATTTTCGCCAGCAAAAAAAAAAATTAGTTGTCTGGTCGTGATGACGAAAAACTGGATAAATTCAGTTGCTAAATTAAGAAAAAAAATCCCTTAACACGTGGTGTAGCCAGAACCCGTTTTTTGTTGGTCCTTGATTCCCAAAAACCAACTGAAAGGAAAACGTCCATCCGTCCGTCCGTCAACACTGCTAGCACCTAAACCGTACGTACGATTTCTGCCAAATGGATATTCCCCGCACGATCTGGTTTGAGTGAAAGCTTTGAGATTTGGAAAAAGATTCTATAAAATTTTGGGGTACTTTACATGAAGCTCCCCGGATGTTTTTAAACTTTTCTCAAAAACTGCTCCAAATTTTTCTTTAAATTTCTTGTAAGAACAGAGTAAAATGCACATATTATGGTGACATAGGTACGATGTTCACGGTAAACTCTAAATTTTCGAAAATTGCAAAATTTTGAATTTTATTCAACTTCTTCCTCCAACTACAAAATTGCAGATGGAGATTTTTCCTTCAAATGTACTTTTTTTCTTCATAGTGAGTTCTTTCATAGTGAGTTGTGTTTATTCGCACGTAAGAACCAATGTTAATTGTTTCGCTTTGTACAGCCCTAAATTTTGGAATTTGAAGGCGGGGATAATTTTTTTCCAAGAGCCTAAAATTATTCTTAACTTTTGGGAGGGGTTTCAGATTTTTCCTAAGGTTTTTTGATTTTGGTGTTATGTCACCCGTAAGAACCAATGTTAATTGTTCCGCTTTGTACAGCCCTGAGTTTTGGAATTTGAAGGCGGGATTGATTTTTTTCAAGAGCCTAAAATTATTCTTAACTTTTCGAAGGGGTTTCAGATTTTTCCTAAGGTTTTTTGATTTTGGTGTTATTTCACCCGTAAGAACCAATGTTAATTGTTCCGCTTTGTACAGCCCTGAGTTTTGGAATTTGAAGGCGGGATTGATTTTCTTCCAAGAGCCTAAAATTATTCTTAACTTTGGGAGGGGTTTCAGATTTTTCCTACGGTTTTTTGATTTTGGTGTTATTTCACCCGTAAGAACCAATGTTAATTGTTTCGCTTTGTACAGCCCTGATTTTTGGAATTTGAAGGCTGGGATGATTTTTTTCCAAGAGCCTAAAATTATTCTTAACTCTTGGGAGGGGTTTCAGATTTTTCCTAAGGTTTTTTGATTTTGGTGTTATTTCACCCGTAAGAACAATGTTAATTGTTTCGCGCTGTACATCCCTGATTTTTAGAATTTGAAGGCGGGGTTGATTTTTTTTCCAAGAGCCTAAAATTATTCTTAACTTTTGGGAGGGGTTTCAGATTTTTCCTAAGGTTTTTTGATTTTGGTGTAATTTCACCCGTAAGAACCAATGTTAATTGTTTCGCTTTGTACAGCCCTGAATTTTGGAATTTGAAGGCGAGGATGATTTTTTTCCAAGAGCCTAAAATTATTCTTAACTTTTGGGAGGGGTTTCAGATTTTTCCTAAGTTTTTTTGATTTTGGTGTTATTTCACCCGTAAGAACCAATGTTAAGTGTTTCGCTTTGTACAGCCCTGAATTTTGGAATTTGGAGGCGGGATGATTTTTTTCCAAGAGCCTAAAATTATTCTTAACTTTTGGGAGGGGTTTCAGATTTTTCCTAAGGTTTTTTGATTTTGGTGTTATTTCACCCATAAGAAACCAATGTTAATTGTTTCGATTTGTACAGCCCTGATTTTTGGAATTTGAAGGCGGGGATAATTTTTTTCCAAGAGCCTAAAATTATTCTTAACTTTTGGGAGGGTTTCAGATTTTTCCTAAGGTTTTTTCGATTTTGATGTTTATTCGCCCATAAGAACCAATGTTAATTGTTTCGCTTTGTACAGCCCTGAATTTTGGAATTTGAAGGCGGGGATAATTTTTTTTCAAGAGCCTAAAATTATTCTTAAATTTTGGGATGGGTTTTCAGATTTTACAATTGATTTTGAGATAGATTCTGGGTGGGCGCTGCTAGCTTTAGACTAAAGCTAGCAGCGCCCACGATTTTCGGAAATCTAGAGGAGCCTAAAATTCGGGAATAGAGCATTTAATTAGCCTAAAATTAGCCTAAAATTTTGTATATAGTTTGGTTGAGATTGGTTTCTGGGCGCTGCTAGCTTTAGATGGCTGACGCGGCGTGTGGGCGGGGACAGGCTGGCGGCGCCTGGGGACAGCGGCGCGCGCTCCGAGCGCCCAGCGCTCAGCGCCTCAATCCTCCTTTCTGCTCCGCCGGACCTTAGTACCCCTCCGCGGCGCACAGTGGCACGCAGCCACACCAAATGCGCAAGGCAGGGGGGGTGTCGCGCCAACCGCCAACCGAACAATGGGAATTTCAACATTAATATATCCGCCTTTCATTTATATTTTAAAGCGTTTGTACTACACGTTCTTGTACCACTATGAAGCATTATTTCCCTTTCCAATCGGTTGAAGAATTTAACAAATATTTCATTAAATTTGTGTTTTCTGTGGGGAGTTTTATGAAGCAATCCACATGTATTTATCTTCTTTTTTTACACCTACCTTCCAGGATCTTGAAGTGAGAGTAGAGCTCGTTATGAAATAATGCTCATTTTATTCTAAACATCTGTTACATCACTCTGTATATACAAAAGTTATGGATTGTGATTCTGAATATTAATAGTTTTTGTGGCTTTTCTTTCCGAGTCTTTTGGCCCATTTCGCCCCCGCGAGGTAAGCTCGCACCTCGCCGTTGGCGCCGCCGAGTAAAAGGGCGTCCCTCCCACGCACGCGGCAGCGAAAAGACTACGCGAGGAAATGCTCAACTGGAAGATGCTTCGTGAGGTTAAGAGGTATCTCTCAGGAGATATCACGGAGATACTTCCCTTGTTGAAAGGATTAACATGGCGAAAAGTTGAGCCGTGCTTAGAATGTTATATTACTTCTTCCTCCTTTATAATCAACAACAATACAATACCATGGACTCTTCACTGTCAAACAGTTAAATACCTTGGGCTGAATTTTGATGCAAAACTGAAATGGAATTCACGTATTACAATCAAAACGAAACAAGCAAAATATAAAATAGCTCGATTAAAACCTCTTGTAAACTCCAAAAGCTGTGTATCGATAGACAATGCCATCACAATATACAAATCCACAATCCTTTAATGTTACACACTTTCCTGTTTGGACTCAGCTACATCCGTAGCTGCTACAGGCGTAAATGCATCAGTTACAACTGTAAATAAACTACAAACAATACAAAATATATTTCTCCAATTAGAAACTCAGGGTCCATGGTTTTTATCCAACAAACAATTACACAAAGAACTGAATATAACTTCTATCACTAATCACATAGCCCACCTCTCCAATAACTTTTATTCAAACGTCAACATCTATACCACATGCAATCCATTACCACCCTAAACGTACCTAAATCCAACACAAATTAAATACCGACACCCATTTGACGCCTTCCTACACATATTCGCTAATAATTCTTAACAGTAGATGATGATGGTAGCTACCTACCCCTTGTTGTAGTAACAGTTTTTAAGATTATGAAATAAGAATAGCTTTGTAAGCCAACTAATGCATATGATAAAGTACAATACAGCAAATCAAACGATTTGGTACATCATGACATTTTGCTCTCAAAGCTAAAAATCATGAGATTCGCACAGCACTTGCGTATAAGGTTTCTTAACTAACCTTCTAGACCCCAAATTCTTGATCATTGTTTTGCGATGCGCTTCCCAACCCCTTTCAAGTCGTTCAGCATTTTTCTTTACTATATGGTACGAGAGGTACTGAGAAAGTACTTTTAAATTCAATTTCTGTATTTTACTGTACGAGTGTTGCATAAAGTGCATTACTTGATTTCAAAGAAAAATCAATTCTGAATTAGGATTACCTGGACACTGAAAGCTCTCAGAAACGTTGTTTTCGAGCATAAAGTAGATTGTGTAATCAATAGAATTGACCTGCTCTTCCGCTCGTGTTTTCATTTAATCATTTCGTGACTCGAATTCCTGGCATCAATTTACATGCAACATGCAATGAATACAAAACAAGAAGCATACAATGAAAAACCGAAAAATAATGCAATTGAATTGATGGATACACAAAGAAAGTTTTCCACGAGATTCCGCCAGAATTGACAGTTGTAACGTTGTTCTTAAATCATGTTACGTAACGTAACCTAGTCATTAAAGAAGATGAAGTGGACATATCAAAAGAGTTAAAGAAGGAAATAGTGAATCGTCAAAAACAAAAAGTGTTAACTGTGATACAAAATATTTAATTTCAAATTCTGAAATAGATACTAATAATGAGCAAATAAACGAAAAGGTAAAGGCCTAAGTTTGTAATCTTAAAAGTAAGGTACGCTTTGGGCACTGTAAAATGTAGGGAATATTGTTTATTTGAGGCTGTCTGGAAAGTAGCTCTTTGTACTGTTTTACAGCAAGTAATGTTCAGATACAGGACAGTTACAGGACAATTCTCTTAAAAGCGTCGTGTAATGAATTTTTCTTTATTCACTGTCACCATCTTTTAACCATGTAACTGCGGCCCACGAGGAACCAAGGAGCCTTGAATTATATTAAAATTTCATGACTTAGTGTTGGTTAATCTGTTATTGATTTCGTTTGTCAACGCATACAGTACTTTTACTCGTAGCACAAGCCAAGTCTTCATCTATCCAAGAAACAACCTACAATCAGCAAGCCACGTAGTAAGGGTTGCATATCAAAAAATGAGTTAGCTTTCAATACATTCAAAACATGCACTTATCAATTGATATTTTTGGAACTTTTTACATTAATTGTAATTGAACAATCTATTAAAGAGCTTTTTGACGTTTCTTTCCACTCATTTCGAAAAAGAATGGGGAAAGCACGTTTTCTGTGACACTTCTTACTTCTTGCTTTTTCTATATCTGGGGAGTTTCCATTATTTCAAACCTAACTACCAATTCAAGATTCATTACATCAACATGAAATCAGCATTACCGTTATAAGTAAATAAAACACAAAAACAACGATCTACAAGTATGTGGCCATGCTAAAAGAACAAATGATCGACCTGATACTCGTCACCACACTACATATCATTTTGATGATATTATTTAATTAGAGGAAAACGTGCATAAAATGGTCTCGAATAAAATATTGTACGTCACACTGCAAAAGTTCCTTTTCATGCCTCGACAGAATTCCCTGCCTCGGCTTGCCGGCCTCAGCCGATGAACTCTCCAGTCTCGTGATGGTCGACTTCTTGCCTTATGATATGAATCACTATTTCTTTACTATATTTACTAAATGTCTGTAACTATAGGTTGTTGTACGTTTTTTGCACTTTATGTCAGAGATGACAAAACTTAACAATAATTTTCACGATCATTTTTGTGTGGAATGCATTTAATAACGTTTTATTTATTATCAATGTATTGCATTGCATTTGTAGCATTTTATTATACAGCTCATGACCTGCATCATAAAAATGCTACAGCACAAACACCCCCAAAATATCACTCCCGGCATGCTTACTGATTAAGAACAAAAAATATTATATACTGGTATAACACTGCAACAAATTAAACAAAAACATACTTCACGAATACTGCAGTAACAGTGATGTTTCATTACAGAACGCGAGAACACCGAATATTTAAAGGCGAGCAGTTCCTTTCTTGGAACCTTGATGATGCATAACATCATCTGTGCCGTAAGCAGTAAGCTGTGCCGTAAGCACAGAGTACGTGAATTCAATTAGTATGCAGAGTATCAGAAATTGCGAAATAACATAATCAAATATTTGTATGTTAAATATTGTATAACTACAGATAAGAGAACATTTGAAAGAGCTACTTGCAAGTCATTATTTCTAAGTTACTTCATTTACCCAGTCGTAATATGAAAGAGGCAAGAACAAAATTGTTGCTCTCTCTGTAATGAGACAAGCAAAGCAGAAAAGGATAAATTATACGAGAGAATGTATACAATCAGAAGCCAAATACAAAACAAAAGATTCGGGATCATTTTGACATTTCTGGACACGACAACTGCTATGGTCATTAGTCCCGTTAGACTAGTGTTTTTTTTATCCCGGGAGGTGGGAGTGTTCCTCCGCCGCTAGATGGAGAGATCCGGCGCCGCCCCACACGTCGGTGTTTTCCTTATCCAGGTGTCTCCCACCGGCGGGCCACCACCCCAGCCGGGCAAAAATCCTAAGCTCCGAATTGGTTTCCCGACGAACGTGTTTGCGTAGTTCCTGTGAGTGTGTTTATGTGTATGTGTGTGAGTGAGTGCGAGCGTGACTGAGTGTGTGTGTGAGTGTGTGTGTGTGTATGAGAGGAAGAGGAGATAGGATAGCCAACATCGGGACTAGAACCTAGCACCTCCCGGTCAGAGTCACTGCAGAGGCAGAGGCATTGGCAGATGGCTCTGAGCTAAAATCAGCCGGTGTATTACTTTCAATATACAATATTCTTTTTAAATGAAATCCCTTTCGTTTTATATACTTCCGTTGACGTAGGTTCTAATTTAGTTCAGATTGCTAAAAAATGGTAAGTCCTGGAGATTGTCATTAAAACTCACAACTAAGTTTTTAAAAGTTTGAATTTGATCTTGCAATGAAATTGATATAAATTTTTCATGAGATTATATCAGTTTAATGGCGTAATGGTGGTATTGGACATTCAACTTGCAATATGATGCCGAAGCACGTTTCTCTAGACTTAAAAACCTTTGTGTTTCGAAGGAGAACTTCAAACAATTGCTTTGTATAGAATGATAACAATGAAGGAAGGAGATATAAAATTTCATGAATTGGAAATCATAACCATGAAAACAAATTGCGAGAATATAACATTCGGAGAAATGTGCGAGTTTACTGTGATCCTATCATGATGACGTGGCTGCTTTAGAGACGAAATTCGTTACAAACACTGAAATGGTACTTTGGCGAGTGCTAATTAGAGTCATAAAAACCAGCAGTGGAGATGGCGGTTTCGTCCTTCTGTGATTTGCATTGCACTCGCAGAGGCGCTCAAATGTCCCGAATAATTCAACTGCAATACATCGCCGTTAAGCACTTTCCAGATCTCTTGTATATTTTTCCTACGAGTTTCAGCAACAAAATGTTTTACTGTTTTTATTTTGAAATTATAATTAAATAAAATTAATATTCCATTTATAAATTGACTTTTAACAACAATGTAATCCGTGTTTTGAAACGCAATGCTTAGTAAAAAATGACAAGATTAATAGTATCACACTGTTTTCTGAATAGTTCCTCTGAACAAATCGTCATTAATATCCAGATCAACCGGGTAATTTTGGAAGAAATCGTACGTATGGTTCAGGCGCTAGCAGTGTTCACAGACGGACGGACGGACGGAGAGACAGACGGACGTTTTCCTTTCAATTGTTTTTTCGATATCAAGGACCCACAAAACAGGGTTTCTGGCTACACCACGTGTTAGGGGATTTTTTTCTTAATTTAGCAACTGGTTTTATCCACTTTTTCGTTATCACGACCCGGCAATGAATTTTTTCCGCCTAAAAATGGCCATTTTTTCGCGGAGCATTACATAACTTTCCCTATACTACGTATATCACTCCGTGTATACGTACGTATACGGGAAAGTAAAAAGGGCTATTGCGATACTTTGAATGTGCAATAAAACATTTCTAACTGTTCATTACCGGAACGTAATCAAATCTTTCGAAAGATGTAAGATTTACTGCGAATTAATACTCTGAGAACTCTCCTTCCTGCTCTTTACAAATCCACTTAATTGGTTTTCTACATTTTCTGTTATTGGGAGAACGAAGGTTGCTTTTAAGCGAAACGTTATTACATTCAATAAAATCGTCGCCATCTCCTTTCCCAACTTCTTATGCAAACCGAAATCAAAACAAAGTCATTAGTTAATTGAATCGCACAGCATTTGCCCCTTCACCCTGCTGCGCAGACTTCCTGATGGGGATTTTCCGAGAGATTTGCTGTGTAAAAGCGTCCTCCTCACCAGCCCATTCATTTATCTGGCTCGACTCTCTACTCAGTCTGCTCCGTCCGCTGCCCGTCTCCTCGGCAGAGTCCCGCCTTCTCATTTCACAATCTCTCTCCTTCGTCCAGACATCACAGTCATTACCGAGTGATTAAAGCCTCCTTCATTCCGTTTTTCTCCTCTCATTTTCATCCCCTCCTATTACACGTTTCGTGCTCGTTTTGACTTCAGTTTCTCAGTCCCTTTCGGCTCCTTATGTCACATTTCATTCCTTGCTTCGCTTTTCTCTATTCTTAAAACTCTGGCTTCTGTCGGCATATCTTGAGCCTAACCACAATCCCTATCTCTTTGTCTTCTCCATCCGCCAGGATTTCCTTCCGAACCTCTCCCTTTCGTTCACCATTCATTTCATTTCACCATTCATTCTCATCACGATTCTTCAACCCTTCACCCATGTATATCATCACTCATTGATTTCCAACTTCTTTACTCTACCCACTAACGTCTACTGGCACCACACGTCTTACTACCCCAATTTTCAGTTCCTTTCCGCTCCTTCTATCACATTTCATTTCTTGTCACACTTTTCTCTATTCTTGAAACTCCACCTCAAATGCAGTAGCTAGAACCTGTCGGCGTATCTGGAGCCAATCACAAGATTTATCTTCTTCATCCGCCAGGATTTCCTTCCGATATTCCGTTTCCCTTATGTTCACCGCCCGCTTGTCATCACGTGTTGTTAACCTTTCAGCCATACATCTCATCATTAGGGAACTGATTTTGATCACTTAAAACATCACTAAAAATGATCAATAAAATGCTCCTAAAATGTTTTTCAAATCCCCTAAAAGCAAAGAAACATGACGCAAAAAATGTAATCAGAACTAGTGCAGATGAACACTCGAGCTGTTGGATACGTTACTGATGTAATCGAGGCTTCTTCTATTCGTTCAAGCGAACTCAGCTTTCAAACTTTTGGTTTGGATTGTTCTTTATCAGAAAATCTCATGTCTTTATTTATCCCGAAATTGGCTGAACCACCAATGGCGCTGACAGCCGTTACAGGAACCTAGATTGCGTATTCACAATATCTGACATTTACAACTTCTGAGCGAAGAAATCGAATAGGCTTCCAGGTTTAAGTACTCAGGAAGTCTGTGGAGAACATTTGTTGCATCTAGTAAATATTATTTCAAGCAAATACCATGAAAATGATACTGAAATCATTTCAATAAGCGACAAATGCATTAAAAATGGTGGGAAAAGATAACAAATGACTTGTTGAGTCGAAATAGTTGAAAAATGTCACAACAAAAAAAAGTCTAAAAATGAATCATTTCCTTTTGTCATAAAATAAAATGAATTTCTACACTAATCGGCATTTTTCTAAAGTGAAAAGGAAAAAATGGCATTTCATTGAAATCCGACCCCTACTCAACACTCATTAATTTCTATCGTCTTTTGTCAACCCACTAACTTGTTCCACGACACTTCTACGAACCTCGTCTACAACCCAATTTTGCCCTCCCGACCACTGTCGCTTCCCCCCACCCCCGCTGCGCGCCTCCGCCCGGGGTACTGCTTGTTTTGCGGCCCCCGCCCCCCCAAGACCCGCCGCCCCCCGCCCCCCGCCCCCGCCCCCCCGCCCCCCCCCGCCCCCCCCGCCCCCCCCGCCCCCCGCCCCCCCGCCCGCGGCCGCGCGCTCGCTCGCCCGAGGAAAATTAATGGCGTTCAATTAAATCCCGCCCCGCGCTCCCGCCCCGCCCGCGACACTAATGTATTAATTGGGGCGGTGGAGTTTTGATTAGCGGCTGTTTCCGCGCGCGTGCAGCTGGCAGCGACTGCCAGTGCGCGAACAAGGGCGTCACCTGCAACACAGGCGCTTTCTTGTAGCTTGAGTCGATTTTCAAGTAAGTGGTTTGCTCTTTGAACGGGGTAAAATTCTCGGAACCTGCCGTAACAATAGCTATGGCGTCGTTCAGACTGAAGGTCGGCACCTAAAGTAGAATGAAAAATGCTATTTTTATTTCTCATTTATATTTTAATCTAAGAATTTTTTGTTTGTTTTTTTATTCTAGTTTATTTGTATATTAGGGATATCTCATAAATTCGTCACACAATATTTAGAATTCTTAAAAAGAAGAAAATAATTCTAAACAAGTAATTCTTAATGTTTTTACATTTTACATACCAACAACTCTGAATAAATATTATTGTATGTCGTATTTCATAAATCTTAACTATGCTTACAGTTTGAATTAACTGCAAAGAAAGTGACTGTAGTGAACGTACACATGTATAGGAATGCATCTTACAATTAATAGTATAATAAATTATTTTAGTAAAATTCATGGGGATGTCATTCTAGATCTTATTACTGTCTACGTTTGGGCATTGCAATTTTGTTGCAATATACCGTAAGTGCATCAAGTTTTAAAATATTTCAAAATATACAAATATTTTTATGTAAGTCTAAAATGCTTTCACAAGACATAAAAGTACTTCAATCTGGTAATTGGGACTCTTGATTATTTCATATTCATTTTTTGCAGCGTCCTTAGTACGAAATGAAAATTAACTTTTAAAAGCAGCATGTGAAACTGGACGCACAAAATCATAAAATCTGATATTAACTGGCAGTTTTTCGGGCGGCACTGTTCCGAATAATCTAGGACTAAACGTGTTTTTGAAATTCTGCTTTTCATAACACCGAAAGAATCGTGAAAATTTATCGCACAGGGAGAGTAGGGAAATAAATGTTGATAGCGTACTTTTGTTTGCACGCGGTATTTCCTAATGAGTAATATGCAGAATTTTTGTGCAGTATTTATGAAGAAATTGAATTCCCAACCTGTTTCAAAATTAGCACTTTATCTCTATAATCATTCATTCTGAAAGCGAGGATATAATAATCAAATGCCAGATGGAGCTAATTGGAAATGTGCCTTTTGGGACACATTTCCGCCACACATTACTTTATATTGGGAGTCTGCAAAGTCATTACGCATTAAAACTGATCAAACACTATACTTCGAAACAGAAGATAATATATTACAACACGTAACTAGTGAGTATTATAAAATTAAATATTGGTGTGCTTGTAAAAAAGTTATTAAAACAAAAAAATGTTAATTGTTACCGAAACTACTTCTTTATCTGCTAACAACACATCAGTAAATAAAATATTTGTCAGTATTAAATGTCAATGAATGTGTATCGTCACTATATTATATGACCTTTTCAAATAATCTTATTTTTAAACAAGAAAATATTTTGTCGGTTTTATACGCATTAGATTGTTTTTTATGCATTATTCACTTTTAAATTAAAATTATCTTCTTTTTTCTGGCTTTATTTCGTAATTGTACGCCCATTGTGGGCTGATGCTTCGCTACATGTCCCGCAGGTTGCATGAAAGCCCTGGCAAAAGAGTCGTCGCCGGGGGTTCCCCGAATGGCGCCGCCCGGGGCAGCGCTGCGGTGGCCGCGGGCGAAGGGCGCTCCCGAGGGGCGCCGCGCCGCGCCGCAAAGCGGCTGACGCCCCCGAGGGCAACCGCAGCGGGCGCTCCCTCGCCCACGCCCCGCCCCGTCCCGATCCGCCCTGCCTCACCTGCCTCCGCGCCCCTCTCCGCTCCATCCCTCACCGTACCCCGCCCCATCACCGGCCCAGCCCCGCCCCACCCCACCCTGCCCCATTCCCGCTCCATCCCCAACCCATCCCCGACCCATCCCCGCCTCATCCCCGCCCCAGCCCCATCCCCGGCCCATGCCCGGCCCAGCCCCGCCCCACCCCACCCTGCCCCATTCCCGCTCCATCCCCAACCCATTCCCGCTCCATCCCCAACCCATCCCCGACCCATCCCTGCCTCATCCCCGCCCCAGCCCCATCCCCGGCCCATGCCCGACCCATCCCCAACCCATCCCCGACCCATCCCCGACCCATCCCCGACCCATCCCCGACCCATCCCCGACCCTTCCCGACCCATGCCCGCCCCATCCCCGCCCCATCCCCGCCTCATCCCCGCCCCATCCCGTTCCGCCTTGCCTCACCTGCCTCCGCGCCCCTCACCGTCTCGCGCCCCACCCATTCCCATGGCGCCTCACTTGCACTGCCACGCCTCGCAACACACGCCACTGCTCCTTCTCCCCGCCCAACACCGTACTATCCCCCCCCGTTCCGCAGTCCCATCCCGACCCATCCCGCATCACGCCGACCCCGCCACGCCGTGCCTCTCCCCGCCCCGCCCCGTCCCTTGCCTAAGCCATGCGCCCTCCGTCCCCATTCCCATTCCGCCTCACCAGCCCCGCCACACCATGCAACACGCGTCACCTCTCCCTCTTCTCACCCCGCTCCGCAATCCCATCTCGTCCCATCCTGACTGTCTTTCCCGCCACTCCAAGTCCCCCTCTTCCGGCCCTACCCCCTTCCAATGCTTCCCGTCCCGCAGTCCCATGCCGTTCCGTCTCGTCTCACACCATCCCGTACCGTCCGGCATAACACCGTCCTTCCTGCTCCTGATCGTCTGTTCCGCCATGCTACCGAACACTCCGTCTCTCTCTCCTCGCCCCGAAGCTACTTTGCTCACATCACGCAAAACGCGGAAACCGTCCTCATCATCTCACAAAATGTAAATAATAGAAAAATAGAAAACAATAAATCTAGCAGCCTCCAAGAAAATGTGTTATCAGATTTTAGATTTTTATTGTTAATATTTTGCATCTGTTTCATGTTCCATTGACGAGCTTAAGTGAAGTGTTTCCAACAAAATAATTTGATGAAATGGAAATGAAATTCTCCCAAAATAGTCGAGAACGTAATGAAATTTTAAAGGATCATTTTTAATTTGAGGAGAATTAAATATATCGATAATAGGTATAATATGTGATACATAAATATATTTTATTATTATTAATATTACTATTAATATTATTATCACCATTATCATTATGATTTTTCGTCACAGGTTGAAACAGTATTGTACAATATTTTTGTTAATCTTGATTTTGTTCTCCCGATTTGGCGTCAGTATTTTTTTTGTAACGGGTGGCACAAAAGCTTATGTCAAAAGATTATATTAAATCTGCCTCTAAGTACATAACAAACCTCTTATTTAATCATCCCTGAAGATTATTGGTTCCCAAACCTCAAGAGATCTATAAGCTCTCGGACTTAGTGAACAGTTTCGTGTTTAACAGTTGACGCAGTACCACAGTCGCCCTAGACCAACAGATAAGCTGGGTATCTGAACGCGAGGCGGGCGCTTCGTTAATGGCAGAAACAACCAAGCCGTCCCCGTCGTCGCAACCGCACACAATTCCCGCCCGCGACGCTCGTCAAAGGCCGCCGTTCCGCGCGGGCTGCTCCGCTGCGAGGACAGCGGCGTGGAATGGCACGGTCGTGCGCGCGGTGATAAGCCGAGGGACGCGCGCGCCCAGCCGATGTGCCAGCGGCGACGCCCCCGCCCCGCCACCCCGCCCCTCCCCGTCCCCGCCACAGCTCCAGTTCCCGCCTCCGCCCCCGTCCCCACCCCCGCCGGCGACCACTCCCGTCCCCCCATTTTCGATCACGACCCCAACCACCCCCGCCCCTCCCCGCCTCCGCTCCCGTTTGCTCCGCCGCCCCCGACCACTCCCCATCCCCGTCCCCGGCTCCGATCTCGACCCCGCTCTACCGCCCCATTCCCGACCCCGCCCCGTTTCCGCCCCAGCCGCCGCCCCGTCCTGTCCGCCAACCTTGACCCCATCATCGCCCCTGCCCGCCGCCATCCCCCGCCCCCACCACCCCGCCATGCCAATTCCTTCTGCCCTCGCCGTCCCGTCCTCGACCCCGACCCCGCTTCCCCTCCATCCCCGACCCTGTTTCCGCCTCCGCCGCCACCCCCTCCCTGTTCCCCGTCCCTGCCCTCGTCTATTTGCTTCATCGTGTCAGTGTCCGATACTCTCGGTATTGAGGAGGGACTTGCACCGAACGCAATGTGCGGTGGAAACAGCTCCTTTGGCCCGGAGAGATGGTAGTCGCAAACTTCCCAGGTTTTCACTTCGTCGCGATTTTTACGACTGGGCATCGCGTTCCGGCGTATCCGGATGCCATCCCAACGGTGTATTTGTACAACCGCGGGGAATGAGGACAGGGGCAATACTCAGTAATCCAGCCTATGGAGTAGAATCCCCTAGCACGTACAAATAAGTGCGAATAGTAGGCCACACAAGGCCTACTATTGCTAATCGCCCGACCCTCTGCGTCGTGTCGCGTAGAGGAAAGAACTTCTAGAATAGATGCTGTGCAAGACAGAACTATGTCGCGTCGCTGGAAAGATAGCGCAAGTAACGAAGAAGAATGGCAGCATGTTCGTTGAGCTGATGAGGTATTATGTAACCAACAAATAGACATTTAACGGAGGTTACAGACGTTGCTGCCAATGTACAAATAATTCAAGCTGATGTCTTGATCTAGCTAAAAGCTAGAAATATTTAATTGATATGCATTCAAGCTGATTAAATTCAATAATTCAAACTGATGTCTTTACCAAAAAATATTTAATTGATTTGCAGCGTTCAGAGATTTAGCCATAATTGTCAAATCTGCCTCGTAGGAGTAAAGAATTCAACTTAAATTCTACTAGGTTCTACAATGCTACTAGTAGTTGAAATCTTGTCTTTTTCGCCATGAATCTGAAGATTATGACTAAGCTTTCGCATGTGGGCTTCTATTCTATTAAATAAAAGCGTTAGTGAACACATCGAGTTAATTCATCTTGTCTCTCGTATTTTGGTTATCTAAGGATGGGGTATGTTAACTACCCCGCGCGAGCAAACACGTAACTAGTTGTTCCGCGAGTAACGTAGCTCACTAATTTGAGAGTACTCCTCCGACATGTGCCTGTTACTCATACTTCAATAATGCAATTAATTCATTTTCAATGGTTGTTTTCAATTGTGATAAAGTTAAAATGTAGTTCCGCAGCAGGATAAAAAGGTCACCCTCTCGTTTTAGTCAGAAGAAGGCCAAAAAATTGTCGTTTCTCAGTGCGTTGTGGCGCCTGATCCGTTTGTCAAAAAATTAAAGATAATACACGTATTTTGCAGATAATTTTCTCTCTTTAATTTTGTATGTATCTTTTCAATGAAGCACATAGATTTTGAGATATAAGCGAAAAATTGGAAAAGTGCGAATATTTTTAGGATTTTTTGCAACTTTCTCTGTGAAGCCAATGATTTTTGTTGTTGTGTTTGTTCAAAATTGAATCCAGCATCCTTATAATCACACAGATGCAAGGAAAACCCTTCCGGATTTTTCCTGAATCGGGCCCATTTAGGCACAGATTTACTGAGCTTTAAAGGGGCAAGAATGAGGAGTGAAAGTGAGTAATTCACTCCGGAATGCGTGGCCCATTTGTGAGAGAACTCCTACCCAATCTCTCTGACGTTGATCAAAGATCTTTCCCAGAGAAATTTACTCCAGTGACTGCTGTAGCTAGAGTCGAAAATAAGCCATCAAGACTCGAAACCTAGAGCTATCGAAGCTGGTTCCACTAGATATAAATTCTCCTTTAAACAGTGTGCAAAGTAATTATGTATTTTAAACAACGTTGCTCGTGGTGTAATGTGTAATCGCAGAAGATCTAGCAAGAATAGTATTAATCTAAAAATAGTTTATTAATTTATCATAGAAAATCTTAAATATAAAACGACACTTGTGATACTAATTGCAATTCAAATTTCAATGTTATGTCTCAATCTAATACAACTCTCATATTATATTTCAGGGAATCCAAATGTGTGGCATAATGCCAATTGCACTGAGATAATCACTTATAATAATATACATAATTACTTTTCTCAGTCAGATATATATTTGTATGATGTACGATAGTTTCATTCTCTACCATTTTATATGACACTAATTGCATAATAGAAGTCAATGTGGTCAATTTAATGTAACTTTCTTATCTCATATAAAATAATTAAACTAGCGCAAAAAACTCTCGCAGTATTGATATAACCCAGATGTAGGGCCAAGGCTCGAATTGGTCTAAAGCGCCATTAAATGGGAAGAAAAGAATTGTTTCATTACTATTTTCATGTACCTGAATATATGAATAGAAAAATCTCAAACTATTAGTTGCTTGTTTTCCATCTCAGTAATTTTTTAGCACAACATTGGAGATCCGTCTTAGATTAAAATTATCTGAGTGAGTACCGAGGAAAAAATGTGAAGTTTCTGCTTATTTAGAAATGATATTATATCTTCATTGTATTATAGTCCTTATTTGAAATATAGTATTTATGTTCCCCCGAGAAATACTAATATTCTTTGTTCATATAGCCGAGTTAATCCATCATAGAAGAAACACAAAATTCGAAGCGAGATGTAAATGCGAATGGAACTGAAGCCAAATCAGTAGCAACTGACAGATGAGTAAACAAGAAAAGATCACTGGAGCGAAACAACAGCATGCGGAGTTGTATCCGGCTTAGTGGATGAAACAAACATGAATGGAGGGATTATTCATCTGACAAATATTTAACCCATTGTCGGCTCTTAACAATAACGTTTTGTCCTTCCACCTATTTGAAGAACGTTCTAATGCTCACCTGTTTCGAATTCAGATCATCTCCTCTCACGCTCTACGCTTTCTGGCAAAGGGAAATCGATAACAGACACAAGGCCTCACATTAGTGCACATGCTGAAATAACTATTTTCCTAATATGAATGCACAAAATCTTCGATTGTTTCTAGAGATAGGGTTAAAAAATTGATATAGTGGTCAGAAGCAGACATTTTAAATAAATCTTAGAAATGCTGATGGATTTAAAATAAACTGTTAAAGTGTAAGTCGGTGCTTTAAATTTTTTTCATCAAGAATAAGAAGCGCAGAGCAGAAGTAAAATTCACGATTTAGTTGTCAATTCGTGGCACACGATAGCTTTCATTATAATAACAGTGCATTATATTTTGAATTATCAAACATTACTTCCATCTGAGAAGGGGGTGATGTAGGAATGAATTTAGAGATACTTGAGCTTAAAAAAGTAGATTATGAATCTCTGAAATCTTATAAAGTTATGTCATATAGCGAGTAGTCTTGTGGATCGATTGATTTAGGCATTGCGTTCGTGAGAGTTGCATCGCATACGGTACACACAGTTACTTGAGCGAGACTCTCTGAATGACGCGCAAACCGCAGATAGCTCTCCTGTTGCCAGCGTTTCGATCATAAACCATGCCCTGTGGCATAAAACGGCCCAGTTGCTCCTCTATTTCTGTCGGTCATGATGATGCCTTTGTATGTACTGCAGTGTTCCCAACATCTCTGTTTCAAATTTATTTATCATGAAGTTGGGGGTATCAAGTACGAGGACACTCAAATATTCCAAGTCAAAGATTCTAAATAAATATATGTCAACTCTTTTCAACAACGGGATGGACAGTAGAACGACACGCTTAAAACACGTTGTGTGTGTGTGTGCGTGTGTGTCAGTGTCGGTATCAGTGACGGCCAGCGGGCTGCGAATTAAGAGGGGCGGTAAATATGTCCGAACTAACCACATCTATTTTACCCCTTCAAATTATTTCTTGAAACAAGGAAAACTATGGCAGGTAGAGTACAATCGATTTACACGCATAGGAATTCCAATCCTTGTCTAAAACAACTTAACAAAAAGTAACCTCTAAAAGGGCCCTGGTAACATAAGAGTGGATAAATTCAGATGCTAAATATAGAAAAAAATTACTATAACACGAGGTAAATCCAGAATCCATAGTTTTTGCGTCGTTCAGACCGAAAAATTGATTGACACAAAACGTCTGTCTGTCCATCTGTTCGTCTGCCTGTCCCTCTGGGCCCCCCGCAACCGCATAAACCATTCAGCTGATTTTCTCCAAAATTGGTATTCCCCAATCATTCTGGCTCATATCGCGGCCCTTGGAATTTGAAACCGATATTAATTTTGGGGAGTACTTTACATGAAGACCCTCGGACATTTTCAAAACATTGGCTCCAAATTTTTTGATAAAATTTTGTTGTTGAGTATCAAAACACAATTTTCAACTACAAATTTGAAGATAGAGACTTTTGCATCAGCGAAAGTATGTTGTACAAAATTATCTCTTTAAAGAAGGTCATGTACAATTTTTTGAAAAAATAGTAGTTTTTGTGTAATTTAAGCTTGAAATTTACGCATTTTTTTTCTCAAAAACAGTTCTTTTCATTTTCTCCACATATGTAATAAAGAACGGTAAAAATATGGTGCAGATCCTGTTTTCGGGGATTGTTCCGTTATTCGAAAATTGCAAAAAAATTCAAAACTACAAAATTGAATATAGAGATTTTTGTCACAAACAAAGTCTATTAAACAAAATTAGCTCTTTGAAAATAGGTCATGTACAATTTTTTGTAAAATTTAGAATTTTTCACGAAATCTCTGTTTGAAACTAATGAATATGGGCGTTCCGTCGTAAGTAACGATAACATTTAATATTACGAGAAAATGTGTACTGTTGTAGCACCACTCGTTTATTAATATTTTGTCATTTCACATGGTTGATAAAACTGTTGGTAACGTTCGCAGAAATACTTCCCTTCTTTCTTGCCTCAGCTCCGAAAACTTCGTCAGAAACCCCGCGGTTCGTGCGTTGCCGCGACCCATCACATGGCCCAGTCTGAGCGATAAGCGCGGGCGGTGTTTATTTGCTGGCTTAACGGCGCTGCTAAGCTCAGCAGGCGCAGGCAGCACCAGGAATCTCCCTTCCACCCCCCTCTGACCCCTCCTCGAACCACCACCTTTCGCGCCACATCCGCACAACCCCACACCGCAACGCCCCTTACCGCCCCTTACCGCCCCGCCCCGCTTCGCCCCGCTCCGCACGGGACCGCTTCGCCCCACCCACTACTGCTCCATCCTGCACCACCCCGCACCACCCTTAACAACCCCTTGCATTCCCCTCACCACCCACGTCCCCAGCCTTCGCTCCAGCACCCCGCCCTGCACCATCCTATTACTCACCGCACTACCACCAACCCCCCCCCATATCCCTCTCATCCCACAACTCTTTCGCCCTCGCCACCGCCACCCGCCGGGCCTCGCATCCCACCGTATCTCTCGGGAACTCCCTCGCTCTGAAAAAGCCTTGTATTCGTTCTGGGAAAAGCGGGTCAAGAGGAAAGAGAGCCTGCGGCACGTTTTGGATCACAAAGATTGCGAGTGGCAGCTAAAATTGTTTCAAATTTGGAGTAAACAGATTTAAGAATCTCTAAAATCTGGATTTAGTTCGCAGAATGTATAAAACTGGATAACGGTTGAGACATTACGGACAAATGGATCAACCTTATTGGTAAAGCAGTCAATTTTTACTTTCCCGAATATGTACGTATATGTGGAGTAATATAAGCAGTATAGGCAAAATATGTAATGCTGCGCGGAAAATTTTCGGCAGAAAAAATTCATTGCCGGGCCTTGACAACGAACTAGTAGTGCTACAGAATGTCACAGACTTTCCCGTATTAGTTTTCTATTTTCTTGGATCTTCGCTAGCTATTCGGAATTGCCACAAACTCTTTCTTGCCAGCTGTCATCTATCACCGCCAAAAGTACATTTTTTTGGTCATTTTCTTAATTTTTTCGGTTTCCTATTGTAAGAACGAAAATATTAATTTTAGAATATTAGAGAACACATAAACCTAAGCCCTAAATGGCAATTTTCTTTTAAAAATTATGTGCCGTTTAAGAGAAAATGGCGTTATAGCACTACTAAAAATGCGAAATTTGAAGCTCATTTTCACAGAAAATTTTTGAGTTTTCAAAATACTTTATTTAAAGTTATTTGAAGCACTTACACTCACAAATATAATAATGTTTAGTAATTGCAGATAATGGGCATATTAAAGATGTGAGAGACCTTTCAAAAAATTTACATTTATATAATTTTTGAAAAAACAAAAAAATAACTCAAAATAAACTTTACGTCATATTAAAGAGTGTAATTAGCACTACCCGTTACAAAACTTTCAAGAAAAAATTTGCAGCCATATATGAGGAAATGGCGTTTGAGCATTTCTGAAAATGCCGAAATTTGAGTTACTTTTTACAGAAAACGGTAGTGTTTTCGAGAAACTTTACTTGACATTATTTAAAGCATATATACTCGTAAATATAATGTGAAAAAATTGCCGATAATATAAATATTAACGACGTGAGAGACAAGTAAAAAAATTTACATTTTTGTAATTTTTGAAAAAACCAACCGATAGACCAATATGGCTTTTCTGTCATCTGATAGACTAAATTTACCACTATCCATACCAAATGTTTAAAGAAAAAATTTGGAGCCGTTTTTGAGAAAATCTTGTTTTTGTAATTTTTAATGTTGCACATATTGCACGCGATATTGCACGAAAACTACTAAAATTTTGAGAAACATTTACATGACCTTTGTGAAAGAACTCAATATGCAGAACAAATTTTATTTCAAGAAAAGATCCCTATCTTCAATTTTGTAGCTGGAGAAAGACGCCGAAAAAAATTCAAACTTTCACAATTTTCGAAAATTCAGAATTATCCGTGAAAATCGGACCTATGCCATGTTAATAAGTGTATTTTACTCTATTCATACAAGAAATTTAAAGAAAAAATTTGGAGCCATTTTTGACAAAATTTTGAAAATCCCCGGGGGGCTTCATATAAAGTACCCCCAAATTTTGAGGAATCTTTTTCAAAACCTCAAAGCTTCGAATAAAATCAGATCGACCGGGGAATATCCATTTTGGAAGAAATCGTACGTATGGTTTACGCGCTAGCAGTGTCCACAGACGGAGAGACGGACAGACGGACGTTTTCCGTTCAATTGGGTTTTCGGTATCAAGGACCTAGAAAACAGGGTTTCTGGCTACACCACGTGTTAGGGGATTTTTTTCTTAATTTAGCAACTGGTTTTATCCACTTATTCGTTTTCACGGCCCGGCAATTAATTTTTTTCCGCCGAAAATTGGCCATTTTTTCGCGCAGCATTACATAACTTTCCCTATAGTACGTATATCACTCCGTGTATACGTACGTATACGGGAAAGTAAAAACCAGCTGCACAATTAAGAAAAAATCCCCTGACATGGTGTATCCAGAATCCCTGTTTTGTGGGTCCTTGATACCGGAAAACTAATTGAAATCAAAACGTCCGTCTGTCCGCCTCTCTGTCCATCCGTCTGTCCGCCTGTCTTTCCGTCCATCTGTCCGTTCGTGTCTCTCTGTCCGTCTGTCTGTCTGTCCGTCTGTATGTCCGTCTGTCGGTCTGTCTGTCCGTCTGTCCGTCTGTCCGTCTGTCCGTCTGTCCGTCCGTCTGCCTGTCCGTCCGTCTGCCTGTCCGTCCGTCTGCCTGTCCGTCTGTCTGTCCGTCTGTCTGTCCGTCTGTCTGTCTGTCTGTCTGTCCGTCTGTCCGTCTGTCTGTCCGTCTGTCTGTCTATCCGTCTGTCTGTCCGTCTGTCTGTCTGTCCGTCTGTCTGTCCGTCTGTCTGTCTGTCCGTCTGTCTGTCCGTCTGTCTGTCCGTCTGTCTGTCCGTCTGTCTGTCCGTCTGTCTGTCCGTCTGTCTGTCCGTCTGTCTGTCCGTCTGTCTGTCCGTCTGTCTGTCCGTCTGTCTGTCCGTCTGTCTCTCCGTCTGTCTGTCCGTCTGTCTGTCCGTCTGTCTGTCTGTCCGTCTGTCTGTCCGTCTGTCTGTCCGTCTGTCTGTCCGACTGTCTGTCCGTCTGTCTGTCCGTCTGTCTGTCCGTCTGTCTGTCCGTCTGTCTGTCCGTCTGTCTGTCCGTCTGTCTGTCTGTCTGTCCGTCTGTCTGTCTGTCCGTCTGTCTGTCCGTCTGTCTGTCCGTCTGTCTGTCCGTCTGTCTGTCCGTCTGTCTGTCTGTCCGTCTGTCTGTCCGTCTGTCTGTCCGTCTGTCTGTCCGTCTATCTGTCCGTCTGTCGGTCCGTCTGTCTCTCCGTCTGTCTCTCCGTCTGTCTGTCCGTCTGTCTGTCCGTCTGTGATCACCACAAGCACCTAAACCTAACCACTCGTAGGATTTTTTCTAAATTGAAGAAACTCCTGTCAATCTGGCTCTAGTCGAAGCTTTGAGATATTGAAATAGATTCTATAAAATTTGGGGGTACTTTATATGGAACCCCCTGAACATTTTCACAATTTTCTCAAAAACGGCTCCAAATTTTTCTTTAAATTCTTGTAAGAATAGAGTGAAATACACTTATAAAGGTGGCGTAGGTTCGATTTTCACGGTTAACTCTGAATTTTTAAAAATTGCAAAAGTTTGAATTTTTTTCGGTATTTCCTACAACTACAAAATTAAAGATAAGATTTTTCCTCCAAAAAATTTGTTCTCCAAAGTAATCTCTGTCTTTAGGGTCATGTACATTTTTTAAAAATGTTAATAGTCTTTTCGCTAAAATATTGCCTGCAAAATGTGTATTTTTAAAAAATACAAAAACACGATTTTCTCAAAAGCGGCTCCAATTTTTTTCTTTAAACTTTTGGAAGGGATAATGCCAAATGTACTCTATGAGGATGATATACACGTCATGTTGTCTATTCTTTGGTTTTTACATAAACTACACATTTTTTAGTTCTCTCACGACGTTAATATTTACATTAACGTCAATTTGTTCACATTACTATATTTATGAGTATCTGTGCTTTAAATAACGTTAGATAATATTTCTCGGAAACTCAACCGTTTTCTGTGAAAAATAGCTCAAAATTCCGCATTTGCAGAAACGCGCAAACGCCTATTTCTCATAAATGGCACCAAATATTTTGCTTCAAACTTTTCGAAAGGATAGTGCTAATTGCACCCTACAGTATGTAGTAAAGTTTTTTTGTTTTTTTCCAAAATTTTACAAGTGTAACTTTTTTGAAAGATCTCTGACTCCGTTAATATGCACATTACCAGCAATTTGTAAACACTATTGTATTTGTGAGTTAAAGTGCTTTAATTGACCAAATAAAGTTTTTCCAAAACTCAAACGTTTTCTCTGAAAAAGAGCTTCAAATTTCGAATTTGCAGTAGCGCTGAAACGCCATTTTTTAAAACGGCTGCAAATTTTTCAAAAAAAAGTGCCATTTAGAACAAGGTTTTACTGTTCTTTAATATTTTTAAAACAATATTTCCGTTTTACTATGAGGAAACCGAAAAATTAAGAAAGGCTGGGAACAGTATGTGGCACGTCCGAATTGCTATCCGAGGCCAAAGGAAATAGAAAACTAATACGTGAAAGTGAATGCCGTTCTGTAGCACCACTAGTTGAATGTTGGTCTCATCTATCGAACATCTTCCTTATTCCTTTAAATTCTTTTTTTTTTTTTTGTTGAGAAGATAAAATGCTGTTAATAATGATGGCTTTTGCCTTTCTTTCTAGATTTTATCTAAAAATCAAGTTCATTATTTAGTAGCATTCACTCCACGAATTGTTCATTTCGGCTTATGAATTTTCAATCATTACTTCGACTCAGGTGTTCATTTTTTTCTCCGTGTTCTCACTTCATACTTTTTATTAAGCTTCCGTTGTCTTATACTCACGTTCTTTGCTTATACTTCCGTCATTATCCTCTATTTTTTGAATTCTACAAACATCTTTTGTTTCATTTTTTATTTCATTTGTTTTAGGATGGTGTGGCAAGGAGAGAAGAGAGAGAGAGAGAGAGAGAGAGAGGGAAGACGTCTGAGGGGTTGTGGAAATTGTTTTAAAGCTGTGAATAAATAGTTCGCAGAATCTCTGGAAACGAGTCCGGTTCCGCGAACATCTGACGGCGGGTGACGCATGGGGCCAACCCGACGCCCGCCCGCCTCTCCCGCTGCGCCCCCGGTCTCTCTCTCCCTGCGAATCGACCTGCTTGCCTGGGTGCGCCGAAGGGCCCTGGCACAAACACAAACATATCATTCAACGGCCTCGTTTCGCCACAATTTGTGAGCATCATTTCCGGTATTTGACTCATTTGTTTAACTTAATCAAATTTTCTAAAATATCAATTAATAACCAATTAAATAAATTTTGCTCTGGAAGTATCATGTTTAACTAAGTAAAGAAATATCATATTTGAAAATTTCATGAAAATCGGATTAATGTTTTTGCAGCACATACAGACAGTGTTTTGTAGAAAAACAATAGCCGGCGTTGCTCGGATGTTTCGTAAGCAGTCGGATGTTTCAGCGCGGCGCGTCGGGTCCAGTCATTCGGTCTTGCGCCGCCAGCCTCTCCGGCGCCATCGCCCTCGTGCCACGTCCCACTACGTCCAGTACCCCCACGCTCTCGTCCTGCCTCGCCCACTTCCCCTGGCCCCGCCTGACCCGCCCCCGCCCCCCCCCATGCCTCGCGTCGCAGCGCAACACCCAGAAACAACGTTTTGCGAATTACATAATCCAACTTTTGTGAAAAAATACATATTTGTAAGTAGAATTTTGAATGGCACTCCCCCTCCTTATTTTGTATTGGGCTCTCAAACGTATTCGGGCATACTTTCGGAACAATCGCTTCAGTGATTCGAACATTTGTTTGTAAAACACACACACATATTCACTTTCGTATACGATGTATTCAACAAAATAACTGAATTCGCTCATTCTTCTACCTGCAAAGTTTACATTCGGCCTCATTTGTTTCGTATCCTCTAGTTCCTAATAATTATTGACGTAAAACGGAATGAAGAGTCAGAGTCTCGAGCTCGTCCCGGCTGGAGCGGAACCACTCTGGGGGAGATTCTTGGAGGAGATTCTTGCCGGCTAGCCGACGACGTTCAGGTCGGCGCTTGATCTCACCATCCAGCGGGGGACGAAATTATCACCATCACCTCCCAGAATAAAACATTCACTACACTATCCGGACTAATGTCCATAGCTTTTGACATGACCAGAATTAACTCTCAATCACTGATAAATTACTTTTCATACACATTGCCATCTATTCTCCCGCCTTCCACGACGATTCTGCTCCAGTCAGGTCGTATTATTTCTCTTTCAAGTAGCATGATATTATTTGTATTATATTATATTATTTGTATTGTGAGCAGTAATATGCGTGTATAATAATGTACTACAATTTATTATTTGTTGTTACAAGTACTTCTAAGTTGTACATTTTGTTACCACTAGATTACAAATGCTTTTAATATTTATTCTATACGAGAGATTTTCTGAACTGACCACACAAACGATTGAAACGTTTGGTATGAAGAGCGTGAAACCAATTCTTTAAATAGATATCTCAAATAAGATGCCTGACGTATCGTTCAAATGTTGGTACTGGTACATGAAATGCCAATAAGTCCTACAACAATACTTACAACAATAAGCACCGAAACTACTCATCTGCATGTCCTCTGTTCTACACACTACGGTTTCCACGCTTTGTTCTCTCTTTCTACTGTATCTTCGCAACTACAATTATGAATAGCGATGTGATTTGCACAAATAATTACGCCGCTATTCTCCCTGCCTCCAACCTACCGCCATGATTTCGCACGTTCTCTCCAACTTCCAAGGAGCAATCCTCTTGCAACGTTCGCATAAAGAATTCATTTTGGAATGTTTCGCTTTTAACACATTATCTAAAACATTAACGGTGCATTTTATTCATGTATAAAATTTGTAACGGTTTTGTATAAAAGCTGGAACTCTTAACAGTTTCTTAATGACTACCCATACACACTCACGAGAAAATTGGCATTTTAGAAGCTATTTGGCTAAACGGGAGACGCCGCGTCCTAGACAAAGGTGCCAACATTTCAGCCGTCATACTGCGACCTTCCTTAGGGCGAAAAAAAATATTTTTTTAATGAAAGATTTTTGCAGAATGGCGGTCGAAATCTTGGCACCTGTGCCCAGGGCGCGGCGTCTACCGGACAGCCAAGAAGCTACTGGCTCTAGCCGCAGCCTACGCTCTAACTTCACACTTTAACTTTATTTTTGTTCCCTGATCCAGGACGTAAGCCCTCTTACTTTTATATTCCTTCCTTCGTGTAAGCTTATTCCCATTGTTTTACGTACGTGTTTCTTGTCACGTGTTACTCTAGAAAGCTCGGCGCTTTGAAGACATATCTACATGCGGCAGCATTCGCACACTCTCGCTTTCATTTCCATCACGTGCGACGCGGCGCTAACGCGATTTCGTTTCCGGGCAACCAGAGACCCGCAGAAGGGGAGCGGTCCGCTCCTACCGCGCGATTTATAGACTCGGCGGAGGCGCGCGCTAAGTTACTGCGATGTTTTCGACTGCGCCCGCGCCCGTTCTTTCCCGCGCCGTCCCGGGCTCCCATTAAAGGGGAAGTCCTTTTCGCTGCTCGCGGACATTTCGCCGCGTTTTTAATACCCCGAGAGGGCGTCTGTAAGGAGGCCTGGAAGTCCGCGGTCTCGTCGGCTTTCTGCAGCGACGGACAGAAGAAAGCGGGCAAGGGATACATGGCTGTTGATGGCTGTTAGAGGTCTACTGGTTCTTTGAAATGTTTGCGAGACGGAATCTGAGTGATGTATTTGAAATAGTAGAAACATACACTCGAAGATATGTTTCCAAATGTAGATATAGTTCTCAATATGATATCAAATATTGTCATAAAGTAAAAGTTGTATGTTTGTCGTTTGTTTTCGTTGTTTTGTTCACAAAATTATGAGAATTGTACCAATCAAGCGGAATAATTAACCGGAGTATTCAACGAAATTACGAGTGAGGGATGGAAATTATAAAACGTAAAGCAAGTGAATCCTTTAATGTATAAAAACTAACATTAATCGAATCTTAACATTAATCATTTAGTAATAATGAATTTTAATAATATTTTTGATCTGAAAGTTTGAGTAATAATTAATATTTTAGTGAAAGTTTTCCCGGAGGAAAAGGAATAAACTAAGCTTTATAGTAATCGGGCAATCCGTGAGTGTTCCTGTGTCCCTTTGTCCTTGAGTCGGTCCGTTACGGTGCGACTTCTTCCGGTCTATTACTCGGATCTGGCAGAAAATTTCATTTGACGTGTTTCGCTTGACTCGTTCGGAATTTACCATTTATCGGAAACCCTAATAAGAAAATATCCGTCTGAAACTCAAAGGGCGTTGCGTTTGTTCACATCCATTGAAGAATATCAATTTCGCTGGAAATCGACTCAGCTATTTAGGTGTTAGTATTGACTACTGACGGTCAGACGGACGGACAAACGGAGCGAGAGGCTTTTTGTAGTCCATCGATTTTTCAGTATCGAGAACTCACAAACTATGGATCGGACTACATAACGTGTGAGATGAAGTAATACATTTACATACAGAAACAATATTTTGTGAAACGAAAAAGTTTTCGTGAAAAGAAAAACTGGATCTTATCTACTCTTTTTAATTTTTTACAGAAATTTACTTGAATCCTCTACGATATTTTCAAAATTTATTAAAAATGTTTTGAACTTGTTTGTTTAAATATTTTGCTGGAATAGAACAAAAATGATTGTTGACTGAATTGATTAGTGATTCCTGGCGCGTTAACTGCTAAGGTCACTATTCCCATAAGTGTGATACACATTCTATTGAGGGAGGTGGCGGTGATCTTCCCCTTGTGAGTAGCGAGATCCTAAGCCGATCCGCCTTGCGGTTACCAAATCGGTTCAGGCCTGATTTTCATTAAAACCCTCGTAAAGTCGAAAATTGCGAAAGTTCATTTTTTCACCTTCGCTCTCCACTGCACTATTGAAGATTTAATTGTTTTCATAATGAAATATATTCTTCAAATTTTTATCTTTATACAATTACCTCCTCTTTGTTTCAAAATGTTAAATGTTTGGGAGTAATTCTGGGTCACACCGTGAGAATTATTCAAAAATATGTTTACACAATGTTCACAGAAAACTATTTCATTGTAAATTCTTTGCTGTAATAAATCAAATTATGTGTATAAATAGGGCCATATTCAATTTTCATTAAAACTTTTGAATTTTCAAAACATATTATTTCTAATTATTCGTGCAATTATTGAACATTTATTAAATGAACTCTTTATTATATAGTGATATGTAGAGTTATTTCAATAATGTTCATTAGTGAAAACAGAATGTTAAAAAAATAATCACTTAGAAAGTTCCTAGAAGTCTCTCAATGTTTCGGGTATAAATATTCCTCTTAATACATAATACAAAAAGGGCGTGGATCTAGTTTTGGTATGCTATCGATTTTCTTTCCGACTTTTATCCCAAGGAGCCGGGGTTCGATTCCGACTCTCGGGGCAAAATGTTTTATCTTTAATTTTTTCATAGAATACAGTCGTGCAGTATGTTGCAACTTACATACTTTAGGGATATTTTCAGGGCCCAAGGCTAGGCTAGTAACGGCTCCCTATTGTATAGAAGTACTCATACCTCATGTGCACACCTACACCCACATCATGTGCAAAACTTCTTCCACCTCATGGTGCTCACCTACATCTATCCTCATGTGCAGACGTACACCGCTAGCCTACCATTCGCATGCATCAGAACGCAACGTTCTTGAAGAAGTCTATTCATGAGGTGGGTGGGACTGCTTCGCTACGTAGAAGCTCACCAGCTTTCCAGATTGCTACCGGACTAGTACATCACTCTCATGTATCGGGAAGTATCGCTCCTCAATTGTCCATTAAGTGGCAGAAATTGCCATTCCGAATCCTGAACACATCTGGGGACCACCGTTGGCTCATCAGACCCTGTGCACATGGAGCATCCAACCCATCTCATCGTTGCGCCCACCTTGGCACTAACGATGTGAGTGCAAGCAAACCAGAAACACCTACAGTTAAAATCACATGAATTAATGTGATAGGTAAAAACTAATTTAAAAGATAAGAAAAACGGTTATCCGTGTCTCAACAACTCGAACAATCAACAATAAAGTTAAAGTCATGTTTTCGACTATAGAAAACTTGAAATATTTCATGAAAGTTTGCGAAAGAAATAACATATCGTTCTATAGACGTACATATCGGTATCCAACAATAAGAACATTGGCAGTAGTGTTAAAAGGTACACCCGAAACAATTTCAGTAACCGAAATACTAGAGGAGTTTAAAAATAAAAGTTATCCAGCTGTAAAAGTGTGTAGATTATACAAGAAACAACTTTTGAAGAGGTACAATGGACCTAATGAACACACGAAGTGCAAAAACAGTTCCATTAAACAGAAGTAGTTCAGTTCAGTGTAATACAAATTCTACCTTGTATCAAGCAAAATGCGTCTGTGCAAGGTAAACATGATAATCAACACTATTTACAATATAAAAAACGAAACGTATTGTACAGTTTCAATTTCTTCTAGAAAGTATGTGTTGTATCATTATCTTAAACTTTTAAATATTGTAAAAATCACGAGATCTAGTAACGAATTCTATTAGCGGTATATGTGAAGGAAATGGAGAGTCATAAATCAGAAGCATTATGTCTCCTCGGTCGTGCTCCAGCACATTAATGATGCACGTTACCGAAGTCAAAGCAGAAGGTAAACTTAATTCTGCCATGTTCATGTCATAACATGGTTAAAATATTACTTCAATCACACTTTTCCTCGTGTATTGCATCATTTTAATCCCAGCAGACACAGCTTTATCAAAAACAATAGTATCCACACACACTCAACATTTTTGTCTTTCTTATTTGTTAGGAATGTGTGGAAAACAAGAGACAATGTGAGTTCTTACAGTAGGAACAAACGCTGAAGCACATTCAACGAGGACCACGATATTACGTAAAAGAGACATGTTTCATATTACATAAAGAATATTAAATGTTTATCATTCGATGCAATAGGACTGTCGCAACCAGCTTCGACTCTGTGTCTAGTATTATCATAACAAGGGGAAAGCTCACAAAAGCTCATAATTTGCCAATCGCGATTATTTTCGTTCTGTTAATGATTTACTTGCCAATGGTATTTTCTCATACTTTCACGTATTAATGATGGAATTACACTCGTTGTTGAACACAAAACTCCCCTAAATTTCGATTAAAAACAATGGATTTTTGAACGATGAATTGTAAAGTTACGGTCTTAAATCTTCATAAGATTCAACAATTCAAGCGATTTGCTGGAAAACTTTTGTTTAAAATCGGCATTTGCATTTATGGCTTTTTCATACGCATTAACTCATATTTTGAGTAAAAATTTCGCCGAAATCCCACTAGATCCTTCCAGCTAAACAAACAAAATTATGAGTCAAAATTATGCATCATCTTTCTGTTGCTCAAGAGGTTTTAAATTAATTCTAAGGATAACTTTTTCTATCTAAGAGTCTTGTGTTGTAATTTTATCTAATAGCCTTGTGTTGTACTGAAATCATGATTAAGTTTGTGTGGACTAACCCTACATTCACATTACTTTCAAACACGTCTTTCCTTTTGACTTTTATCTACTATTCTTCTACATGCATATTAATGATGAGTTCACATACTGATGTGCATATTACCATGACACATTTTCATTCGATGTCACATGTAGTATGCAACATGTTTTGCAAAAGCGAGAAAATAATCATTTGAATGTCAGTCCGGCCCTTCTTTAATATCTTCATATTCCCAGCGGCTAGTAAGCAACAACAAACACATTTTCACTTCATAACCCATTACATGATGAAAGTCAGCCAAATTGAGGGACGCGTTGTTGATTTCTTCCGTCGCCTGCTTTCTTTTGGCCAGTTTATGCGCCAACTGCCCCCCCCCATTCAGAGGGAGGTTTATTTTCAGTCGCATAAAGTCAGTCTGACCGTTCGCAGTTGCAGGCTGGATTCGATGCGGCTTGGACTGGCGACGTTAGGAAAACAATCCAATGACGTCCGTCCTACGGTACGCAGGTTGGTGTCTAGCACGTGCGCAAAATGTGTGTGACAATTTTGGAGATCTTTCAGACGCACGAACTGTGCTTCGTTCAGTCTTGAAGACTACTTTTAAACTGACGAATATTTACTGCCGTTTGTAGGTTCCCTTCGTAATTCTTACAGACGAATGCATTTTCTTCGTGTATATTCGCCATTCTCACAATCATTTGGCTTTTGGAACTTGCTTGTTCATTTTGTTTCCATTCTCTATATTCCCTGTCGTTACTCCTAACATTTTCACCTCGTGTTGGTAGAGTAGTTGCGGGCACAGGGGACAGCGACTAAAATAGCTCACTCAGCCGAACCGGAGGGATATTGTGTCTTTGGGGACATTGTTCGCGTGTGACGATATCTCAGGGGACACTGCTGCTGCAGTTTTGCGTGACGTCCTCTCTTGCCCCTTCCTGCACCAGCCGTTGCCTGTGCTGCCCCTCTGACGACCGACTGCGCAACTCAGGCGCTTCCACGGGCCACACTCACCCATTCCCCGTGGCGGATCCGGGGGGCATAGGGGGCCATGCTCCCCTCCAAAAAAAAGGCCTAGAATTTTCGTTTGCTATCCTTCCTTTATTTGGTAAAATTCATTTAAATATTTATTTACGTTAGAATTATGTAATTATTTATTGGCATCATATATTGCGTGTTCGGTGGTGTTCGACAGGCTCGGTTGTTGTACCTAAGTTTGCGTGTTTAAACCCGATCGAAGCCGAGGATTTTTAAGGGCGAAAAAATTCTTCGTACGCCTTCCTTCGGAGGGGAAGTAAAACCGGCTGTCCCATGTTGCAGACTTACTGCATGTAAAAGAGCCTCAAGCCTAAAAGAAGCTCACTGAGCTAATTTCAAAATCGCCTATGTCGTCTCCCGGGTAGTAACTTCTTTCTCCGCTAGATAGTGAAAGGAGTTTATCGGAATTTGCTGTAGGTCAGACGAAAGAGCTGAGCCCGATGGCCCGAGTCTCACCGCGTACAATAAGGCATTAGCTACAACATTAACACAAAATATAATATCAAATGTTTATTATTTAACAAAAGTCTGTGATGCCCTCTCCCCCAAAAAATGATGGGCTAGATCCGCCGCTGCCTCCACCCTCATCCACTCTCATCCGCCCCTTCTCTCATGTTCTTTTAAGTCTCTCTCTATCTCTCACCATTAAGTGTTTACGTCCGAGGAATCGGTTTTATATCTCACAAGATCCCAGTTACGTCACCGTTTTTCTCACACAAACACACCTCTTTTTTTAACTCCTTCTGTTATTCTCTCTCAACGCCTCCTTTGTCTTCTTTTTTGAATCTACTCTCCATTTCTCTATAAACATATTCTCTTCCCTATTATTTCACAACCCTCATTCCAGTGGTCATACCCTCACCTCTTATTAACCCAGATCATTATTACTCTCATTCACTCGTTCTTGTATCCGCTTCAGGTTTTACCATGCTCTTGCTTTGACACCTTCATACAAACCAGCTTAATAATAATAATAATAATAATAATAATAATGGTAATAATAATAATAATAATAATATACATGGATGATCTGAAAGTGTTTGCTAAGAATGAAGCGATTCTCTCCCAAATGCTGTCTGTCGTGAATGACTTTAGCAATGACATCTACATGAAGTTTGGCCTTGACAAATGTGCAAAAATCAATTTAAAAAGAGGAAAACTGACATCAGAGAGCGTTGAAGTTGATATGCACACCGTGATTCAAGATCTTGAGCCAGGTAAAACTTACAAATATCTGGGCATTGAAGAATGTGAGACCATCTCGAACGACACAATGAAAGAGAGAATTCACAAGGAGTATTACAGAAGAGTGAGACTTGTCCTGCAGTCTGCTCTGAACTCCAGGAATAAAATGTATGCAATTGGTAGTCTGGCGGTGCCTGTAGTCGAGTACAGTTCCGGTCTAGTGGACTGGACTGAGCAAGAAATCCGCATCATGGATCGAAAAACCAGAAAACTATTAACAATGCATCATGTCGCCCACCCTCGAGCTGATGTACATAGACTTTATGTGTCACGTAAGGAAGGAGGAAGAGGCCTCAGACAAATTGAAGCCTCCTGGCACAATGCAATAGTTGGAATGGGAAAGTATGTAGTCAGTCATCAAGATGACCCTCTAATGAGGCAGGTCATGAAATCTGACCAAAGAATGGGAAACAGATGCATTGTTAGTGTAGCAAAAAGCATTGCAAAGAAAACAATGCAAGACACGTCAAATAACACAGACACTGAACTTCTGGTACTATTAAAAATGAAATGTGAGACACAAAAATGTTAAAGAAGTCGTGGAGAGACAAACCACTCCACGGACAATATCTAAAAAGAATGGACAAGGTGCAGATCAATAAAGATCAATCATTTATGTGGCTTAAAAGGGGAAGAATGAAGCCAGAATCGGAAGCACTTGTAATAGCTGCCCAAGATCAGGCCTTGAGAACACGACATTATGATAAAGCGGTTCTCAAAATTTCCCAAGATGATAAATGCCGCATTTGCCAGGAGCAAGTAGAAACCATTGATCATATTGTCTCAACTTGTCCAATTCTAGCAAAGACCGAATACTTAAAAAGACACGACAGGGTGTGTAGTTACCTCCACTGGCAGATCTGTACCGCCCTCGAAGTTCCAAACACATGCCCCAAGTGGTTCGAACACTCACCAAAATCGGTGACATCAGTTGGATTGTGTACAATATCGTACGACCAACAAATTCAAACGGATCGCACGATAGCAGCAACAAACCGGATATTGTTATCCGGGATTTTGAGAAAAAACCGTGTCTACTTGTGGATGTTACTGTGCCTTGCGATCAAAATTATTATTATTATTATTATTATTATTATTATTATTATTATTATTATGTAGATTCTTTCATTATTCTTTATTAGTACTTCAATATTCATTGACTTTCAAGATCTATTTTACTGTTCCTCATTTAGCATTTTACAATATTCTTTACAAATCATTGTCTTATTATAAATTCTCTGCCTTTCGTCATCATCAAGAACGTTGCTACGTTGCAACGTTGAACATTGTTTATGAAGCAACGTTTCAACGTTACATCAACGTTGTTTGTAAAGCAACGTTGCAACGTTGCTTCGTAAAAATATGAAGAACAATATTCGTTAATTGTACATGAACCAATAATAAACATGTGAGGAACAATATTCGTTAACCGTATACAAAACGTTACCCAGGGGGGTATCTGACCTGCAGAAGTGCCTAAGTGTTGCACCCATTTGGAACCTCCGCGTGGGCGCGGTGCCCCTCCGCATCAAGCAGCCCACGTTGCCTCGGAGACGGCTCGGCGCGGAGCCCGGGCTCTCCCCCTGATTGAAACTTCGCCGCAGCGCTGCGCAGCCTTCTAATCGCCCGCCAGACAGCGGCCCCTGCCCCAAGATGCAATCACCGTCGATTGCTCCGCAAGTATTTTAAGCAAGGCCGCTCGCGCTCACAACGACTTTCCAAACTGCACTGTAAAATTTATTTTCTTTTATTGTGGCAAAATAGAAGAAAGTATGTCGTTCTGCAGGAAATAATCTGCCCACAATTATGTAATTGTTTCAAAATGCATAGCTTTGTACTATATTTGCTACCCATTAAGTCGTATGTAGGTCCCAAACATCTCGAAATAGGTTT